>CM069457.1:32415935-32467411 GCA_035610835.1 Ophiura sarsii
GGCTACCGGGCTTTTATGGTCGACTATATTACTTGGGCGTTACCTTTGGTCTGACAATTGAACTCTTTGGGTGAGTTGTTATCATTGTTATGCAGGACGCCTGTTATGCAGGACGCCTGTTATGCAGACGCCTGATATTTGTACAACGGGATCCTACATGGGCAATATCTTGTTGTTCTTGAAATTAACATATCAAGATGAAATAACCAATGGTATTATTGCGCAAATAAATTCCGCTTTTTACAGTACCGTAGTTTAGTTCCCAAATGGATTTCCCATTGCCTTTCCCAATTCTAATCATTCTCAAATTTAGTACAGATACCCGAAACCAATTTAAAATAGTATCGTAATAGTTCCATAACCATTAAACGATTCGGATTTAGACATGTTATAAGAGTAACAAAACCACCGCCAATCGAAGTTTGGCATAATATAAGAGATTTAATGAAAATATATAAAATAGAGTTTGGACAATCAATAGATAGCAAATAAACATCAGTCTGAGTGTTAAAGAGAAATAATTATATGACATGTATTCTGTAGGTTTCAAGCGCATCAACCGTGATTTCAAATCGAATGTACTATTATGTGTCGCACAGACCTGACAGTGTATTTTCACTTTTTGTATGTTACAAAATCCAATTTTATGATTTAAAAAAAATGTAATTTATTGCATGCTTTTCACCTCATCTCAGCTTATGCTCACAAAAGTAGAACGTTTCACTGGATTATACATTTCTGCCCAGATTGTTCTAACTTGTAAGGGTTATAAAGACTCACATAACCACCCAAAATGTATAAATATGACAAAACTTCAGGCTCGCTACGCTCGCCATTACTAATTTCACACAATGAAAAGAAGGGGCATCAGAAAATTATTGGCCTTTCAGATAGGGCACAAACAGAATTTGCCAACGTATAGGCCTAAGCGTGAACAAATTCCCAAGGGATAGACAGCCCACTTTAAGTATGTGACAAGTTTTTTTTTTTTTCGGGGGGGGGGGGGGGGGGGGGGGGCGGCGGGGGGTTGTGTAAAAAGCTTCTGGTTAGCAGGGGGTCATGTAATTTTCAGTTTCAGCTGTAGGGGAGAGGGGGTAGGTAATTTTAACATACGAGTCTCAAATTTGTCCACAACCGCCCCCCCCCCCCCCATAAATAATGAACGGTCCCTTATATGGGCCAAAATATCAAATCAAACTCGATAAATCTTGTGTTTCTGAAGACTAACCCTACACTTTATCTGGTTGACACATTCAGTCAACTGAATGCTTTTGACTAAATGTGACGTGTTATACCGTAACCAGACGGAATTGGGCAGAGCTCCAAACTGAGAAATAGCCCAAAACATAATTGGGGGTGATTTTGTGGGGAATTTGAGTTTCTGGTAAATAATTAATCTTCAGATTATTTATAACAATATTGTGAAAGATTCAGATTAAAAAAATCATCCTACATGTATGTTTCAGTGATTTAAAAAAGCCTAGTTCAAGTAAAAAGCCTAGTTCTAGTAACTTTAAAGGGCGATATCTCAGTTTGGAGTTTTCATAAAGATCGTAAAAGACGAACTTGAAAATGATGTAACTCCGCTTTGGAAAGTCCTAATAACCCTAACCCCGGTTTAGGATTTTTGACCGGGATCACAATTTTCGAGGAAAAAACACCAACTAAATCTCCGGGAACCTGCCGGGATTCGATCCGGGGACCCTCCGTTCTCGAGCCCCACCTTCCTAACACTAAGCCACGGCCCTCAGCTACACATTCGTGCAGTATACTGCACTCATTATATAGGCTCGGTTGACTACGTCATCGAAAACCGACGGCGCATGCGTTTGGAGAGGGACTTTGGATTAGCATTTTTTAGCACTCAGGGGGGTTAGGGTTAATAGAACACGAAAAAAAAACTTTTTTTTTTTTACCATAACCCTAACCCCGGTTTAGGATTTTTGACCGGGATCACAATTTTCGAGGAAAAAACACCAACTAAATCTCCGGGAACCTGCCGGGATTCGATCCGGGGACCCTCCGTTCTCGAGCCCCACCTTCCTAACACTAAGCCACGGCCCTCAGCTACACATTCGTGCAGTATACTGCACTCATTATATAGGCTCGGTTGACTACGTCATCGAAAACCGACGGCGCATGCGTTTGGAGAGGGACTTTGGATTAGCATTTTTTAGCACTCAGGGGGGTTAGGGTTAAAACAAAAAAGGTACCACTGTAAAGCTGAAGATCTCTACTTTAATAATCAATTACTAAGTCAATTTTGATATCTTGCCCAATTGTGTCTGGTTTCGGTAGAACACGTCACAAATGACCGTTGGTGGACCAACCACTACTTCTGAGAGAATAATGACTAACCTTGTTTATTGTTTGCACTAGACCGGCCTTCCTCGTAATAGACGGCATCGTCTTGGTATTCATTCGCCATTCCCGCAGCATCATGATTCTGGAGATTTGTAGCCCATCTATTAGCCAATTTTTTTACGAATTTCCCGACTGAAATTCAAGATAATAATAATTAAAGTCTAATAAGTTGTAACGCCAAAAGAACATACATAACTTATTAGACCGATACACATAATTTGTTACGATTTGAACAAGCGTTTTTTATGTTTGCTTTGAGAAATTTAAAAAGAAAATACTGGATGTTGCTTCTTCACCAATTCTACGAGATACAGAGTACAGAAATGTGGATGAGCAGACTGTCTACGGTTTATATTGAGTTGAGTCATAAGTAAAAGTAACGGTACAATTTTCTGTCAAATTGGTTGAACTGGTTTTTGATAGATCGCTACACGAGCATAATCATTTAACTCGATCATGGCCAGTAGTTAGTCTATGATCATGGCAACATAAGTGTAAAAGCGAAAATGCGCGCATTTATTTAGTTGCTAAAGTCTTTTCGATTCACTTTTATTTCTTGCCCCATATGAAAACCTAGCTACGCCATGCCACAGTGGCGTAGCTAGGTTTTTCATATTGGGAGGGGGGGGGGGGGGGGGGGGTGGGGCAAGAAATGAAAGTGAACCGACAAGATTATTCCGACTGAAAAAAGCATGAACATTTGCGATTTAGCATTGTTTTTGCTATGAATGAGGTACATTTCGGCTTTAAAGAAGCTTCTTCCCAAAAATATTCCATTTTCGGGAGAGAAACATTTCTATCTTGGAATAGGCCCTATGTTGGAACGAGGCAAAGCACATACTCCATCTCTACTAAAGTTGTGGGTGGGAGGATTTGGGGATACGTCATCGATGATCCACGCAACCGTCCCCAAATGCCGGTGCCAGTTTGTGCCATTTTGTTCAAGTTCAAGTAATCTCTGACCATTTTAGCTAAAACGTGAGAATTTGTGAATTAACTCCATTTTTGACAATATGCCTAGATTACCCAGATTCGCGTTGACAATAATTTAGATTAGTAGACAATAGAATATTTTGTTTCTTTCAAACAAGTTTAACACACACACCCCCACTTTTTTGCACTTTGTCAAAAAGGTGATGAATAAAGTCCGATATTCACGATCTAAAATTCAACTGAAAGGGTCCACAGGGTGTTAAAAAATGATAAAAGACAACGGACCTAATCTCATTGATTCCATGATGACAAATAAGTAAGGAACTTAGGGCATTATAAGTACTCTCATTATGGGACATTGAAACGAAACGGCTGAATGTGTGCCCAGAAATGTGTGCACGGGAGAATTAAAGCTTACCTTCTTCTGGAGATGGGGAAGCACTTGCAAAAGCCACACTAACAGTTAGTACACCAAAGATGCACAGAAACACAGACTTCATCATCATGATCTCTCCTCCTCTTTTACCTGGAGAAATACATAATACCAGTGCATGGTGTGTAAGACATGTACGTAAATCACTGAAAAATCACGTCGACATACAATGAAAAACAAAAACTCATACGAAATGTGCGTTTTAATAGAATTTATCATTTAACTTTCTAAAAACTAGGCCAAATCTGTCCTTTTACACTTTTTACAATGTAAATGTTTCAATTGATGCCAATTGTTTTGGTGGTCTTATTGTTTTCAGTCACTCTCTAAACATGCTGAGAGCATCTTCTTGCACAATAATAATCTAACATACCTTATAATACGTACGTCAACGTCGATATTGGGTGTAAGTCAGTTTTTAATCTGACACTTCAGTCTTCTGCTTCAAAATGGAATCTGTTATCGACTCTATGGCCGGGCCTGTGTATTTATGGCTTTTGCACGACCCGATTTGCTCTGTAACATTTTATTCTTAACTCGGGGGAACTCACTATATTCAATATAGTATATAGTGTGCCTGCTGCCAATAAAACCCTATTTCCACCGAAGTCCGTCACTCCGATGAACGATTTTTTTCAGCAGTTTAGGGGTTTACAATCAATATACAATAAACTCCTTATAATTCAAAATGACAATGTTTCCGAGTCCGAGTGACACTCAATAGAAATCTTGTCACAATTATCAAAGATAAAATAATATTTGAAATAAAAGGTGTCCCCTATTATACCACATAATGTATCTGACAATTGTATATACATTACGTTGGTAGGGTTGGCAATTTGCATATGGTCACGCGTTATGAGCTCGCCTCCCAATTGGTATTGGTATATCTAATACAGAAGGGGAGATACAGCTGTTTGAAGTTTGGAGACCATGGGGTGGTGTCGGAAGGGGTGCCGCCTAGTACAAACTCAATGAAGATAATCCAATGTTTAGTTATTTTTACAATATCTAGTCATCCCTGATGTTACAAACACCATTCTGGTCCCATTTTAAAGGATATTTAGTAGTGTGTGGTTCATGGTACAGGAAAAGGTAGCTCATTAACATAATTTCCGTGATACCCATCGTGTTGGAGCATGCGATTCATGTAACCATGTAGTATTTGTCCTCCTCGATAGGAATACCGCTGTTGGCATATTAAAAATGTGTGCTAAATACCCCAATTACGCAAAACAAAACATCAGTCCCTAAACTTAGTTATAGCATATACCAAATGTAGCATCACTGTCCAATTCAATGAACGTCATTTGTATATCGATTCCTTTATCCGTTGTCTATTATTAGGATATTGGCTGAACACATTCTTAGAGAAATCGATTTAATACCTGCAATCATACAATAACGCCTAAATATGTCAACAGAATCGGTACCAAAAGGGAATTGAATAGGGGTGTTGCTGTTTTGAATCTTATTGTAGGATAACGAAAATCCACCCAGGCCTATATTAACGTGATAAAACTTTGCTTGTTTGTATTTTGTGTATAAAAAGCGCAAACGTGAACAATTATAGCTCAACAGACATCTACGAGGTTAATGAAATGAGTGATTATAGAAATCAATCTGGTAACCCAACAAAGAGTCTGATGGGCCAATCTATTCTATGGTTCAAGTGCATCAACTAAGAAAACATGCAAAATAAAATATACAAGAAACACAAATAATAGGCATGAGTTAAAAGTGACAATGAAAATGACATAAGGATAAGATATAGAGAACAATATCCGATCTAAATAAAAGAAAAATACATTTCTGGAGGTCAATGAAATCAAGAGAACCTAAACAACGGACTCGGGATGAGGGAAATGTCAGTATGAAGGCCTTGGGCGAATTTGCTTAAAACTACGCCATAACACTGTCGTTATATGATGATCATTTATGGTACCAAGTCCTACAGGTGGGTATATGGATAAGTTTTAAGACAATCTTGTGGCAAATATCAATGATTAGACAAATATAAATGCGGCCATTTATTGTGTGATATTGTTGAGGCCTACATTTAGGAAGATTAGCCGAACTTCTAACAGTTTACAGATTTCCTTTTTTTTTAGGGGTAGGGATTATATTGCTTTCCTCAGCATATAGCTTTTTTGGTGTGTATATAAAGAGCAAATGTGAACAATAGCCCAACAGACATTAACAAAGTTAAGACATTAATAGACTGACTGATTACAAATCAAATGGGTAACTCTCTAAAGAGAGCTGGGCCAATCGATTGGTTCACTGAAACTCAGAAAATCATCAAAATAAAAGTTAACACAATTGGGCTAGTAAAAAACCCAATGAAAGTGGCGTGGGACAGGAATAAGATAAAAACCCAAACATAGAGAACATCAAAAAACTTAAGAGAAGCAAAATAATATCTGGAAATCATTTACATCGAGAGAGCTTAGCCAACATACACTGACTAGTTGGAGAGAAAGTTTCTGTTAACACGACCCTTAAATTAAAAGATTGGAGTTCTTGCTCTAGGATGTTGCCAACAACATTGTCTGAAACACTGTTCCAGACTGCATGGATGAGGTTCTGTCTTAGCAGCACGTGCTGGCAGTCGGCAATGAAAGGGCACTGAGCTGGCATTGCAACACTGTAAGCATGGAGGGGAGCAACGCTGCTAAATCTTGTGGAGAGTGGTTGGTATGCATTGATATTGATAGATCTATATATATTACATGGCTTTCTTGAGCAGATAGCACCCATACATTACATTGCTTTCTTCAGCAGATAGCAGCCTATTACATTGCTTTCTTCAGTAGATAGCACCCATATATTATATACATTGCTTTCTTCAGTAGATAGCAACCATATTACTATCGTCATCAGATATAACATCCATATCACAATAATTATTTACCGTTACTTAATTTTACAGAAAATCAAAATGTTTTATTTACCAAAATGTATAATGTTACCTGAAACTGCGATGTGAAAAATGATTGTGATTTTAGCACTAGAGATCTGCCACATCAAGTAATTTGTATTGACGTTGATTTTTTTCTTTTAATTATCTTAAAGACAAGTTCACCTCTTAAAAAAATTGTTAGTCTTGACATTATGATTCACGCATTAGTTGGTCTTAAAACAGCATTTAAGATTTTTGTCTAGGATTTTCAACTGAAAAAACACACATAAAAAACACACCACAACAAACAAACTCATAATGTGGCTAAATATGCATAGGTGGCATACGTGAAACAAATTATTTACTAAATATCAAAACGATGTCGTATCTACCAATAATGTATAAACAATATAAATACACACATTTCAAATTTTAAAAAAGTAGATGAATATAATGAGGTGTTAGATCAATTAAAAATTCATTTTGAGTTTAGACCTATTAGACACTGTTTCCCATCCGCTTTCATTTGCATTATTACTTTGATGTTAAGAGATGATAATGAACAAACAAAGAATACGATGGTATTATTTCCCTGGATTAGTACTTGGATATGACATTAATAATATGTTATAAAATAATTAAATGCACAATCCTCAATATGCGTTAATATTGGTTGCGACCACTGTTTTGAAATGGCAATAAAAGATAATGATTAATTTTAAATATCACTCCGTCCCTTTTACAAACTTGAAACAGTATTTCAACTGTCCTTGATCAGGCTTCTAAAATTATTCAGACAAATGACAGTCCGATCTCGTCCATAATTAGCTGGCGTACAATTCATCAGAGACTACAGTCCCTCCGTGCCACACTTCGGCACACATAGTTGAATACCGTGCTATGACTAATGACTTTGGATTTACGAGCGAATAGCTGCATTCCGGAGTAAATTCCTAAAACGGACTCGCGTCTATTTCCTCCAAAAATAGTCATGATCAATGGGAATCGGACTCGAGGTGGCAACTCAATTCAATAACGACACAAAGACACGCGTTAATGGGTTCGCCATGAATTCAATAGAGAAGTGTTGCTATAATAGTACATACCGCACTCAATTTAGGCATTGGCACTTTATTTTGCTTAATTAAAGCTAATTAGCACACGATTTTAATATGCCAACAGCGATATTCTTATCGAGGAGACAATTTATACCCCACATGTCTATACCAATCGCATGTTCCAACACGATGGGTATCACGAAATGGCTTATGGGAAGCCCTTTTCTCGGGTTTTACACTGTACCATCAACAGACTTGTCAACTATTTGTAACAACTAATTAATTATGGATCAGACCATAATCATCAGCTTTCTTCCCACAGTCAACTACTGTCAACATGAATAATCAGTCTCAATTCACCGGATTTATAAAAATGACTATAACAGAAAAAGTGTTCAACCTATGATAGCAAAAGTATTAATTATTGGAAAGTTTGTAACTAGAGGAATTCAGAAATTCAGCTTAGATCAGGGAAGTGTACATCCTTAAAAAGTGTTTCTGATATGATCTATACATCGAAATTAAACAGACTTTCAAATTCATGAAACTTACACGAACAGTTGCAAATTAAGCAATTGCAAATTAAGCTTTATGATTTCAGGTGGTAGTTAGCACATGTGCAACGCATTATACGTAGCCTATTATATGATATGATATGATATTGTTTTAAGAACAATTATTTAAAGGGGCGCTGAGAGATCATGTTTTTTGCACCTACGTCATACTTTTTCACAATTTGGTAATTTCGATATACATCCCATCGAAATTATCAGTCTCTACATAACTTTCTTCAACCAAATTTCAATCTAGCTCCATTATTCAACCGTTTTCCCATAAATCATTACACTTCAAGGTTCCTATCTACCTACCTTCTATTGAAACAATTCCTTTTTACCAAATGTCATTTTCTCGCCAACCTCTCAATGCACCTTTAACGACAACAAATGCACACGTTCATGCAGGTGTCATGGTTAAATCTATTATCTTAAAATATTGTAAAATTGTCAACACCACCGTTGATTTATTACAACCAACCAAACAAATCTACATTACGGAGGTGGGTGAGGAAAGAAAGTATATAGTGTAGATGAAACTTGCCAAAGTTATTCCACTTCATAAAAAGAAAAGCAGGCTTGATGCTGGAAACTACAGACCAGTTAGTAATCTTTCTGTTGTTTCCAAAATTTGAGAAAAGGCAGTAATTGTTCTTCAATTAAACAAATATCTGGTTGATAATACCATGGAAGAGTTCCATGATAATATTATTCTATACCAATTTCAATAGGCCTTCACGGGATCGTATTCAACCGACACCTGCCTTATTCATTGACAAGATCATATTAGAAAGCAAACTAATTCTGGCTACAACACTGGCATGATTTTATTGGAAATCCAAATGTCATTCGACAGTGTAGACCACCAGATTGTGTGCAATAAACTGTCCGCTATGGGAGTTCAATCTACCGCTTGTTACTACTCATATTATGATTGTGAATATAAAAGGTGTTGAATCTGATCCTCTTGCCATAACATGCGGGGTTCCTCAAGGCAGTATCTTGGGGCCTCTTTTGTTTTTATGCTATGTACGACATGCCTAACTTTATAAACTGCTTAATGTTACAATAATATGCTGATGATAGTTCTCTAATATTTTCCAATAAAGATCCTGGGAAAATTGGTTATGGTCTTCGCACAAACCTAGAAAGTTGCAACAATTAAGTGGTTAATTGATTGAAAACAAATTGTCATTACATATGGGCAAAACTGAACTGATTCTCTTTGGGACGAAGCGCAGACTAAGCAATTATGCTGATTTTTCTATTGTTCTTCATATGGTCAAGTTTATTAAGTCAACAAAATCGGTGATTTACCTTGGTCTTGAACTAAACCAATATCTTGACAGTGAACAAATTGCTCTCAACATAGTAAAAAAGATGAATTCTCGGCTAAAATTCCTATTCAGGCAGGCAATTCTTTTAAACCAAAACATTAAAAAATGATTTGCTCAGCTCGTGTATTATGCCTTTTTGATTACTCTATCTCATCATGATATGGTGGCATTTCTAAGTATCATGTTCATAGATTGCAATGTGCTCAAAACAAAGTCATCAGATTTATCCTTATAGGATTCCATGTAATCGTAATAACCATACGGATTTTCAAACATTGAACATATTGAATATCAGTACCAGAGCTGAGCAGCTTCGTTTAAACCACGTTTTTAATATATTTGATGATACCAGTCCATATGAAAGATAACTTTATCAAACTGTCGAGTTTGCATCATTATAAAACAAGGGGGAGGGCAATGTACGGCTTGTCTGTATTTTAAAGTTTTATGTATCATGTGCAATATTTCTTTTAAATGATAAAACATAGTTAAAACATAAATATTGGAAAGCATTGCTTTCCTGTATTTATGGTTAAAACGATTTTACGATCCATTGTTTGCACCTGGATAAAAGGTTTATCGTCGTGAACAAGTAAAAAATTTATTGAATTGAGAATTTATGGTACACCGGATAAATTTGATTGCCATTTGGGAAGCGAATAGTCGCTATGGTATAATAGTGTAGGGATAAAATTAACATATAATTTCCATATCTCATAATACGATGAATTTGCGACACAGTAAGCCTATACTAGCAATGCCAACATTGAAAATGAAATGACGCCGTACACTCTAAATTGGAGGATTTAAAATAAAGGGTTATGTACCATGACTTGGTACCCCTTTCTGTGATACATGCTAAAATTGAAAAATCATGCGGATTTTCTTTAAACATTTATAGCCCTACAATTTAAAAATGGTAGGATGGTAAAAGTATACATTTTCTGAAAGCATAATATTTCAAATCTCGTTTTGTCAATTTCAAGGTCATTATTACAGGGTTTGATATTAGACAAAACATACGAAGTATAGTGTTGAAGAATAGTTTTTTTATATAATTTACACTAATAATTGTAAATCGCGAATTTGTAAAATCATATTTACACGAATTTGGCCATCATTAAGGTGTCATTTGTATACTAAATTGCCCGTCAAGCCAGGCAAGGGGCAAATTGTCAATTAGATGGGAATTAAGTAAATCCCTTAAATTTCCCAAATAGGCGCAATTCTCCCAAAGTCAAAGTCGATGCGGGGAGGGGTGCCTTTCCCTTCCCGGGCCTAATAATAACCTTGATAAAGTTACGTATTGCACGCTCACACATACATCATCAAGTGTTTGGATGGTTAAATCTCTTAAGTTTCTGTTCGACTTTCACTTCTTTCCACCTTATCAACTATCTACATAATTTGTTTCCTTCCTCTCTTTCCTCCCTGCCCTTTGTTTTTTCTCTTTCCTTCCCTTTTTATCTTCCTCTCATTTTCCTTTCCTTTCTCCTTCCCTCTTTTCTCTTCCTCTTCTTCCTCACTCTGCCCCCCCCCCCCCCCCCCCCCCACCCCTGATCCCCGGGAGATACGCTATATACTGAGCACGTGTGACCTTCTACCCTAAATCAAGGTCAATTAGTCAAGGTCAATCAACCACCCAAGTTGGCAAGAATGTCCACTTCCCAGATAGCAAGACTACGTTGGGCCAACGTCGGCAATGGTCGGCAAGGTCGCGGTCGGGCCAACGTTGATTTTTAATAGGGTTTTATGTCGGTAATTGGTTGGCAAATTTTCAACGTCAAAATGACGTTGGCAATTGGTCGGTAGGCGACGGTTGGCAAGCCAACGTTGGCCCAACCACATTAAAAAACACCAATGATAAGAGATGTAAGATATTTATATAGTTAAATAACATGTTAATACAAGTTACCGATTCACTACCGAGAGGAAGTGATAATGCAACATGGGTCAAATGACTGCTTTCAACAGCCTGTCAGAATGCCTCGTGCTCTGAAATTTAACCCGACTGTGAAGTGAAAGTCGGGAAATTGTTGAGCACGACTTATATGTTGCTTTTCCAAATACATAAATCTAGTGTTGCATAGACGTTGGTTTAACGTTGATGTTGAAACGTTGGCTAAATACAAACATCTATATTGCATTAACGTCGGGTCAACGTTGTGCCAACGTCAACCAACTGACGTTGGGCCAACGTCATTTGTTGACGCTGGCCCAACGTAGCTTTGCTATCTGGGGTATTTGGAAAAGCAAAACTCAATCGTGCTCAACAATTTCCCGACTTTTACTTCAAAGTCGGATTGAACTTCAGAGCACGATGCATTCTGAGCACGAGGCAGTTGTGATGAGAAACATTGGACACAAAATGAAAAGCAAAGATGGCCGCCCACATGAAAACCAGATAAATATTGATGGCATTTTCGGCTAAGTTTTTTCTTCTTTTTCTTACAAAGTTTTTAAACAAAACTGTAACAAATGTTTTTGTTATATTTGTTATTTTATTTGTTAATTGATTTTTTAAATATTTTTTTTAATGCAAATCATATTATTTTTCACTACAAGCTGTATAATGCACACACATAATAAACTTGCTTGAAGTGCTAAACATTTACCTTAAACCAAACAACTTAACGAATACAAATCTCAAAATTTGAGTTTGGTTGACATATTATATTTTGGTAAGTGGATGTCAGCGCAGTTTGCATCAACTATGATGAAAATATGGCTTATAATTAGAGGTGAGCTACATGTATAGAGGTCACATTTAGATCATAGTTTCAGTTTATTTTAATCACTTGAAACAGCTGCGTGTTCATTCCACATTTTGAAGTTATACGAAATGTGTATCTTTTTGTTTTGATATTTTTAAACACATATTATGTAGGCCCTACTTGATACAGCTGCGTTTTCATTCTACATTTTGAAGTTATACGTTATTTTTATAGTTTTGTTTTGATATTTTTTAAACACGCAAAATTATTTTTTTGAAACAGCTGCGCTTTCATTCTACATTTTGAAGTTAAACTCATATAACTCTTTTTTCTGGTAATAGCTGATATTGGTATAAAATTGGATAGATTGAGCCCATATTGCGTCGAGCCCAATATTTTTAAAACTCATAGCGAGACCAATACAAATTGGGCGTAAATTATCCAATTTTATCATTATTATGTTTTGGATCCAATATATAATCCACACTTGGACACCCAAAAACATAATAATGGTTGAATTTGGACTGTGAGGGCACATTGCTTAAAGGGGCATTAAGAGATGTGGTGGAGGCAGCGCCCTCAATTACAAAAATATATGATGACAACTGGGATTTGTATATTTTTACAATTGTATTACATGAACTTACACCTACAACAAAACGCAGCACGCGTGATAAATATAGCGAACCATATTTGCATAGAGGGCGTTTTTCAATAAATAGCGAGGTATTGTTTTAATCAAGTTTTGCTGTGTTTATATTAGAACAAACCGTAACAAGCAAATGAACTTTCCATCAATTGTTTCTCTGTTGCCAATATTTAACAATTATATTGTAAAGTTTATTTAGGATGCTTGAATGCATTATAAGCCTACAAGTACATGAATGTCCATGTTTAACAAAATGTCATCTTAATGCAGAACTAAATATCTTACTCTACTCTACTTTCCCCTAGTCATGTCATGTCATCAAAGGCCCGATCCATCAGTGGCGTAGCCTGAAAGGAGACAGGGTGATCGCCCTTACTCCCCCAAATATTTGAGTAGTGTCTGTGGATTCATATCAAATTACTAACAATTAGATTGATTGAGTTACCATTAGGGCCTATACAGTTGACCCTTTCCTGGCTGGTTAAGCACTGGTGTTAATAGGCCTAAATATTATACTTTACTACCGCTACCACGGCCCATGTTATAATTTCAGTAGGCCAATCTTTTAGCTATGTCAATTTCACTAACTCACTGTGACCTCGTGAAGTGGATTTTAGGCTGGGAGGGTTAGGCCTGACATCATGATAATATGCATCCCTTCTCTCATAATTCCAAAGATTGAAAATTCAATCTAAAAGATTGACTTTTCAATCTTTCATAGATTGCCGTGAGAGAACAAACTTTTAAGTTTGACATTCATTCTTTTTTCTTTTTTGGATTGGAAGGTTTCAATCTGGAAAAAATTGAAGGTATCAATTTATTAGATTGATATGTTCAATCTAATTTGGATTGAAAACATTTCCAATCCAGAATTTAGATTGAACTATTCAATTTATTGGATTGAAAGTTTCAATCGTTTTTCGATTGAAAAGTGTTCAATCTGTAGTAAAAGATTGATATTTTCAAGCCTACATATTGATATTTTCGTACACACGAATAAATGACTGGCAATTGGAAGAACAATATCATTGGGCTTTTTATTGACATTCTCCCAAAAAATTGTTCATGTGTACAGTTTTTTTGTGAATTAATGTTCTTACTTGCCATTTAATTATGAAATAGTTTATGTTACAGATAGAATCATTTATTGAAATGTATAAATATACAATCCAAAGTGTTACGAAACCAATATGACCTACCTAACTGCGCATGTGTTGAATTCAATCTTTTTCTAGATGGACACTTTAGTCGAATTTGACGGTACAAACACACGTGTAGAGTTCAGTAATATGTATCAATCTTTTCCCAGATTGACTCAAAGCTACTCATTGTCACGAGTTTTTATCATGTTTTCAATCTAAATCCAATCTAATAGATTGAGAAAAAAAGTCAATCTGTAAAAGACGGACATTTTCAATCTTTTGATTTAAGAGAGTTGGATCTATTTTACTTTTCATGAAAAAGGGCAGAGGGTGGTGGAAAGTGGAAGAGTCGGGCATAAAGATTACCTGCATCAAACATAACCCTTCTTACAGCACTGCAAATGAAAACTGAGATAGGCCTACAATACCTTAAAGGGGCATTGAGAGATACGTATGGGAGTGCGCCCTCAATTATCCTGGAAATCAGTTTTTTTTGCTTTAAAGTAATACTTAGGCATACTAACTACGATCTGAAACAGTTTACCAACATTCGCCGTTTATCATATAAAATTTCATGATTTTCTTAGTTTCGATATGATCAAATCGAAACTAGGTGCTGAATTCTCAACCCGGAAATCCCGTTATATTTGCTTATTTGGCATGAAGGCGATGTCGGAATTGTATATATGACATTTTGGATTTGGGCTATGTTGATGATTATCTTTAGAGTTCTTTTTTTCGTTACATAGTAAGTTTCGGTGCCCCGCCCCCTATTTTGTACGTTCCCGGCACAGATCCCGACATAGCAGGGAAAATATGGCGTACCGCTCCTCCTCCCCCCTGTCCCCCAATTTTGCCATAATTTTGATAAGAGAAATCATACTAAAATTATGACGTTTAAATACAAATATAGCATTGTTGGCGCAATACGAGCATATTATGTCTCTGAACATTTGATTTGAAAAGTATCCATCATTTCATTCATCAAAATAATAAACAAAAATAATAAAAATAAGCTTACTTGAAAAACACCTTTTCTGCTAAATCACGATTATTTAATGTAAACTTATATTGGAGATAAATTTGAAATGCGAACATCATTTGTTCCGTCAAATGTGTTGCGGTTTGACTGGAGGTGCGACGCACCCACATACTCGCCTGCCTTCATAAAATGACCAACGGACAGATAGATATAAATCACGAAGACTACACCACACCGAAGACATCAAGAAACAGGCGAGGCCACACGCAGCAATTCCAACAAAAGCACCCAAGAACCATGAGGACCATGAAAGACTGGAACAAACTCTCACCCGAAATGGTCGAAAACACTGACCCGTCCAAGTTTAGAACTGCCCTTTCCCGCCCTCTCCGTTCCACCAATTAACCACCCCCTACGTTGCACCTCCAGTCAAAACTCTGTACGAGTATTTGGAGGTTAATACCATCCAAGATCCAAGATGTGATCCCTCCAACTGATGCTAATATTCTATGTAACAGTTGAGTATAGCATCCGTTGAGTTTTTCCTCAATTTTCCTGCTGACGGTCCATGTTTCGGAGCCGTACGACAAATGCTTTCTATGCAGGCTTTGAAGAATCTATGAACTGGTCAAACCGCAACACATTTGACGGAACAAATGATGTTCGCATTTCAAATTTATCTCCAATATAAGTTTGCATTAAATAATCATGATTTAGCAGAAAATGTGTTTTTTAAGTAAGCTTATTTTTTATTATTTTTGTTTATTATTTTGATGAATGAAATGATGGATAATTTTCAAATCAAATGTTTGACAAGTTACGTCCGATTTCATTAACATCAATCTTTGCCAAGTGGCTGAGGGATTTGTTTCGAGGTAGTCATTGATGATATTGGTCACGTGATTGACAAAAGACAATTTGGTAATGTAGCGGGTGTATCAACTAACGATTATCTTGTCAATCTGATTCATTATCTCCATATAGGTGCTGAAGAAAGTCGCAATACCGGGAGAGTTGTTCTTACAGATTTCTCAAAAGCCTTCGACTTGGTCGACCACACCATCCTCATTCACAAGATCATACAAATGGGTGTGCGAAAGAACATTATTCCTTGGATATGCGACTTTCTCCATAACCGTCAGCAAGGTGTAATATTCAACAACGTGCTTTCTCAAGACATACAGCTCACTGCCGGTGTCCCCCAGGGCACCAAGCTGGGTCCAATTGGATTCCAAATGTTCATCAATGATGCTGCCTCAGATGCTGAATGTGAATACTGGAAGTACGTTGATGATCTTACTTTTGTGCAGAAAACTTATCTGGTAATGAACAGGCAATTAATACTTTCTCTGATTGGACTTCAACTAATGGCCTCAACCTTAATGCCAAGAAATGTCAAACCTTCGAGGTCAATTTCAGCAAAACCTCACCACAACATGCAGGTTTGAGAATCGGGTCTGACAAGCTTGAGCGTGTAGACAAAGCCAAAATCCTGGGGCTGTGGATTCAAAACGATCTGAAATGGCAGGCCCAAGTCGATGTAATGATCAATGAAGCCAACATGTGTCTTTTCATGCTCAGATCCTTGAAAATATTTGGTTTTGATCAGGATGAGCTAACCATTGTCTACAAGAGCTATGTCAGACCTTTCCTCGAATATGCTGATGTGGTTTGGCATTCTGGGCTAATTCATAAACAGGCTGGTGATTTAGAAAGAATTCAAAGAAGAGCATGAAGAACCATACTAGGTCACCAATTCACTACCTACTCCGAATCCATCACACAGTGCAATATGAAGAGGTTAAGTGATTGAAGAGTGGACCACTGTCTTACCTTTGCACAGGGACTGGGTGACAATCACAGAACCAGTCACCTATTACCCCCTCTAGAATTTCAATCCATGGCAGAAATCAGAGGAATGCCAACAAACTATCCCAGCCCATGACCAAGACCAACCGCTTCAAGCAGAGCCCAATCCCTTACTTTGTGTCATTATTGAATATGCAATAAGATTGTGTGCCAATAGTTTGTTTGTTTGTTTTTAAAAACCCGCTGGAGGGCTAGCTTTGCCTTTTTATAATTGGTATGTCTCTTTTTAAAATCTTCTATTAATTGTATATACTCTTAAAATGTAGGCATGTTGTAGTGTACATTATAATATACATGCTCCATATTTAAATCAAGTTAATTTAAACGTTTTGATGTTTTTAATTTGTGTGCAATTTTAATGTAATTTTTTCCTGTAATTTGACCTTTGGCCACCATTGCGAAATCAAATATGAATCTATCTAACCTATCTCCAAATTCCATGGCTCAATGAACCCGAACAGAGAAGAGACATTAAACGGCAGACATATGCCAAATTTAAATATGAATATAAATATAAATTTGAATATAAATTCACTAAACCAAAGAGTCGTGGCAAAAACAACACGTAATCGTTGGAACAGACACATATCGAGGGTGTCATTATTGAATGCAATAAGATTGTGTGCCAATATTTTGTATTTATAATTTTTAAAAACCCGCTGGAGGGCTAGCTTTGCCTTTTTATAATTGGTATGTCTCTTTTTAAAATCTTCTATTAATTGTATATACTCTTAAAATGTAGGCATGTTTTAGTGTACATATAATATACATGTTCCATATTTAAATCATGTTAATTTAAATGTTTTAATGTCTTTAATTTGTGTGCAATTTTAATGTAATATTTCCAGTAAGTTGGCCTTTGGCCACCATTGCGAAATAAAATATGAATCTATCTATCCTATCTACAAATTCCATGGCTCAATGAACCCGAACAGAGAAGAGACAGTAATCGGCAGACATATGCCAACTATAAATATGAATATAAATATAAATTTGAATATGAATTCACTAAACCAAAAAGTCGTAGCAAAAACAACACGTAATCGTTGGAAACAGACACATATCGAGGGTGTCACATATTACTTTAAGTTGACTTGACACTCGATACTTCAATTGCTTCAAGCAAAACATAATTATACACTTCAAGAATGGGGGCGACAATGGATAAGGTACCTATTGTAGACTTTTCGGCGTACAGCCTGGATCGTGACGAGCCAGATCCCGACAGATTTCAAACGCTTATTGATGAAGTTTACAGTGCATTGACAACTATTGGTTTCGTCTACTTAAAACACACCGGCGTCAGCAAAGAGAAGGTAGGAATATTAACTGCTCAAAAAGAGATTGAATATTTTTTCAATCACAATGTGTTTAAATATCTCGGGATATGTTGATTTAGTGAAATATATCATTTAAAAGCTGATGTGTTTTTCTTTACAATGATATCCAATTTGAAGCAATCCCTTGTTCAAGTGCTCAGCCACATATGCTTGAGAACATGGGGAGGTCGCAATCTGAAAGTACCAAAATCAACACTATTTTGTGCTTAAAGATTAATACATGTAGATCATCACACTACACTGTAGTGGTCAATGTAACACTTCATTGAACAGACGACAAAGATGTTCTTTTGAGCACAAAATAGTGTTCATTTTGGCACATTCAGATTGTGACCTCCCCATATGTTCTCAGGCAAGTAGCTGGGCACTGGAGCAATGGATTGCTTCAAATTTGGTATCATTGTAAAGATGAACACATCAGCTTTACACGGATATATATCACTTAATGAACCTATCCCGCGATATTTGAAAATCTTGTGTTTGATAAAATATTCCAAACTTTTTTTGAGCAGTTTATATCATTTTTTCTTCTTTATGTTGTATATTGGGAGTAATATCATATATCAGCCCATAATTTACGACAATTATTTTGGTTTTGTCCGAACAAATTGAAATGAAGGTAATGTAATTTACCCAAACACAGACATCAATACTCTCTAAATGTAAAAGAGTGAAATTCCACTCTAATGGAGTGAATATTCACTCTTCAAAGGATTGTCTTCAGTGATCACTCTAATAGAGTGAAAGTCACTCCTTGAAAGAATAGAAACATTTTCACTCCAGTGAATTTTGTTCACTCCAAGAACGAGTGAATTTTCACTCTTCGAAGAGTGAACAAAGTGATCACTCCCCTGGAGTGAAAAGAGTGAATATATAAGGAGTGAATTTCACTCGTTTAGAGTGAACTTCACCCCATTGAGAGTGAACAATAATGGAACATTTTAATGACTTAATCACATTCACATGAATAGCTTGCAATTCAATAGAAAATGTGAATAACAAACAAAGAGTCATTATCCAAACTATAATTACCTTTTCTCGACCAAACAACTGCTGTCATTTGCCTACAGTGTATGTTACATTATCACTTCCTTTCGGTAGTGAAACGATATCATATATCAACATGATGGTTTCTCTATGTAAAGTATCTAAATCTACTTTCTATGGTGTTTTTATCGATGTTTTTACGCGTTTCATTAATGTAATTTATATTGAATCATTATTTGGACTTTAAAGTTATTGCAGAAACAATTAACATTGATATCATCATTAATTATCACTTCAAAAATGTTTGAATTTAATCAAATAAAGAATATTTTGAGTTTTTGAATATTTTTCTATTTGATTGTGTTCCGGCTCTCAAATTAAATCTGGTACAACTGATCACTCGCACAGAGTGAAAAGTCACTCGACACAGAGTGAAAACCACTCTTTTCGAGTGACAATAATTTCACTCTGAACTCATCAACCGCACAGAGTGAAAAGTCACTCGACACCGAGTGAAAAATCACTCTTTACGAGTCACAATGACTTCACTCTGAACAACGAGTGACATTTTTACTCTTTTACATTAAGAGAGTAATGTGTGTGTCCAACATGTGGTTGGAAGCATGATGTTCACCAGGTTTCTGATACAGGCTTGAAAAAGATTGTTCCACGTTACCTGTAGAGCTGCTCTGAGTGTTTGTGCACATTAAGCTACACTCTCAGAACAAAGGTCAAAATCTTTAACCATTATGGTTAAAACTTTAACCAACGGGAGGTTACCAGGTGAACCACACAATTGGTTGGCTAAAACCGTAACCAACAGCTGTTGGATAAACTTTACCTGTGGTTAGTTACAATTTTTAATCATTTGTTGATTATTATATGTTTTAACCAACTGTTACAGTGGTTGGTTAACAAATTTTGGTTAAACTTTTTGTTGTTGTTGCTAAACTTTAACATTGGTTAAAACTTTTAATCATTTGTTGGTTAATTCTGCTAAACTTAATCATTTGTTGGTTAATCCTGCTTGATATATAACATGGGATGTAAGAGTGAATCAACTAGATCATATATTTAAACAATTTTAAGTGTAGATGGTTAACATCAATACAGGCATATTATTTACAAAATACAGAATCTATGGTGTTAAATTGATAAAAAAAAAAGTAAAAGGTAGGGGGGTGGGGTTACCGCGCCATTTTGCGATATTTTGCGAGAACGATCGTGGTTATCACGTGATACGTAAACATAATTTATTACACTGTTTTAACGAAATGCACTATGGGATTGGGTTACCAGCCTGAAATCAAAGGAGGGGTCGCAAACTTGCTTACAATTGTATATTAACCTAGCTATAACAAGCTAAAAGTGACATCTCTGAATGTATAAACAAAGTGTGCAACGGAGAAATTGTTGGGCCAACTGGTAAAATGGTTTTACAACAAGTTTTGCTATCATTATCAAACTGAACTCAAGTTAAATCACTTATTTATCGAGCAATAATATAATTGTTTACGCATTTTATTTGTTTAGATACAAAGTTATATATATCAAGAGTTAAATGATAGATAAATAAATAAAAAGAAAACTATAAACGCATGTGCGGCCTTTATAATTTATAATCATTGACATAACAATGATGTTACATTAATCCACCATCAAGTTTAAAAAATAGAAAAATAAAAGGATAACAAGGGTTATACCAACGACATGGCCAACGTATGCACGCCACAGAGAAAGACGAGTATAATTGTGATAGTTTTATTTAAACCATATCCAATAATTTATAACGAACGGATGTTGGCGAATATTTTATTTATATCTAATTTTATTAATTGGACATTTGAACTTGAAAAAAGGTCGAAAAAGGAAACGTAGACTATCGGTTTTAGGATTATTTACTGTAGTTATACATAGAAGAGTGTGTTTTTTGCGATGGGTATGTATTAAGCCAATACGAACTGTCTAAGTTCGGAATTCGTGTCCAGCGCTGTGTAATTCTACATTCCCAGCAGACGCTCTGTTTAAAGGCACAAAAGGGGAACTTCTTTAAGGCATATTATTTGCAATTCTGAGGTGTGCAGATCGATTTTGTTTCTCGAATTGGTTAGAAAACCATCCATTTTAGAACATTTTAAATTTAAAATGAACTGCACACCTGGGAAAGTATAATGCCAAGGGCATATCTTTTGCACGTAAATCCAATACAAGAGTTCTGAAAATCGACACAAATATGACGTCATAACCATTGCTTCGGGACAAAATGGCGCGGTACCCCACCCCCCACCCCTAAGTAAAAGGCATTCAAAACATTTGGTATTGCAGCGCCCTCTATTGCTCAAATGTGTCAGATTGGCAGAATGAGTAGATGCCTGTGGCTTTAACCAACGTTGAATAAACCAAAAATGAATTATATTTTTACTCTTTAACCAACGCAGTATTAAAAGAAATTTTTAACCAACGCTTAATTTTTAACCAATGTAGTATACTTTTTAATCAACATTATTTTAATACATGTTTTTTTAATACCTGTTCTGAGAGTGTAAGAGCACCATGGTTAGACTTCAATGTTCTGCTCTGCTCTTTATCAAGCCCAAATTGCGTAATTATTTAGAACAATGCACTTGCGCAAAAAATTGAGCACGGATAACCATGACGTCATCGACATCGGTACATTTTTGTCATAAATATGATGTTTTATTCTATATAAGTACGCAATTTGGGCTCGATGATTATTTTTCTAACAATGCACAATGTTGTGATTGCTGGACACCTCCTTCAAAATCCCGACTTTCTCTTAATAACAAAAGTGATTATTTCCTCGTTTACTCCAGGTTGACCGAGCCTTTGAGGCGTCTCGGAGTTTTTTTGCCCTCGACGAGGAAGAGAAGCTGAAGTGTGAACTACCGAAGAAATACATGCATGGTTACGTGCGCTTGAATCGAGAGAGGTACATCAAATAAATACGCTTTTCAAGTTCGTGCTTCAGGCTTGCGACCCTTTTCAGTTTAATTAACACCAGTGGCGTAACTAGGGTCTTTAATGGGGGCATATGGGGGCGGGGCAGGCATGTGATTTCGGGGATGATAACCGACTATTTTTTGTTAGTATATAGTTTGTCATCTCATTGGGGTGGGGGCATGGGGGAAGCCTTCTGGCAGGGGAGGGGTAAACAACACTCGATATGACCATATTATTATAAGAGCACATTAATGCTGGACTTTATTTGCGAGGAATGGATATTACCGCGTAATTGATATCTTTCACACATTTCATGTCTTTTTCTTCGTATTTATATAGAGGTTACAAAACAAAAACCGTTATTCCAGATCCCAATCTGAATCGGACACACGGTGATATTTGCCAGGCATTCAACTACTCTCCAGGAATCATAGCATCGAGTGATCTTTATAAACAAGTAAGAAATTCGTTTTCAATATTCAATGCTTTCCACGGCAGGCAGACGACAGACCACGCAGACGACCTTCCACAATTTCACAAAATGTTTCAACAATTTCAAAATTATTAAATTTCATTACCATATTTAGAATCAACATGACAAATGCATAAAACAAGTACAAACATGCCTACTCTCTTAAATCAATAGATTGAAAATCTCCGTTTTTTACAGATTTATTTTAGATTGAAAACACGATAAAAACTAGTGACAATGAGTAGCTTTGAGTTAATCTGGGAAAAGATTGATACATTTTTACTGCACTCTACACGTCAATCGCTACTAAACCGTCAATCACTACTAAAGAGTCAATCTAGAAAAAGAATTCCACTTTAATAACACTTTGGATTGTATTTATACATCTCATCAAATAATTCGATCTGCAACATGAAGCATTTCATAATATTAATTCACACAAAAAAAACATGAACAATTTGTTTGGAGAATGTTGATAAAAAGCCAAATGATTGAATTGTTCTTCCAATTACCAGTAATTTATTCGGCCGTGTGGGTATTAAAATATCAATCTGTAGGTTTGAAAATATCAATCTTTTGCTACAGATTGAAAAAAAATTAATCGAAAAAAGATTCAAATTTTCAATCCAAAAGATTGAAATTCCACTCGTTTTTTCGATTGAAACATTATCAATCTTTAAAAAGATTGACTTTCAATCTTTTTAGATTTGTCGCTCTAAGCAATCAGTGAAAGATTGAAAATTCAATCTAAAATATTGAGATTTCAATCTATTCATTTAAGAGAGAAGTATTGGATCAGCACTCCTTGAGATAGACCTTGAAAGTGTTGTATAATATGGTGACACTTATAGTAATAGCCACGTAATAAATCGGGGAATAATGTATTGGTATCACCAGCGCAGTTTTTCGGGTCACCTTCTTGAAATGAACACTCATGAGTCCTAATATACACCTAGCACATAACGTCCCTGACCAGGTGCTTTGAGGTTTGGGTAATTCAAAATATTATAATATATTTAATATATTGGGATACGTCTGGCCGGTCTGTGTATCTTACGTCTGTGTATCTTACATCTTACATAGACCGCTACCGTGGTGCACAATATTCCATCCCAGACGGTACAGCCAGCAAGTGCACCAGTGGGAGCGTCTGCTGACGCCTGAAAGCAGAGTTAAGTGCAGGTGATCAATCTGGGTGTGGTAGGTAGGGTTAATACCTGAAGTATTAGAGCCTTTATGAGTTATGTAAACTGCGGGAGAACAGGGCAATACTATTGGGTGCTGTGTTTTCTGGTAGGGCTAGAATTATTTTCAGAGGTATCCCCAAAGTTGGTCATCCGGTACTCAATCTATCCATCTATTTCTGCTTTTGGTTACAGACGGCGCTCCGGGGGCAATCTGAAAGGGCAAGTCAACTTTTTTTGTTGTTGGCCTAATCACACACAAATCAATGATTTCCTATACCTATTGCAACTTTGCTGTTGTTATGCGCGGTCATTGAAATCGCCATTACTTTAAAAGTATCCATTCGATTTTGTTGAATGAGTTATCAAATTGCGGAGAAGGAATTTGCTCATTTAATGTATTTCTCAGATTTTGGTACCGATTATATATTTTGAATTAGCCAACCTCAAAGCACCTGAGGAGATGATTATCGGGGCAAATCCCCGTATTCCAGAATAGCCCCCTGTTCTTTAATTTATTTTAGTTCATTTTTAGGTGGGGGTGGCGTGTTTCGGGGATGGATTTTGACTAACCATATTATTGAAATCATGAAGCTCTTTTTGGGAAAATGTTGAAGATGGATTTTGTAATTTAAGGGAATATTTTGGTGTTTAAAGGATTTCAATTTCAAATTTGAGGGAAATTGGTCTTTCCCATAATGTGAACATCAGTAAAAGGTGAACAGTTTTGGAATTTGCGGGACATTTTCTAGTCTTTGAAAAGTTCTGGATTTTGTTTTGGAAATTTTCAATCTTTGAAAAGTTTTGGGAATTTTTGGGAAATGTTATAGCTGTTAAAAACTGCAGTTTTGGGGTAATTTTCTACCGTGTTTCTTTTTCTTATTTACCCCATTTCTTCACCCCTTCTTTATCTATCCACTGTCTAACCTTTCTTTTCTTCCCTTTACACTCTTCTCTTCCCTTTTCCTCCCTCTTATTTTTCTTGCCAAAATTAATGGCTCCCAGATTTTCCCGAGGTGGGCATTTAAGTCGCTCACCTTTAAATTATTTTAAAATGTTCGTAAACATTTTGGTTAACAAATTTGAAAATGTTCAATAATTTTCAGAACAAATTGTAAAAAAAAGAGCACTCTCAAATTCGATATAAAGAAAAATGGGTCGGTCTGTTTTTGTTTGTGTGGAGGGGGGGGGGGGGGGGGCGGTCATCTGACCGGGGAACATAATATGGCGTGCACATGGCTTTGTTATTAATGTTTCTAGAATTCTGCAGTTGCAAGCAGTTGTTTTCATTATTAAAAAAATATATATATATTATTTTTACTATTTCAAGGCATGGCCAGATACTGTACCTGAATTCCGTGAGAGTTTGGAGGATCTCGTGCAAGCAGCTGGTATGCCTGTTCTTCTACGAGTATTAGAAGTAATGGCAAGAGGACTGAAATGCAAGGTAACGTAACCTCAGACATGACTTGACAACTGACCTCAAAATGATTGAACCTTAGACATCAGTATGACATAACCTCTGACATCACCATGGCTTTACCCCTGACCTCAACATGACATAACTTCAGAAATCAGCATGACTTGACGCCTGAGCTCATCATCATCCTTCGGCTGCGGAGCAGGCGACCACAAGTTTTCTCCAAGCACGGCGATCTGTTACAAGAGTGGCTATCTAGGTAAGCGCTGTATGTACACTGTCCAAGTATGATGTGTTTGGACAACCAGGTCTCCTTCGGCCATGTGTTGGTATGTAATAGGCATACATTCTAGAAGGCTCTTCATTAGGGAGA
Source organism: Ophiura sarsii (assembly GCA_035610835.1). Taxonomy (NCBI): domain Eukaryota; kingdom Metazoa; phylum Echinodermata; class Ophiuroidea; order Amphilepidida; family Ophiuridae; genus Ophiura; species Ophiura sarsii. The sequence continues at coordinate 32,441,610 of CM069457.1, forward strand.
CGGAGAATATGTCAGAAATCAGCTTGACTTGACGCCTAACATCAACATAACATAACCTCTGACACCAGCATAACTTGACCCTTGACCTCAACATGACTTAACCTCATAAATCAGCATGACTTGACGCCTGACATCAACATGACTTAACCTCAGAAATCAGCTTGACTTTACGCCTGACATCATCATAACATAACCTCTGACATCCGCATGACTTGACCCTTGACCTCAACATGACTTAACCTCATAAAACAGCATGACTTGAGGCCTGACCTCAACATTACTTAACCTCTGATATCAGCATGACTTGACCACTAACATGAACAATACTTAACTTCTGAAATAAGTAGTATAACTTGACCTCTGATGTCAACATGACTTGACTTCTGATATCAGAGTTCAAGTTATACTTGATCTCTGACATGACAATATCCGATGGCGGCATTTCTGCCACAAACCAATGATTGATTCGTGATACCTAGTATGAATGTACACGGATGACTTGGCCACTTGTAAAGTTAAAACACTCATGATTACTGTATTCCATTGCAGGATCCTTTTTATTTTTCCAACGCTCATACGAATGGTGGAACAGCAACAGGCGGAATCAGGGTAAGATCTGGCTTCTATCCAGCCACCCACAACATGGAGGTAAATGATGATCAAATCAGATGCTCAGAACATTCAGATCTTGGGACTGTTGCCTTGGTATTCCAACATGGTGAACGAGGTCTACAGGTAAAGTATGTCATTTAATAACTGTAATTTCTAGTTGCAATATGTACCGCAGAGAGTACATGGGGCATCATTAATACATCAAACACTTTGACTTTTAACTATAGTAAAAAAAACATAAAAAGCAGCCGCCGAATTGTGATAGTTTTTATGTACAGCATGCATTCTCAAAGTCAAATGGTCCCTTTCTTTTTTCGCCTAGAGGTCATACATTGGCTTATGATCCCACAAAGGGTCTAGTCACTAGTCAGCTACTCACTATGCTTTAATACTGCCAAACATCTCCCTCATTCACTTAAAGCTATATGTGCGAACTTATTACCGTAAATTGACGATTTTCTATTGCGCCCGTCTTCCCTATCCCACCTATAATATAATACAAGCAAATATCATGTAGCATAAATTGGAGTATGTCATTCGTACGACAAGGATTCTTTTAATACTAACCTTCTTTATCGTGTCAGTTAGAGAATTCATGACTTGTCTAACGGTAGAATAAAAAATAAAATAAAATAAAATAAAATAAAATAAAATAAAATAAAATAAAATAAAATAAAATAAAATAAAATAAAATAAAATAAAATAAAATAAAATAAAATAAAATAAATTAAAATAAAATAAAATAAAATAAAATAAAATAAAATGAAATGAAATGATATGATATGATATGATATGATATGATATGATATGAAATGAAATGAAATGAAATGAAATGAAATGAAATGAAATGAAATGAAATGAAATGAAATGAAATGAAATGAAATGAAATGAAATGAAATGAAATGAAATGAAATGAAATGAAATGAAATGAAATTAAATTAAATTAAATTAAATTAAATTAAATTAAATTAAATTTAATTTAATTTAATTTAATTTAATTTAATTTAATTTAATTAAATTAAATTAAATTAAATTAAATTAAATTAAATTAAATTAAATTAAATTAAATTAAATTAAATTAAATTAAATTAAATTTAATTTAATTTAATTTAATTTAATTTAATTTAATTTAATTTAATTTAATTTAATTTAATTTAATTTAATAAAATTAAATGAAAAAAAAATTTAAAAAATAAAAATAAAAAATAAAAAAATAAAAAATAAAAAAATAATAAAAAAAAAAAAAAAAATTAACAAAAAACAAAAAAAAACCACGGCAGGCATTTGCAGACGACAGTTCAACGACAACAAAATATCACAAAATGATTCAAAAATGTCAAAATTATTAGCTCGCCTATAGTATCGATTCAATCATTCTTAACCCCCTGGGCACTACCGGCCTATCATACAGTGGTTCTGATTGGTTTATTGCAAGAGATACTCATTTGAATAGCCAATTAAAATGCAGCTTGTAAAATATTTCACTCCAATCTTTATCAGGAATACAATTATTCTAACACTGTCTCTGATTGGTGCAATAAATGATGTATCCATCTTTCTGACCAATCGGCCGGTAGTTCTCAGGGGGTTAATAATAGCCGTGTGGAAAGTGTTACTGCCTAATTTGTAATACTTCTGTCTTTGTTAAAATATCAGGTGCAGAGGTCTCCTGGAGTTTGGATTGATGTACCACCTATTGATGATACAATTGTTGTCAATATTGGTGATCTGATGGAGCGATGGACCAGCGACAGACTTGTGTCAACAGTGAGTACCATATTTTATAATCTCAATCAAATATGTAGATCAAAGCCCTTTGACTATTTATTTGTATACAAAATACTATAAATAATAAGTCACATTTTAATTAATCATTTAAGTGGGGTGTGGACCCTCAGCATAGCATAGCCTCCGTGAACTGCCGTAACTTCTTCAGTATTCATTTATTCTATATACAATTATACATTATTTTGCAGAAAAGGGTTCAATGAATCCAACCATGATCATGAAATTGACCATTTTGGAGAAAATTAAACATGTTGATCTATTTTAGGTTTGGAAAAGATATCTAAAAATATATTGTGTCAAATGTTGTCATACTAGTTTTATTATAATAATAATAATAATAATGGCATTTATAATGCGCCGTCAATCTAGGTAAAACTATTCCGAGGCGCAACATATAAAACAAAAATTAAATTAACATGAAAAATACATAAACAAGGATGATTTGCATATACATGTACATGTATATACAAAGAAATCAATTATAAACTGAGTCAAATAATCTTGTTTTTAACGAGTTCTTAAAAGAGTCAAGTGAATCACAGCATCTTAAATTATAAGGTAGTGAGTTCCAGAGAGTTGGTGCAGCAACCGAAAATGCGCGATCTCCAAATGAAGAAGTAGTCCGTGGAACAACAAGTAAAAGTTTATCAGATGACCGGAGAGTACGTTTTGGATGATATGGAACAAGAAGATTAGCAATATAAGTTGGTGAAGTGCCATGCAAAGCTTTCCAAGTTAAAAGAAGAAGTTTGAAATGAATCCTTTCGCGAACAGGAATCCAGTGGAGATCTTTCAAAATTGGAGTGATATGATCAAATTTCCTGGTCTTAGTGAGAATGCGAGCAGCTGCATTTTGAGCGAGTTGTAGTTTGTGAAGTAAGTGATCAGTGATGCCAAAAAGAAGAGAATTGCCATTGTCAATACGAGAAGTTATAAGAGCATGGACGATAGTAGCTGCGGTTTCAAATGTTAACATTTTACTTATGCTATTGACATTCCGTATATGATAAAACACTGATTGGCATATCCGTCGAACTTGAACATCCATACATAGATTATTATCAAACACAATTCCTAAGTTCCGAGCAGATTTTGAAGCAAGAACAGAAGAAGTGTCAATATTGATATGATGATCACATATTTTACGTTGATTGAATCTGGAGGTCATAATTAAAAACTCTGTCTTATCATCATTCAATTTCAGCTTGTTTACAGACATCCACGACTTGATTTCTAAAATACAAGCTTCTGCGCGTTGATGGGCCGACATTTCATCATTACGATCATTTAAATTAAAAGGCACATATAGTTGTGTATCGTCCGCGTAAGAATGAACATTTAATCCGTGTTTGCGAGCAATGCTAGCAATGGGAGAGGAATAGATGGTGAATAGTATAGGTCCAAGCACAGATCCTTGAGGAACGCCATATTTTAGCGGAACATGTGTAGAAATAGTTCCATTTATGTTTACTGCTTGAGTTCTGTTTTTGAGGTAGGACTGAAACCATTTCAGAGCTGAATCCTTGACACCAATTGACTCAAGACGCCTGAACAGAATAGCATGGTCAATGGTGTCGAAGGCGGCGGAGAGGTCGAGAAGAATGAGGAAAATGCCACGCTTACCATCCAATTCACGTAAAATGTCATTGTGTACTTTAAGAAGAACGGTCTCTGTACCATGATATTTTCTGTATGCTGATTGATGTTGTTCATATAAGTTGTTTAGACATAAATGAGCAGCAAGACGATGCGCTACAACCTTTTCAACAATTTTTGATACAAAACGCAGATTGGACACAGGAAGAAAGATTTTCAAAATGTCTGCGTCCAAGGAAGGCTTCTTTATGAGTGGAGAAACAAGTGCATTTTTAAAATGGTCAGGAAATCCTGATAACATTCCCTAAAAAGTTTTGTATTTGTTTTTGAATATATTATATATATTTTTAATTACAGACCAAAACGTGCCAAAAAATGTGATTTTATACCTCCAAAATCATAAAGATCACTTTTTTGGGGGGAAAAACCACATTTTTGGCACGTTTTGTTCTATAATTAAAATAAATAAATAAGAAACTAGAAAAAAAATCTTCCTAGGGAATGTTATCAGGATTATAATAAAACTAGTATGACAACATTTAACACAATATATTTAAACCTAAAATGGGTCAAAAAACGTGTTTTTTAAATAATTTTCTCCAAAATGGTCAATCTCATGATCATGATTAGAATAATTGAACCCTTTTCTGCAAAAGAATGTATACTTTTGTGTAGATTAACATGAATAATGAAGAAGTTATGTGTTATGGAGGTTATAGTTGAGGGTCCACACCCTCTTAACGCAACTAAAACCATGAATGTATCAATAATTGTTTCGACTAGAACTCAAAAATACATGTAAGTAAAGAATCGTGTGATATCGTGGCAAACAGTTTGGTGAATGGCTAGGTGGATCAAATTCAGTAAAAGACCATTTTGCTAATGTTACCAGTGAGGCGATGAAGAAAAAAAAACTGTTCATTTTGTGAACATTTTTGAAATTGCAGAAAAAAGGACTTATTCCAATGCATTTCTCATGTTGATTCCAAATATGGTAATGAAATTCAATAATTTTAAAAGTTTTGTGAAATTTTGGATCTCTTTTGTTTCAGAAACACAGAGTTATCAATCCCACCACGGAAGCTGAAAAACATTTCGCTCGCCAATCCATTACATTACATGGAATCCCCGATCCGGGTACGATGGTAGAATGCATTGATGGTTCCAACAAGTATCCCCCTGTTGAGGCATTGCAATATGCTCATGAACAATACAACAAATTTATGTCGGACAAGGACGAGGTCCAGTAAGTTTATACTAAAATGGTCCACTGTGTGCAATAACATATTACTGCACAATGTGAGCCAGGAATACAAGAAAACAAACGGAGTATATAATAGTATATAAAATATGATGGTTTAAGCAATATTATCCGATCTTTTTCAAATTTGTACACATATTTTTTCTCTCAGATATTGAAGTTTGAGTATCATGAAAGATTTTCCTGAACTCATGAATCTATTTTGGCTATTTTGACTGTATTTTCCGTTACAAATCCATCACAGTACATTTCTAAATCATAATGAAAATCTGCGTCTAATTTAAGGAATTTTCCGAGATATTTGTTTGTTTTTCATCATAAAGCATTCCGTAAGGGTGTGTTCAGTTGCGGTTGTAACTGGAAACACTATAAACGGTGGTAAACGGTAGGAAAACGGTATCAAACCATGGAATTTTAAGTTACGATCGAAAAAAACACTCAGAAAATATACTGTCCTGGTACCAAGACAATCTATTTCATTTCAAGATCTGATTTTAAAATAATTTGAAAACATATTGCTCTGTAACTTATAATCTATTTTTGTTTCATGGTTTTAAACGTAATTTGACATATATATTTTTAATTTCTAGGAACAATTCACAGATAGAAGGCATCCCATTCGTGGATAGTTATAAGGGGCATTATTTTATATAGGGGCATTATATTAGTAGTCAGGCAACGTGTATTATGTACTACAGTGCAACAGAGCATAAATTTCCAAATATTGAATTATAAATATAGTGCCTTCTGATTGTTGTACAACAAAGAACATTTCAATCCTAAGTATGTGTATCATATATAATAAAAACAGCTTTGTTTTGAAGTACTTTTTTGTGTCCTTGTATGATTATCAGCATTGTTACATTTCTTATTAAAACTTGATTATCCACACACGCTAATCCAACCAGCTACTGCCTACTTCCTTTCATGGCCTTGACTATTTAAACATTTCTTTTTTTATTTAGACTTAGTGCAGGCCTTTAACACGATACCTGTTTGTACACCCATGCATGTCAGCACACGGTCACCTAAAGTAACATACACCATTATGACTGCACACTGGCGAATTGCATTTCAAATTTCATGTAGCGCGCATTTTAAACCACTGGTCCCTTAGCATGGACATGTCCTTGAATATTCCGTCCATTGTTTGCGTGCATGGCTGCACAATTATTAATAGACTTTTGCCAAGTCTGTGTACTGTTGTATGAAATAGTGGTTACATGTGTTTTTCTCTTTTTAAATATACTAAATGTTTGGAGGATGATATTTTAAATACTAAAGGGAAATTGAATTATCTGCCCAGACCATTCTTTTAAGCACATCTTTACCTTCAATTTGATACCATGCAAGTGTGGTTTGGATACACAGTATAACTTAATAATTTCAACGAGTTTGGTCATTAATTAAGTTCAATTAAAACGGATTTTGGGTTTTTGTTAAAAGTAAAGATAAATGTGAAATTTTTCTCAGACAGTATTGTTGGCAATGATGGGAACTTCATTTCCTGTACATTTGGTGTTAATAGCATTTATAGTTTTTGCTGGAAATTCCAAAAAGCAAAATGTTAATGTATTTCTTTATATGCTAATCATATGCAAATAAAGTCAACCTTTTTTTCTCTATGACATTAGATCACCAAGCTGTATTCTATAATATGATATTGTCTCCTTGTCTTACATATGTTACTTTTTGAATTAGAGCGTAATTTCAATAACATGCACTTTGGAAATTTATGCTCTGTTGCACAGTACAATTTCTGTTAACGACTTTTAAAGTGTGTTGGTATGTTAATTAAACGGTGTGCTCAAAATAAAATCCATTTGGTGCTCATATTTGGATGATTATTAGGGATTTGCCTTCATCAATTCCAGATTAGACATCGGCAATTCTCTCCTTCACGGACTTTCTAAAGATCAGATTCATCGTTTACAAGTAATTCAAAACACGGCTGTAGGTCTCATCACACGCACAAAACCATCTTCTCACATAACCCCAATTTTGTTTGATTTGCACTGGCTACCAGTTCATCTGAGAGTGCAATATAAGCTTCTCATACTCACTTATCGTGCCATAAATGAACTTGCTCCAGCCTACATCACTGAACTTCTTGCATTGTATAAACCGTCTCGGTCTGGCTTGCGTTCCACATCAAAAAATCTTCTGGTTATGGAAAAGTCGTATCGGTCATGGGGGGACAGAGCCTTTACTATTGCTGCGCCTAGGCTCTGGAATTCACTTCCTAATCATATCCGTGCCTGCTCATCTCTCTCATCTCATCTGATGTATATTGCGTATAATTAAGCTGTTTCAATTAATTTTGTGATTTATTGCATTGTATAATTGTTGCTTTTGTATGCATTATTTGTATTTGTATAATGTTCTCTGCTCTGGTTTCATTGTTTCTTTTATTTAATTGCTCACTGCGCCATGAGTGCTTCGGCAGATTTGTCTCAATACGGGGTTTGCATAGTGTAGAGACCCCCAAAAACCAGCAACATTTCCATGTACACAAAATTGATACATTTATTGTCAATTTTAACACTATCAGAGTATATCTACAGCCACAATTTACTAAACATAGCCAATGACTATAAATAGTTTAGTTGGTTCCAAATTGGTGTGAAATATATGTGTTTATTATCTTTCTGTGCTGTTTGCCAAAGTTATCCAAGAGTATGAGCGTGCGATGTTGGCATATCCTGCATCACTCATATGCACAGTATGCACTAATGTATTAAAGATTCCACACCAGTAAATAATTTTAAAACCTTTTTTTTTGTCAGCTGGGCATCATGTGACCCAATGATATTATAATTAATCAGAAATGGTACTTATTGCTCCAAAATGATTAAAGTTGTAATTTAATCCTGATTTTAGGACTATTAAAATTACCTAATACCACAGTTCAAAAAGAAATATTTTCAATGCATTTTGTAGGGTTTTTTGGATGCATTTTGATTGTAATTGTTCTGGCAACATGTCTCAATGTTTTCTGATAAATGAGGGCGCTACACCAGTTGTCCAAATCTGGGGCTAATTTCTCGGAACTTTCGGGGTTACCATACAATTGTTTTGATGAAATGATCAAAGATATCATGAAATTTAAGGAAAGTGTCAAATTGAAAAATCCAGTCGCTTTATAAGCGAGAAAATAGGCTTTTTGTAAAACATATAGGCAAACCATTTAGTTGTGTGAACTCTTGAGCACATCTACGCTTTTCTGTATTAATTTGATGCTGTAAAAGATCGGGCTCACCGATTAGGAGCTCACTGTTATTTTGTAGTTGTAGATATTGCATGTTTGTACTTTAACCCTAACTCTACCCCCCCCCCCCCACCCCCACTTTTTCAGAATTTTTCTTTTTCAACGTGGAAAATCTACCAAAATATCCCCGACCCCCCCCCCCCCCCCGGGATTTGATCCAGGGACCTCCAGCACGTGGAGCTTTGGATTCCCCACTACACCACGACTGTCAACGGTAGCCTGCGCAGTGTATTGCGCAAACTATATGGATTGGGTCCATTTTTTCATCGAAAAACTTCCACGCCGGGTGGTACCAACGTGCCCAGTCGTGGTATATTGTGGTATATGGTAGGGTTAGGGTTAATGGCATATATATGTCGCTTCAGTTGTTTTTGACCTTTTGATGACGTTTTTTCTTCTTCAATATACCATTGTAGTGTTGTTTGATTTTGGAATTGAGAAGAAAGACAAAACCCAGTTTTCATTAATAGAGATAAGAGTTATGGTTAACTGATCCGTTAGTGTCACAATTGAAATTACAACCATTTGCCTTGGCTGTTCCCATTCACAAAAACTGGATTATCCTTTATGTATAACACAGTGCAGAATTAACATAGCATGTATCCTCTATTGAGGAATTAAAGGATTATAGGCTATATAGCTTTGTTCCGTAATAGGGTCTTGACGTTAGACTAACTTTAGAATGTCCTACACTTAAGGATGCCCCAAAACTCACAGTATTTAAAATGGTGCACTAAATGGCCTGATTGTACTCGACCTTCCTTTTTAGTCATATTCAAATTTCTCAGGGGGGATATCACCGATCAGACACTTTGCGGCGTTGTCGTGCCAATGTACCATTTTTAAAGTTCGCCCCCACCCCCCCCCCCCCCCCCCCCCCCCTAAAAAAAAAAACATAAAAAAAAAACAAATAAAAAAAAACCCTAATAAATAAAAATAAATAAATAAATACAAAATAACTGTTTACAGGCCTGAGACTTGAAATATAAAATAGGCCTACTTGATGTGGGTCTATTTGTGTAATGTCTGTTGTATTGGCTGTGAAATATTTAATTGTTCGGTTCCATATTGCAAAATGGAATATTGAATCCAAATTCGCGCCAAAATATGTTACAAAAAGTACAGAAATTACTTGAATGGATTTGCCAATTCATACAAATAAATCAGAGGTTTCCTTTGATTGAGAGTAATTGTGATATAGTTTATGTCATTATTGATTATTTATGTTTATATAATTATGATGTGGTGTGAGAATTAATAATAATATGCAATAAAACAAACGATTTGAAAAAAATTAGAGTGAATATTATATATATATGTGACCATAAACAATTCTATTGTTTATGATGTGACGCAACAAGAGTAAATGTGGCGGCAGTAGCTAATTTGATTTAAGAGCACAAATGGGGGACAAGATCAAAATAAGTCAAATTCAAAACAAGTCTTTTTTCTAATCTTTGATACATCTTGTATCTAACCAAAAACTCAAATTCATGAAAATAAACATTTTGAGGTATTTAATTTTCATTTACCCCATTGATTTGTTAACAAAATCAAAAATGTATAACTGCCTATATAACTTTTCAATGATCTGTAACTTTGGTTTGAAATGTGATATGACATTGACTTTGGCACCAAAATGTACCTGAACCTAATATACATACATGCTGTAACAAAAAGAGTTATACAGTTGTGAAAAAAATATTGAAAATATCTCCCGTGGAATTTCTGTTTGAGTTTTAATGGTATGCGTGGGGAATTTTCTAAGCTTTCGAACAAGCTTTGATTCATGACAATCGATGGTCGGTAAGCAGATATATGATCAATTGTCTAAAGTAGTCATGAATCACCTGGGCCACTTTGGTTTAATCAATGGTAAAACCACTGGGATGAATATGAATGGAATCGAACCAGGAACATAGCGGTAGAACGCTCTTGTTAGACAACAAGGGTTCATTTCAAGTGGTTAAAAGTATTACAAAGAAAGAAGCCTAAGGTCTTACAAAGATGTGGGGTAGAATTAAAACCATCCCTTACTAAGAGCATGGCTGCCGCTCAACAAGTGCCCCAATTCACATTGGAAGAACGAGTTTTCATGGTTATAAACAGAACTTCAGAATGACAATGATTGAGACAGTCTTTGTGCTTACACGTTTTCTCAAAAAGGAATAATGAGCCAAATAAATTTGTCAAATTATAATTTATCTATTTTATGAATTTATTGATACAATTGATAATTGATACAAGCAAGATTTTATGATATTGTGAAAGTGGCCAAACCCGATTTCTAGACGACTTAGTAGACTAATATAGTCATAACTTTTAAACGCAAGTAGTTAAAAGGACCAAATAAAAATATTTTGACATTGCATGATTTTAACATTGTGTTAAAAAATATTGTTTTCTACACAGTGTATACTTGCAGATGCTGTATATAGTACTGAACTCATTCATAAAAGGAAATAATCTCACCAAACGAAGCCAAATGAGTAATAGTATAAATACGGTATACTGGGATGTGCCGCTCTAATGGGTCGGGTTTTATTTGTAATCCGTAAACATGGGTATGATATTTGCTGGAAAATACTATAATAATGGGGTCACTTTTACAAATGGGTCTATTTTCGGGAAGATTTGCGAAAATTGGGTCTATTTTCGCGATAATTTGGTTTATTTTTGCAATCATTTGCGAACATTGGGTCTTACTGAATTTAATCAATTTTTAAAACTAAAATCACTCTTTCCTATTTTGCTGTATTTTCACGATGCCACAACTCTGTGTTTCTATCTCTGTGTGATGTTTAAATACCCAATCAAATCAAATCTAGTTATTGCCAAAGTTCCCAAATAAATATGAAATTTAATGACAACAAAACCTTTCTTTAATAGGTTTTCCCAGTTAGTTTAACACTTTATTCATTATATTTCATATCTCGTTAAGTTTGAATTCGTCCCAAAATGTTGAAGGTTGCATTTGTTAAAGTAAATTTCGTCTTTGGTCAAGTATTTTCATATTTTGCGCAATGAATTTCATTTAATGTTCATTTTATTTCGTCCTAACACACTTCCATTTCGTCTGATACAGCGGTAACCTACTCATGTATACATTTATTTCGTCTTTGATCAAATAGTTTCATATTCAGTTCACTTTATTTCGCCCCATGTGGAACGTCCTGCCTAGAAGCATGTAAAATCCAGCTATAGGCCTATACGTTTTATATATATATATATTTTCTTTCTTTCTTTCTTTCTTTCTTTCTTTCTTTCTTTCTTTCTTTCTTTCTTTCTTTTTTGTTCGCTGATATGAAATGTAGGTCTGTTCGGATCTGAATCAACAAGACAAAAGAACACATGTCAGTGGTTCAAATCTAACCTGCAATAATATGTAGGCCTATTCTTCTAACACCGGACGAATATATGTGATAAAAGTATTAAAAATAATGAACAAAGACGAATTATATTTGTACATAGACCCGCTACCCATCAGGTGATACGAATTCAATTCCTTCCTTGACGAAAAGAAATGACCAATGAATTAAATTAAATAGTCATACTTTGAAATATAATGCTCATTGACGAAATTTATCTAACAAAATGCGTAAGTCAGATTTTGGGGACGAATTCTAACTTAACGAGATATGAAATATAATGAAAAAAGTGTTAAACTAACTGGGAAAACCTATATATCAAGTCGCGCACAAAATTTTCAATCCTGATAAAAATATTTGTCTTTATTTCTATTTCAATATTTCATTTTGTGCAAAATGTTGAAAAACAGAATTACATTTCATGCTCGTTGTCTGTGTACTTTCTTTATGGTTATATATGATTTTACACATAGTTACATGTTCAGGCAGTGCCATCTTCCTTATCAGAACAATTGCTGTGCTGACTGACCACTATTTGCATGGTTTCTCCTTAATAATCAAACAAGATTATCTATTATGTCTCTCTGTTTACAGTATTGCCAATACATCAACAGACTAAAAACAAATATATTTGACTCCCATAAGTTTCATGATCAGAGGCTGCGGGGAACAAGTTGGGGCTAGGTCTACAGATATGTTCGTGACCGTAGTTTATTTAGAGAATAAGACTGCGTAACAACTGTATTCATAAATTTGTTTTGAAATCACAGGTTCTTGTTCTGGTCTGAGGAATTGTCCCTCAGGGCCGCAGCCCCTGACGGACAATTCCGAATGACCAGAACAACAACCGAGGATTTCAAAACAAATTCACGAAAACAGTTGTTAATCAGTCATTATTTTCATTCATTACTGAAAAAGATGCATATTTTATCCAAATCGTACCGATATAATTGCGCTAATAATTAATTAGTTTTTTTGTTTATTAGGTACACCCATTCTTAGTTATTGAAACATTCCAAGTCGGTTCATCCCCTCAATAATTTTGTTATCATTCAACCTATTAGTAACCTGCGCTCGGCGTGCGCGTTATCATTTAACGATTAATTTGATTCGACCGCACTTGGTACGCAGCTATCGCGATCAGTCATGAAGTAATGAATTATATATAGTAAACATGCTCTCTTAATGTAAAAGAGTGAAAATGTCACTCGTTGTTCAGAGTGAAGTCATTGTCACTCGTAAAGTGTGTTTTTTCACTCGGTGTTGAGTGACTTTTCACTCAGTGCGGTTGATGAGTTCAGAGTGAAATTATTGTCACTCGAAAAGAGTGATTTTCACTCTGTGTCGAGTGACTCTTGACTCTGTGCGGTTGATGAGCTCAGAGTGAAATTATTGTGACTCGAAAAGAGTGATTTTCACTCTGTGTCGAGTGACTTTCACTTTGTGCGAGTGATCAGTTGTACCAGATTTAAATATGAGAGACGGAACACAATCAAATAGAAAAATTTCAAAAACTCAAAATATTCTTTATTTTATTAAATTTAAACATTATTGAAGTGATAATTAATGATGATATAAATGTTAATTGTTTCTGCAATAATTTTAAAGTCCAAATAATAGTTAAATATAAATTACATTAATGAAACACGTACAATCATCATCGATAAAAAACACCATAGAAAGTAGATTTATATAGATACTTTACATAGAGAAATATTATGTTGATATGATATCGTTTCACTACCGAAAGGAAGTGATGATGTAACATAGGCAAATGACAGCAGTTGTTTGGTCAAGAAAAGGTAAGTATAGTTCGATAATGACTCTTTGTTTGTGTGGCGGGACCGAGACCACGAAGCGTGCAGAATGCGTTTTGCAGATCTGACACCACTAATTGTTTGTTTGTTTGTTTAGGTATGGGCAGGGTTAAAATTAGAAACCTGTTAATATTTGAGAAGACCACGTGGGTTCGTGTGCAGGGCAGAACCTGCGTTTCTATATACTGTGGACAACGAAGAACTGGACACTTAGGTTATAATTCTCATGGACTATTTATTCCGCAAACACACCTCCAACAACCATTCAACTACAGCACTTACAAATTATTCCAAGTGTTTAATGAAGTTGTACCACCAAATATATACTGAAACCAATATTAACCAGCCAAGACTATACAAACCAAAGACATTAAAATAATTCCACAGGTTAATAAAATTGTACCACCATGGAGCATTAGTTTACTCTACAATATGATCTTCGTATTATTCTTACTGGCAATCTTCCTTCAGCTTTACTAGTTTACTCTATAATATATGATCTTCGTATTTTCTTACTGGCAACCTTCCTTCAGCTTAACTAATGAAAGGATGTCAACCAAAACGTCCAATTTCTACCAAATTTCGATATTTTCCCACACAGCTTTCCGAGTTTTCTTCCTAGCGTCCCACGCGTTCCACAAAAGATGGCGTTACTCCGCGTTAGGCTAATTACTTAACCCAATCACACAGGCGCACATTAATTTACACAATCCGCGCGGCAACAAAATAGATCTTAAGGGTATTGCAACCGCTTGCAATAATTTAATAATTATATACGTCCAAAACCTCTACAATAAGCGATTCCCGCTACACAGCCCCCACCTAGCATTTGACGTCCCCGTCAATAACAAGCGGTAACAATAAAATAAGTGGGATCGCTTACACACTCTACTCCCCGCGCACCAACAATACCTCATTAACGCGTACCAACTATACCTCACCAAACATCCGAGATGAATACCTTACTCTACTACAAGGTCTTAAACTACACTTAATCTACTACAGGTCTTTAAGTACAAAAATACACGCCAATCTTCATCTCCCTCCGTCGTCCTTGCTTTCCAGTCTCCTGTTGCTTGTAGGGCCCCTGGCCGGTTGCTGGTAGGGCCCCTGGCCAATCCCGATGCGACCCCCGGTTGGGTCCGAGGATCTCGTCCGTCATTCGTCGTCGTCTCGCCGTTGGAACCTTTGGTCAGGTTCGTCGTAACCCCTGGTCGGGTTAAAGTACCCATGGTCGGGTCTGCAATAATCCTCATCTGTGTGGAGCTCTAGTAGCGAGTCTCCCGTTACGTCCCATGAGTAGACCACTCGGCTTATAAGGCCAAGAATCGAGCCAAACTCTGACAGATTGGGTGTAACATCAGTCATCGTCCAGTTATGTATACGTCGCCTACTTCGCCTTCATATCGTAACAATTCTAACTTTTATCTCGAACTCAAAACAACTGGTGTAATAACTTCAACGAAAACTTTAATATATAACAACTCCTCCGTCTTCAACAGGTCTTTATACTGAATGCTCCTCCATTAACACCTCCAATCGGTCCATCACCTCAAGTTTTCCCATCTTAGATCCTACGCTAGCGGTACCTAACAGGCTTACATCGACCACGCCGTCGGCTCCGCCGAGGACCTTTTTCCTCCACATCCTCCCATTCCTCCTCTACTTCCTCTTCATCACCCGTCTAGTGCCCTAGTGCACCAAGACCAACTATCACGTCGTCACCACCTCACAACCAGCACTGCAAGCTTCTCGAACACTTCCACCCAAAGCTCACCAATCGTCCTCCTCATTTATTTTTTTCCCACACTAAGGCGAGTGTACACCACTCAACCGACTCCAACACAACACTACAATGTCAACCCGAATTCCGAAATTTAACAGTCTCTCTCAGTCTGTCTCTTCCAACCGCATAGTCCCCCTTATATCCATTAACTACGCAATTGAGCCTGCAACCTGACGCCATATACCACCCTACCGACTCCGAGCTGATTTACGTCGATAACACCGCCGACTCCTCCAAGGTACGTCTTTCCTCCCATCTTTTCCACCCTCCTGATCGTCCTCCACACCCTCCTTCTCTTTATTATCCCCAATCTTCACACTTCCCTGTTCATCCTCATCACTTCCTCGTCCACCCCCTTCCCGCTTGGCCAGCTTCTCCTCTTCTTTCCGCTGTTCCTCCTCTCGCCGCAACTTCAACTCTTTCTTGTGACGAACCTCCTCCTCCATCGTCAGGCGCCACTTCTCCTCACTTATTTTAATTCCTTCCTCCTGGGCCTTCCGACACTCTTTTATTTTAACCATCTCCTTGTCAAGGCGCTCCTTTTCCACCATAACCTGCTCTCGTTCCCTGCGGGTCTTCCAGCGCTCTGTATTTCGTCTTAGCCAATCGTTCTCCGTCTCACCCTTTTCTCTTCCGAAACGTTCCTTCCCCTTCCCAACTCTTCCGACGTCCTGCTGAAGTTCCTCCTCTTCCCTAACCTTCCCTCTGTCGAGACGCTCCTTCTCCACCTTAATTCTTTCCTCTTCCTTCCGGCTCTCTTCCATTCTAACTTTCTCCCTCTCGAAACGCTCCTTCTCCCCTCTAACTCTTTCCACGTCCGTCTTACGTTCCTCCTCCACCCTAACCTTCTCCCTCTCGAGACGCTCCTTTTCCCCTCTAACTCTGTCCACGTCCTTCTTCCGTTCCTCCTCTACCCTATCCTTCTCCTTGGCAAGACGCTCCTTCTCCACCTTAATTCTTTCCTCCTCCTTCCGACTCTCTTCCACTCTAACCTTCTCCCTCTCAAAACGCTCCTCGTCTCTCCGACCCTCCTCATCCCTCACTTTATCCTCTTTCCTCTGACGCTCTTCCTGATCTCTCTTCTGGCGCTCTACCTCCACCCTAACTCTCCCCTCCTCTTTCCGATGCTTCTCGTCTCTCTGACACTCCTCTGGCCATCTTGACCTTACCACCACTTCTTCTCACTCACCATTTTGACCGCTTCTTATTTCTGACCTCCTAACCCACGCCGCTCTCCTAGCGACCTACATCTCATGTTTAGCTCGTATTGCCGGACATTCTCGTTTCCAATGCCCCGACTCCTTACAATAACGGCAACAATTACTATCCACCACCGGCCTACAACTCTCCAAATCATTCCGACTGTCACCTCCCCCAGTCCAACCACTATCGCCCCCCACCTGGACTTTGCTCGTCCGTGCCGCCGGTCCTTCCTTCACCACCTGCGACCACATAACTCTTTCCCCAACACTACTGCTAATATCCTTGCCAGCGACTACAGCAGGACTCTTAGCTACGGCTGTCGACTCTCTACGCCCCATGACAACATTAAGTTTGTCCACCACTTGCCCAAGCAACGATACTTTTCATCTCCCGCTTCGATGCCGTAGTCAACCTCGTGCTCATTTCTTGACACAACCGTTCATACTTCTGCTCACACTCCACTCCTACTACTAGCCGAAACTTCTCTTCAACTTCTATCTGCTTCTTCTCATATTTACGCTTCTTCAATGTCTCTCCCTCATAAATCTCTTCATTCCTATTCTCCCCCTCCTTTACGGCGTTCTCACGATCTGTCAGGTTCCTCATCTTACTCATATGTTCCTGGCTGCTCGAATCATCCACCCGTACCTTCTCTTCCTTATTCGCCACCAAACTCATCCGTTGCTTCCAATCAAGTTCAAGTTCTCTGACCACCAATTCCCTCTGGTCCAATCCCTCACTCAACCGCTGCAACTCTACCTCCCGTGATTTTTCTGCAACTTCCCGTCGTTTCAAATCCTCATCCCATTGTTTCAACCCATCCACGCTTCTGCTCAACTCTTTATTACGATCCACAAGCTTGTCACTAAATGTCCTCAAATCCTTTTCCCAAGACTTATTATTAATATGCAACCTCTCAAACCGCCTTTCGTGATTAACTAGCAACCACGCATTCACCTTCATTTTCATTTTCAAGTTGGCGTTCAACATCTCACATAACGATTCAAAACTCAGCTCATTCCCCTCCAAAGATCCCGCCTTCTGAGTTTTTATCTCCTTACTCTCGTCATCTTCACCCACGCTATCCAACTCCGAGTCTGCAACTCGTGATCCCACACCAGAATCATCAATGTACTTACTATTCACGTCATCCACATAGCTACTACCACTTGTACTACCAGTCAACTTAACGTCCAACACTCCACTACCAACTTCACCTACATTCTCCTTGCTCGGCTCATCGCCAACGTCGACAGGCACGTGCTGTTTATCAACAATCACATTACTCGCACCTTGCAGTTCACACCTCTCTCTTTCCCTCTGAAATTGCTCACGGATTACCGGACTATTAGCCTCATTGAACGAATCACCCTCACTAATCCACTCTTTTTCATGTCGCACTCGTTCAGGAATACCCTGAGGCACCAACACAATCTGTTCACTCTCTGCCACACTCTCCTCACTACTAAAATACAAAGATTCACCACCACTTTCATGCCCACCACCACCTCGTTCAGAACTCCTCATTCTACCACCTCCTCCACTTTTGACAACTCTCTCAACATCACCTCCATGTCGACCTCCACCAACATTATCACCAACACCGACACTGCCTCTAACATCGCCACCAGCACCAAAACCAACACCACTTCTACCAGCACCACCTCTACTCCCTCCAACACTTCCTGCACCTCCATATTCACTCCACTGTCGACCTCCACTTTTGTCGACGCTTCCCAAATTACCAAAATGTCGACACTCTCCAATTTTGTCGACATTTCCCAAAACACCCAAATCCACATCGCCACCAATTCTCTCTGCAGCTCTACCACCAACACTCTCCACGTCACCTCCAACTCTCTTCCCATCTCTACGATGACCTCTGCTACTACCACGACGCTCCTCTCTGCCACTTCCATGACGCTCCTCTCTGCCACTACCATGACGCTCCTCTCTTTCACTCATACGACGTTCCTCTCTGTCACTCATACGACGCCCCTCTCTGCCACTACCACGACGCTCCTCTATGCCACTCATACGACGCTCCTCTCCTTCACTCATACGACGCTCCTCTCTTCCACTCATACGACGCTCCTCTCCTTCACTCATACGACGCTCCTCTCCTTCACTCATACGACGCTCCTCTCTTCCACTCATACGACGCTCCTCTCTTCCACTCATACGACGCTCCTCTCCTTCACTCATACGACGCTCCTCTCCTTCACTCATACGACGCTCCTCTCTTCCACTCATACGACGCTCCTCTCTTCCACTCATACGACGCTCCTCTCTTCCACTCATACGACGCTCCTCTCTTCCACTCATACGACGCTCCTCTCTTCCACTCATACGACGCTCCTCTGTTTCACTCATCATACGACGCTCCTCTCCTTCACTCATACGACGCTCCTCTCTTCCACTCATACGACGCTCCTCTGTTTCACTCATCATACGACGCTCCTCTCCTTCACTCATACGACGCTCCTCTCTTCCACTCATACGACGCTCCTCTGTTTCACTCATCTCCTCGAGTCTGTTAACCACTGAAATTGAAATTACCCCAACTTACCAGAAACCTTGTCGACCAAAAAAAAAGAAAATCCCACATCTGACACCACTTGTGGCGGGACCGAGACCACGAAGCGTGCAGAATGCGTTTTGCAGATCTGACACCACTATTTTTATTTTATTTTTTTAGGTATGGGCAGGGTTAAAATTAGAAACTTGTTGATATTTGAGAAGACCACGTAAGTTAGTTTGCAGGGCAGAACCTGAGTTTCTATATACTGTGGACAACGAAGAACTGGACACTTAGGTTAATAATTCTCATGGACTATTTATTCCGCAAACACACCTCCAACAACCATTCAACTACAGCACTTACAAATTATTCCAAGTGTTTAATGAAGTTGTACCACCAAATATATACTGAAACCAATATTAACCAGCCAAGACTATACAAACCAAAGACATTAAAATAATTCCACAGATTAATAAAATTGTACCACCATGGAGCATTAGTTTACTCTACAATATGATCTTCGTATTCTTCTTACTGGCAATCTTCCTTCGGCTTAACTAGTTTACTCTATAATATATGATCTTCGTATTCTCTTACTGGCAACCTTCCTTCAGCTTAACTAATGAAAGGATGTCAACCAAAACGTCCAATTTCTACCAAATTTCGATATTTTCCCACACAGCTTTCCGAGTTTTCTTCCTAGCGTCCCACGCGTTCCACAAAAGATGGCGTTACTCCGCGTTAGGCTAATTACTTAACCCAATCACACAGGCGCACATTAATTTACACAATCCGCGCGGCAACAAAATAGATCTTAAGGGTATTGCAACCGCTTGCAATAATTTAATAATTATATACGTCCAAAACCTCTGCAATAAGCGATTCCCGCTACATTTGTTATTCAACAAGTAATTAAAATGTTCCATTATTATTCACTCTCAATGAGGGTGAACAATACTCTAAATGAGTGAAATTTACTCCTTATATATTCACTCTTTTTCACTCCAATGGAGTGATCACTGTAGGCACTCTTCGAAGAGTGAAAATTCACTCGTTCCTGGAGTGAACAAAATTCACTCTTTTTGGAGTGAAAATGGTTCCACTCTTTCAAGGAGTGATTAGAGTGATCACTGTAGGCAATCCTTTGAAGAGTGAATATTCACTCTGTTATAGTGGAATTTCACACTTTTACATTTAGAGATTGGTTAAATATGCATGCCTATGCCCATCTCTCGGAGTTGACGCCCATGATTGGTAAGTTTATTAGTTTAGCACTGTATAATGTGTCTACTCAAAGAAGGTTTGCCGTCTTTGGTCTACTTCTTTGCTTTGGGCCTAGTTAATGTTGGTCTATACCCTTTGTTAGACGTATCGCATAATTTAATTTCAAATTTATAAAATAATAACTTACCTGTGATAGCTGTCGGATGGTGCACAACCAAATATACACGCCCGGCCGACCGGTTTCGATACCATTTTGCTCTCGAGCCAGTAGGCCTATGATGGACTAACTGGGCCCTTGGTCCAATTCGTCACACATGAAGAAAAATAAACGTTTGTATTTCCCGCAATTGATAATAGATTGCTTTGTTCTAAATCACGCACCAGTTTGCGCTCCCATTTTCTAAACTTTGACATCCAAGCCTCGTTCCCGTTATGTTTACCTGCGCCTGCGTGACTTCTATTGTATTGCGAGAGGATCCGTCCGCCACACGCGTTGGTACCACGCTTCTCTCGCGGTTCTATCGAGGGCGCCAAGGCGCAGATAGACCAAACGGGAACGAGGCTTGGGTGGCAAATTTTGGAAAATGGCTGCCGCGTGAATAGAGTCTATTGACCGTCGTTATGACGATATTGGCCGTCGTCATGCCAGGGTACGGCGGCTTCAGCGCGCTGTGTGTATTGGCATTTGGAATGAGCAGTCTCTTAGTAATTATCTATGTTTGTGTGGCCAAAATTACTCGCGTTCGCTTGGATTACTTTTGCGCGCGGAGAGATAAAAACCAAATATTTCTCGCCAATTTGGAACTGATTAAAGTTGAACTATAGTAAAAATCATAAATAGGCTGCTTCTAATAATACTACTACTACAAGACTGTGCGATGAAAAACGACGCAGACATTATGACTTAGTTTATAATTGCTTACTTTATTTGAAAGTGATACACACATTTTTTTTCTTTTTTCGTAGTATGTTTATCTATTTTATTCTTAACACTATTGGTTTTACCAAATAATGGTACAGATTTTTCAGGCCTTTGCCAACTTTCAAGGTCTATCTCAAGGATTACTTAACCAATACTAGGGATATTTGTACTTAATGCATTGCTCATGGTGATTCCAAATATGGTAATTCAATTAAATAATTTTGACATTTTTGAAACATTTTGTGCCAGTTTTGAATGACTTCTGTAGACGCCTGCCGCGTGGAAAATATTAAAATGTATGTATTCCTACTTGCATGTACAACACGCATGATCAGTGATGATAGGCACGTAACCGGTTACAAACAATGCAATCATGCACATTGTTGTATTATTTACATTAAGCTAGTATTATAAGAAAGAATGTCCTTTGAATACACTTTGAACATTGTAAGGGTTTTTTTGTAAAATGTTGGGTTGTCGTCAGTCGTCACTCTGCAGACGCCTACCGCGTGGATGTTTGTATTCCTACTTGCATGACTTGCATGAACAAAAGTACATACATGATAGGCACAATACAGGGTGGTTCAATAAAACGTTGACAGCCATTTTTTTTAAAATTCTGTCGATTTAAAATTAAAAAAAATAATATTCATCAACTCTAATGATCTTGACCATCTATGCTGAAAATATCGTTACAAATAACCTTACGGTTGCAAAATAATAGCTATTTGAACAAAGTCTGTCCCATTTCACTCTGTCCACGGGTACTGATTTCGCGACGTTACAATCAGTGTGGTTCAATAAAACGTGGACAATTTACCTGTTTTCAGAGACATAGTTAGGTCCGTCTGTACATTTGCGAGTTCGACCATGTGATATTTTGTGCCGATTTTGGGATGACCACATCGCTACCCCCCCACCCCCCCCCCCCCCCCACCCCCCCACGAGCTGGCGAGAAAAAAATTGGGGACCTTTTACGATATTTTTTTGGGTACCAATTTAAAAAAAAGGTCAGCCCTCCGTAAATTATAATAACGGATCCGCCACTGGACACTATGGAACGATTCCTTTGTTTCCAGTGATAACACAACCGCTCAGATCGGCCCCGTCAACAACCTTCATTAACCAGTTGTAATTTCCACCAATGAAATTAGCTCTTCTTCTTGAACATTCTCCATGCACTAGGCATTTAATCAACAGCTGTACCGTGTCATTACGTTTGTGCCAGTAGCGTATCTCCCGGGGGGTCAGGGGGCAGAGTGCCCCCCAGACGGGTTTGACTGGGAAGGCCAGCTCAAACTACCGGGCTAAAAAATCGAAGAGAATGGTAGAAGAGAGGGAAGAGAGGAAGAGAAAAGGGGAAAGGAAAGGAAAAAGGGGAAGGAAAGGGAAAGAAAAGAAGAGAGGAAGAGAAAGAGAGAAGGAAAAGGGAAAGGAAAAGAAAGGAAAGGGAGAAAAGGAAGATAAAAGGGAAAAGGAATGAGAAAATCTAAGGAATTTACTTAATTGCCATCTAAATGACAACTTTGCAGGAAACTTGAATGTATTATACAGACAACTATAACTCCGCGAGCTTAAACATGTTAAACAATAAGGGCCGTATTCTCGTACGTAGATAAACACGATTGTAAGCTAAACACGCGTCAAACTTTGACTTTAGACACGGCGTTTAACTAAACGCAATTCTCGTACATTTGTTTTTCTTCAACTCGCCGAAATGTGTCTAACTTTAAACATGGGTATGGGGGTAGTGTATTGCATGTTTACACTCGCGCACCAACTGTATGCATTGAATGATCACTCATCCGTGCCCGGTGCAAGCTGACGTGCGGATGGCGTAGTCTTTAAAAGTACCGTGTATTTAAGGCATTTGGTCGATATTTATTGTACTCCACTCCATTAGGGCCACAATGAATTAAATACCTGTATACAATCAACGCAGGACCACTCTGGGAACGAGATTTGCAGAGTTTAAAATCGTGTTGTGTTAAACACGTCGTTTAAAGGATAAACTCACGTTTAAGTTAGACACGCGTTTAGTTAAACACGGTTTTAAGCTAAAACCGTGTTTAGTACGAGAAAAAGGCCCTTGTTTGAATATCCGGAATTCACGGGAAAACAGGCTGCATACAAATGCCTGTGTAGAAGGATACACAGTCCCCTGGAGCCATAACCCGTCCTGTATATTAAAGTATAGGTTGTTATAGGGCACTATCCGTACACGCAGCACTAGTTTCACGCTTCATTCCATGTATGGCTATGGAGGCCTGACTATGGCTCCAGGGAGATCCTTGGTGTAAGACAGCGCGAAATCAACCTAGCACAAAATCCTCTATACTCTGTTTGGCCATCTCGAGACAGTGACGTAACTTAACAGGCACAGCCTTTACGCACGCGTGTGTATCTTCCGCCTTTCAACGCTCGTGTTTGTACGCCAGCGCCGCGAGTAGGCGCACACGTTATGTGCTGCAATTAGTAGAATACGCGGTTACGTCACTGTCTCGAGATGGCCAAACAGAGTATAGTGACGCCGATCGAAGGATTATACAGCTTTATTCCGTAATGGGGTCTTAAACTAGTCTATCTTATGAATGTCTTACACCAAGGATATACCGGACTATGGCTCCTTTCACACCGGTGTATAGTCTATGTTTGTCCATCACGAGATAGTGACGTAACTGCGTCATTCACAAATTACAGTATATAAAGGCGCTCGCATACTCGAAGCGCTGGCGTAGAAATGCTGAAGACTCATACGTGTGCGTAAATGTTGCGCATGTGTAGTTACGTCACTGTCTGGTGATGGACAAATATACTATAGTAGTAGACATGGCCCGCTGGAGCCACAGCTCTCCCTGTACAGTCATCACAATAAGTAACTGACCAGGTGATAAATGTGCTGATAACTCTAAAAGTATAACTTCTACATAAGCATATTAAATTATAAACATGTTGAGAAATTCCTCTTCTTGAATTTGAAATATAACACGCTAAGAATGGCTGCTTATTAAGGAAGTAACAATCCCAAATGTACTGTCAAGTCTAATTTTTATTTTCACATTTTCATTTTCAACACGGGGACTCAGACCGACAAATTATTGATTACTGGTAGTGGTAGTGCCAATTCACCTAATTTCGTGAACTATATAATTTCGCAAACATTGCTAGTGCTTAAATTCGCGAAAATAATTACATACAAAAATGGCAGTTTATTTATAATGATATGTTTATATGGTTTCGAATCGCAAACATTAAGTATCCACAAAGTTGAAGCACTTTGGCAATTCACAAAAATAACTACCTGCAAAATTAATTTATCACTGCATTTCCAGATCTGGACATTTGCCTGGACTGACTAAGAGTGTATGAATAGCTTATGTTAAACCAAAGTTTCTGAGGTTTTCTTTTTATATTATATTCACACAGATAGTATGCTCTTAAATTATATTTAAGCCCTTAGGTTACAAACATGTAAATGTATGTATGGACCTCAAGTATAAACGTGACATCACTAATCTGTGATTTGGTGACGTTGAAAAATTAAGTCGTCGATACCATTAAGGATTAAATGATGAGTTGCCAACTAAATAATCAATCTCAATCAATAATCCCTAATATTTCGTGGCCATAAAATACAAAACCAACTATTCAGATAGCTGCATCAAACAAGATTCTTTCTATCCAGTATTATTGACAATGGTTCGCTGTGAAATTGTTTGCAGAGTAATCATCCGTGGTCTTTTCAGACTGTTTCTCTTCTTTCGATAATTTAGCACAATCTCTGAAATAGTGTAAAGATATGGATTAATTGCTGAGTTTAATGGTAAAACAAAGGTTACAGACCAAGCGTAAACAGAAGGGGGTAGAGTAACAACCCTGGTTTGCACTAAAACTCCAAGGAGTATTATCGGAAACCAGCATATAAAGTCTGTGGCAACAATGGCTGATACCTTTGCAGCTAGTCTTATTTGTTCATTCATATCACGACTCCGACCAGATTGCCTTGATGACTTTTTAACAGCTCTAATTATTTCCAAATAACACCCGACAATTATTAGGTAACACAGACAGTTAATGCCAAGAAAAATCGCCGTCGATAAGTACAATCCGTTAAAAATACCTATATATTTAGTGCTAAAAACCGGTACCATAAATGTTAATTGTTTATGGTGATCTGAATTGGATTTGCTTCCGTAGAGTATATCTTGGTTAATGCCAACGGTAGTCCAATACACACATGCGAATTATCATAAATCCTAAAGTTTTGACCAGAAATATACGATGGTACAATCCCTAAACCCATTGAAAAAATCCATATTATTATCGTTATAACAAATGTCGATCTTTTACCAAGTTTTCGTGTAGAGTATGGAAACCTAATGCTGATAAACCTGTCGATGCTTATTAATGTCATCAAAGAATACCGATGCTTCACT
>CM069457.1:32467511-32524356 GCA_035610835.1 Ophiura sarsii
ATAGACGATTTAGTTAGCCGATTTTAACGATCTATACACAAAATTGCTGAGAAATCGACGAAGCTCAACGCATGGTAATTCATGAAATTAAATCTGATGAGGACAAATTAGGAAAGTTTAAGCAGCTGCTGTATTTCTTCTGATGAGCAATTCTCCACGAAAATGTTTAGCGTTGAAGTTCAGTATTTTCTTCATTCAATGCGTCAATGATCTAAGATCTATCATTGGTGAATTCTCTAATTTATGTCACCTTTCATTGTTTCAACACCTGTAGCGACCCATGTTTATAACATGTAGGCCTGTGGTCGTATAATTGTCATCCATGAATAGCGCCACCAGGCTCACACAGCTAAACTTTTTTGTAAAAAAAATCAACAGAGGGCGGTTGCTATTATGTCCCAAATTTCAAATTTCTAAGGGATGTGTCATGAACATGGTCTGCAAAGAACAATTGTTATGTAAATAAGAAGCCAATCGGCTTGTCCTTGAATCGATTTTATATTTCCTACACACCATCGCGATAGAAATGTAAAAGCAAAATGTGTATGCACAACTTTCGAATTGGCTATAGTCGGCAATATGATTCAACACATAGGGTACGTAGCAATGTTCAATCCTTTGTAAAGTTGAATAGATAATCGGATTAGGTTATCTCGTTGTTATTCCTTCTCCCCGTCCCCTCTACTAATTCCATGATCTCAACAACTCGCGTCCTTACCAACTATCTATATTTAAATATTCATGAAATGCAAATATTGCAACGCCCATCGTACGTCGCTACCAGACGAAGCCATCCATGATTTGATATTCCGATCTTGTTCTACATTAAAATTAATTTCAAATAAAGAATTATTGATATTTCATGCCATATAATAGGTGATTCTGCCTGTCTTAAACCAAATCCGCGCCAGTGTATTAGAAATTAGCTTTTTACAACCATTAATGTGAATAATTTCTGTGCCATAAACTGTGTTTCAAAGAGATTGGTATCATCATGTCTAATATCCCCTGGTTGGCTTCGATCATGTTATAGCGCCATCTAGACTAGTTGCGACAAACTATTAAGGTCAAGAGAATCGGGGTTTTGTCTCTGGAGTTTCTTATCCCATAATTATTAATATCCCTGATATTACTATCAGACACTCACACGCACGTACTGCAGTTTGTACATGTTGTAAGTGTTGTAATCGATTGATAAGCAAACCCAATTGTTGGTAAAGAAATCAATCGGCTAATGTTTTTCAATAGACATTCTTGATACGGCTATGTTCTAAACTTTTAAAAAATTGAAATGGAATCGTTTGTGTTTTTAAAATTTAATAAATGGCGCGGTTCACTGATTTCGCGGTTAATGACACGGAAGCAGTATTCTTTTCGGAATTAATAATTCTTATGTCAAAACTGTATCTATAACTTTTTGTCTTTTGCATAAATAATTTGCACAGTATGCGAATTTTTTAACATTTTTACCTATATAAAGGTTTGTTTGTCGTTTGTTTGTTTGTTGGGGGTGTTGGTTGGGGTGTTTGATTGTTTGTTCTTGTTTCACCCCATAATTATAATAATTTCATTACGAAGATAATCACATGTGATTGGACCGCGGTGCTATGGTCGGTGTATAATATCGGCTATGTTGTCTAGTTTTTTTTCCAAAACGACTAATTGTTCTCTTCCTTTCCTCAATCATACAAATGATTCAAGGGTTGTCCAATTTACAAGTTCATTATTTCTAGGGCTGGAACTTTTCAGATTTTTTTCAACCAGCCAATCGGGCAGGTAACTCACAAAAATACCTGCCCGACAGAAATTCCACCAGTCAGTATAACTCACACTATGAATTCGAAATATTTTACCAGCCAGTCAGGCGGGTTTTCTTGTATCGCCACCCGCCCAACGAATGCAAAGGTTACCACAATTATCATTGATTGAGACACTCTTACTCATCATTATCATCATCCGTCGGCTACGATTTCTCCATGCACGACGATCGGTAGCAAGTGCGGCAATCTGTTTTTCCTGGAGTGCGCCTTCATTGTCCCCCAGTAATTGTCTTACATATAATTGTAAGTTATGAAGTGCGTGGTCGACTTGGTCTCCTTTTGCCATGCGTTGGTATGTATAGAGCATATCTTTTGGTAGGCTCATCTTCTGGCAGCCGGAGGATGTGACCCAGGAATCTCAACTGCCGCAGCCTCAATACCAAATGAATAAGTGGCTCTTACTGCTTTCGTTTAAACATTCTGGAATGCTTTATACATTTGAAAGGAAATGGTAATACCTCTTGGATGATTGTCACTTTTGGAACTGGGCCTACGACCATTGAAATGACAATAACTCCACCCCGCAACATCGTATCTCAACAATTGAGACCGGGAATCGAGGTGTCCAAATACGCAGAACAAAATTATGCACTGGGTTATTTGCTTCGATTAATCCATACCTTTTCGGGCCGTTAGATTATTGGCTCATTTTTAAGTGTCTCGATACTTTTTGTGATGAGTTTGATACTAATAATCATGTTTAGCAAACAAGCCATAAGATTTTTTTCTATCCATCTATAGATAGATAGATCATAATTCCATGATTCCTCTTGTCAAATGAACCGACAGTGCCAATCTCGACCGACAGACAGTCAATACCCCCCCCCCCCCCCCCCCCCCCCCCCCCCCCCCCCCCCTCTGGTTACGCCGCTTGGCTGGCAAAATAGTCAGTACGCATGGTAAGTTGGGTCAAATAGTGGTCAAATTCAATTATTTCGTGACCATGCTTTTGGGGAGCGAAGTTTAGATCACCATTGGTATAATCTTATCTAAAAGATCTAATTAACAAAAGCATGGGCGGGAGATGTAAGGGGCTATCATCTTAAAACAGGGTAAAATTCAAAAACTGTGGAAATCTAGATAATTGCCACACCTTTAATACATGATAATAAGTCCAGTCTTTGTATTATTCATAAAAAGTATATAGTCAGACTTATCTTGACGTACCGTTTTCGAGTTATACGCATGCTAAGCATGCTAAGGGCATGCACAATCATAAGCCTCCATGGAAAAGTGTGCAGGCCCGAGGGTGTTATCCCTAAAAAAATCACAGATTGCAGCTTCAAATGTGAATTTTTACGCCGAGTGTATTAAAATGTTGTAACATTCACGTTTGTAATCAAACACTTGCGAAATGGGCAAAGTCTTGTTTACACATGTGAAGAGGTATAATCCGAGTATTAGGCCTATGTCGGGTGGGGGTTGGGGGGGGGGGGGGGGTCTAAAATGTAAATCATTATTGAAAAAAAACTGAGCTTGTCGATCGTATGAAAAACAGATGTATTGAAAGGATCAATACGAGGTGTATTCTACAAAACTAATGAAAATCCAGCCTTAAAAAGGGGAGCCAGGGGAAGCGATTTGGAGACCCGATGTATGTATTCCAACCTAATTAGAAAAAAGGTCAAAGGTCACCACATATAGGTCTTTATCTTCATTAGTAGGCATCACATTAGGTCAGTTTGCTGTTATGTTCTCTCTATAGCATTGTAGTAGTCATGGTAGTGGTATTGCCAAATAAACAAAGGTCAATAAGGTCCATCCAAATGGGATCAGAAAATAAATGCACAGGCCTACCCAAATATCCTGATAATGAAACCAAATATGATTGAAATCATTTTCATCAACATCGAAGCATTATTTCACATTTGACCTATATATGTAGTGAACGTTGACCTTTTTGCTTATCAGATTGAAGATAGGTCAAACTATACTTTTCCGAAACCTATTTTTTGAATTTTACCCCTGTATTAATGTTGACTGCCCTAGTGGCTTCCGCCCAACTTTCGTAAGGGACATCCCATGACATTGTCAACCCTTTTAGAGGACAAATCAATTGATGAATGAACCTTACAGCTCTCCACGATTGGTCAGGGTTACCGGATTTGACCCAATTGATTGAAGCAGGGTTGAAGTGTACATTACATCTTTTTGCAACTGATGACGTAAATAAATGGGCACCGTAATCTTCCATCACCACACTGGCGCCGTCAACCAAAAAAAAATCTACCAATGATATTCAGAATTACATTATTATATAGTTGTGATGGTCCCGGTATTAATGGGAAAACCCTTGCTATACTCTATTTTGCTTCCTGGACAGTGGCGTAACTTATCGGGCGCAGCTTCTTACGCACGCGTATGTTTCAAGGTCACAGGCACGCGATTTTGGCCACACGCACGCGGCCCTCATGTGCATGAACAGTACGTTTATGTAAACCTCGCTGCTGATGCTTGTTGCCTTCAGGAGCGCTCGCGTCCATCTGTACATCACTGCTGTAAGAATTTGAAGCAGGCTTTGCCAATTAGGAGCTGATCAAACTATAGTTCCATTGCAACTTGTTTGATGCATGGGTCCTCGAGGTCCCGTTGCCCACTACACAGAGAGTATTAATTCGTCAAAAATGTGGTCTTATTTGACAAATTAAAACTTGTCATAAGAAATGGCAGGTTTGTGATTCAAGAAATGAATAGTACACATTTATTTGTGATGCTAAAAGAACAATTTAGAGTGTTTCTAGTTAATTTTCATCGTAACAAACATTTCCTTGACTGAAATATGTTTAACTTTTAATGACAAATTAACAAATGACAATTGAAATAACAAATTAAATGACTAATTATCAATGAAATAACAAATTAAGATTAGTCATTTTAATTTGTCATTCACATTAAATGACGAATTATTGAGTAAAATTATTCTTTTAATTTGTCATTTAATTTGTCATTCATCCATTTGTCATTGAAAGTCAAATATTTATGAGTCGTGTAAATATTTGCGATGTTAAAAATACTACTAATTGGTAATATATCATTAAAATATAATTGTTTTGCGTTACAAACTATTTTTTAACTGACGAACCTTCCATGGCATATGTTTAATTTGTCAAATAAGACCCACAGCTTGAGTAGCCAGGTTTCTAGAGTTCAGAAGCCTACAGGACGCCTCATATTATTTGCATGGGGCTTTTCCCGACACCTTGGTTTGTGACAGATCCTGATTTGTCGACATGCTGTCGAACTTCCCATGAGAATCCTCCACCAGCCGTGTATGGGACATAAGTGGGAATAACATTATCAAGCATTCCTGGGTTACCATTACTATTTGTCGGGCTCGAATTATACAAAACGATTATTAGCCTTTAGATACATAAGCAGTCCATTGTTGAAATCTTCATGGCTATTATTTGTCAATTTGGGAAACAAGTTTGTCTTTCCCAATTTATTTGATCTTGGTATGTGAAAGTTCTCATAAGTACAATCCACTCCGTAATCAAATATGTCAATGATTGTCAACTGTTTCTCACAATGACCTTTTATGAAAATATAGTTGTTCATACTTGTAAGATAAATGTATCGGAATGGAAATTTCATCAGACATGCCAGAAACAAAAGCAAATTATTGTTGGTGCAGATATTTGTGTTTGTTATAATTTCATTTGTATTTCACCTGCGCAAAGAGGAAAACTCTCTCTCTTATTTTCCATTATATTTCTTTTTTGTTGATTTATTTTTCATACACTACCAATTTGTAAATAAAAGGTTCCAAAAAGTCACTGAAATCTTCTCTGTTATGTCATGGTTATATGCCGTAATGGGCTAAATACAATGCAAACAAAGTTAAGAATTCGTCCACAAGCGGCCTAATTTATCGTTGAAATGAAGAGTACGAATCACGTGCCAAATTATCCTGAAATAGAGATAACCATTGGATTGAAGGGCAGAATCTTAAACAAAACGTGAAAACATCGATGACGATAATTACTTTATTAGCTTATCAAACTAGGCAAAACCATATCTGCGTCGAAAATCACGAAATTGGTATTTCCGAAATACTATTTCGTCGCTCTGTATAACACTATAACCTCACCCTTATCTACAATCTTTTTGATTTAATTTAATTTAATTTAGCCTGCGTGTCTTTTCAGCCTGTCCCGAGCAATTTGCTTGAGTCAGATCCCATTAGATCCCACCACGTGTCTCCATACAGATCGACCATGTAAACACACAAACAAACTAACAAACACACACCAACATCCAACAAACAAACATTTGTAATCAAAATTATCCGACAATTCACAGCTATTAAATGAAAACATCAAACATCACCAAATTCTTAAAAAAAGGAATGGCCTATTGGTATTGTGATGAATCCCTAAGTATTTCAACTGGAGTATGAAATACTGCCCTCTATAGTTTGGACAGTGCAAAGGCAGACAGCTGTGTTTAGCCAGCAGGAGAATCTATGGCGACCACCATGATAACACACACATGTGCTAGCTGAAGAAAAGACATCAGCTTCCATTGCAAAACGATGCGTTCTTCTCCTCAAACTTTTAGTTAATATTCAACCTACTAAGGATTTGGTAACTGGTGTATATATAACAGGCCTGCAACGCAGAATGCTACTGTAGCTCTTCTAATGGAACATTTCCCCAAAATGCATGCATGCTTATTTATTTAGACTAGTCTTAGGCCAAGTCCGGACATTGATATAATCGTGGAACGAGTAGAAGTCTCTACTTATTCCAGGACATGAATATTGTTTATTATTAATGACTATTCATTTGTATCTTAGTTGAATAAACCTTATACTTGATTTGATAGTTAAAGCCAGAGACGTTTGTTGTTGTTTATACTTTTGAGTGAACTCGATAGGTATTTCGACCTTGATCACTTGCTACGCCAGTCATGGCTAATAAGCTAAAATGTAGCGGTGATCGTAACAGAATCATAATTATGTCATACTTTTTTTTGGAGGATTAGTATCATAGAACAATATACTATAATGTGTCTTTCATTCATAATACAACGGAGGTTTTCATTTTTAATGTCAAAACATTGTTGTCTCAGCTGATAAAACGCTTCAGATGTCATTCTCATTTTGTCTGAATCCAATTTCCAACTGGTGCTTTGGATATTCGCCTTGCAACTGTGAAACCCGTGAACCGCAAAATGATGATTCCACGCCCGGTATTTCAACGAAACTGAAACAGATAAATGTTGTTACAAGAGTATGACCGTACATGTACGGAAAATAAGAATATCGATTCAAGGACCATTGACTTGTTCATAATGGCACAATTGGCCTTGAGGTGTACAGCTTATTGTGGTCTCAATTCAATTTACGCAACGCTGAACAAGTAAAAGTAGTAGGCCTACATTCAAATTAAAAGCTCATTGAATTTGTCAGACAATCATTCCAAGTAAAGTGAAAAGTTTCGTGTGGATCCACAAAGATTATGGGGAACGATTAAAACAAAACCAACATTGCTAAATGTAATATGATACTAACGGAAAAAATAGGTTCCCGGTGGGATTCGAACCACAGGCCTTTCGATCACAAGTCGGATGCGCTACTGATTGAGCCAATGGGGCACAGTATAACAATATGGCAACAGAAATACATTGAAATATCCTTCGTGAACATTGTTCCATAAATCGGAAGTTAAAATGCTTTATATTTATAGTTTATGTATGTTTTTAAGATGGGGTTGATAATTGATTCGAAGCTGCTTTATATTGTAACCCTGGTTTCATTGACATGAATAGACTGACTTTTCGAAACATTTCTAGACATGAATTTCGTTCATATTTGCTGTTTGTAGCCGGTCTCACTTCAGTATTGCATCATGGGTTTATATTATGTGTACGCGGAGTTTCGGGTATGTAGCGAGTCATGTGACTTTTGCCCAGGGCAAACACTTGAGATCCGGAAAGGCCTTTAAAGTCTTTCGGCGTTCGCAATAATACACCTCTTTGTACAGTGGACCTAGCAGAATGTATACCTCATGTATAGCCCAAAACTGTGCCCCTCTAAACCTGGTAGCAAAGACCCGGCTCTAGTGTTGGGATCGCGAATACCCATCGCAAAAGTCATAAAAAACCACTTTTCTATGTATAACTACAGTAAATAATCCTAAAACCGATAGTCTAAGTGTCATTTTTCGACATTTTTTCCAGTTCAAATATCCAATTAATAAAATTAGATATTAATTAATTATTCGCCAATATTTTGTTAAATTAGCACGATTTGTGTAGTGGATGGAACGTTGACATGGGGCGCGAAAGGTTGTGAGTTCGAGCCCCGTTATGATCACTTTTGTTTTATATGCGTAACATGAATATTGCAACACGTCACGTCACGACACAATGTTCAGTCATGAAGCTTAGGTTCATGGTTCAGTCGAGCAATGATTGTGGACCGTGTAAATGACGCCATTTTTTGTGTTTGAAAATATCAACGTTTTTTACCGTTCTTTCAAAAATAAGGAGTATAATCACATTACAAACATATTTTGTGCGAGAGAAACACACACATTTGGCAAAAATGGCACAATAAAAATCCGTTCGTTATAAATAAATGGATAGTGGTGAATACATTACAGTAATACCATGAATACAGGCACTGATGATGACACGGTATTAACCTTGCATATTACGATTAAATTCGAGTGCCTCCCCCTCTTTTGCTCCTGTTACCTCTGACAGAAATGGTAAATCGGCCAGTGTCTGCGAATCAACTATAGTACATGCCTAAGTGTTACGTAGGTGCAAAACAACTGATTTACAGACAAATTGAGGGCGCACTCCCATACGCACACGTGTGTCTCATACGTATCTCTCAGTGCCCCTTCAAGGTTCGCAAGTTATCGCTAACACGGGCGATTTTGCACTAAAAAAGGGGGGTGGAAAATAGACCCTCCTTCCTTTTTTGTGAAATACTGCGAACTCTAAACATATTTTTATTTTTGCTTTGCCTTAAAGGAGCACAGAGAGATTTGTCAAAAAAAGAAATTCAATATTTTCATCTTGATTAGATAGATGATATACATAGGAACCCTCTCATGTAAGATTGTTTCAAAAGAAATCAGGAAAAATAAAAAATAAAGACATTTTCTCAGCATTAATAGTGCTTTTCACTTTTTTTGTATTTTGGTTAAAATTCACCACCAATTGAATCCGGGAGGTTATGACTATGCATCACGCAACAAGCCATGGGTGGTCTTCAAGGTTATTTTGAATAAACATGAAACAAATAAGTAAGAAGCCATTTGTGGCCTTTTAGATGAAATTGGTTAGTTTCGATGTGGTCATATCGAAACTCAAAACGCTATCAAACCCATGAATTTCTCATAAAATACTGCAAATTAAGCTCTATAATTTTGGTTGGTAGTTAGTACGTACATAAGCATTACGTATAATTATGTGAAAAACCCATCTTCTGAAAAAAATGAGGGCTCCCTCCATGAAGGATCTCTTAGTGCCACTTTAATGATGATATCACATGGCAAAATCAAGACCGTTTTTGCTGCACCATACATACATTTGCATAATTCAAGGCTAGCATGGAGAGAATCGATGCCTGTGTATATCTCGTATATCAAGCTAGATGTACATTGTATGATATTGATTTTAAAAATCTATTATTAAATTTGTTATTGTAGAATATATGCAGTGCCAAGCGTCGTCATCCGAGTCTATTGTCTTTCATTGTGAATATTATCATTCTGTAAGTGCGATACAACAGTGGGTAAGGATTTCACACTGCTCCTCAAGATGTGTGCAGTAGCTTTATAGACATACGCACTTCGGTTCGAGATTTCTATTCCATGTTTTCGCATCTCAACGCAACTACTCGGTCATACATCTACCATAATGAAACAAAGCGCTGTTAACATAGGAACCGCTTAATTTTGCATTGGAAGACTTGTGAAC
The DNA here is from genome assembly GCA_035610835.1 of Ophiura sarsii. Classification (NCBI taxonomy): domain Eukaryota; kingdom Metazoa; phylum Echinodermata; class Ophiuroidea; order Amphilepidida; family Ophiuridae; genus Ophiura; species Ophiura sarsii. The sequence goes on from CM069457.1 coordinate 32,477,270, forward strand.
TACGATTTGAGTGTACTATTGGCTTGTTACACCGTATCAACTGGTTTTAAAACAAACGTTAACCTAATAGTTTACTTTACGATCGCGATTTCTGTTTGACATCGACAAACATCACGAATATGGATTTTACGATTTCATCATTACTAAGAGCGTGTTTCTACTGGGGAACATAGACGTTAATAACCGGTAAGTTTGTCCAGTAGAAACAGTCAGATAACGTTAATTAAAGGTAAGTTTTGTAACCGCAAAAGCCTTCACAAACCAGGTTTGTTTAACCGGTAATTAACGGTAAATTTTCCCAGTAGAAACAACCACCTGTTTAATCTTATCGTTAAGTTCTGTGGCCCGTGTCACGCTGGACTCTACGCATTGTGAGGCAGTCTTTTTCAGGTAGGGCGATATTTTTGGTATAACAATAGGTCAAATGTCGTAGCCCAAAATGTACCGTTAAATCTTCAAATACAGTTAAATCTTACCGTTAACTTTGCAGTGCTCCAGTAGAAACACGCTCTAAGAGTAGTTGATCGGTTACAGTATCAAAAATGAAGCCTGATCTTTGAAAATGTTTACTCACAACAAATACTACGCAGAGGCTGAAACATCTTCTACAGGATCTTCAGTTGACAAAAGGGACAATAGGTCACTGTTAACAGATATTAAGTATTTGGTTTTGAGTATATTGGATAAGGTGTCTGTCTGCGCTGTGGATCGGTTCTAGTATAGATGAAGCAAACCAAATAACAATGATACTGTGATGTATTAGGAGCACTTCAGATGATATGTGCCGCACGATCTATTTGTGCTTACATTCCGTGGCCCGCCGTGGGGTGGTTCTGACAGGAAATTTTCGATTTGAATCTACTATTATTGGTATCTTTTGACATCGTTGTATACATTCTGCGTAATAACAAATTGAATACGTGTACAAACCTATAGCTTTGGTTAATGCGGCATGATTGAGGTATATATGATATTATCAATGAAAAGCTTCCATAAGAGACTTTCGTATCAATTTGCTTGGATGTGACATTGATAATCGCGTTTCGCATCTATATATGCATCTACGCACAGGATTGGGCGGACAATTGTCTTCAAACACGTAACACTAGAACGGTGTGTGAAACACGTAATACTAGAACGGTTCCGTTAAACACGTAACACTAGAACGGTGTGTTAAACACGTAATACTAAAAAACGGTTAAACAGGTAATATTAGAACGGCGTGTGTTAAACTCATAGGACTAGAACAGTGTAATAAATACGTAACACATGTAGAACGGCATATTAAACACAGAACACTAGGACGGCGTTAAACACGTAACGCTAGAACGGTGTGTTAAACACGTAACACTAACGGTTATAAATCATTGTAGTACATATATTGGCACAAATCGTGAATAATTATCTCTCCTCTTCAATTTATTTTGGAAATGACATCTTTCCCCATCCACAAAATGCCAAAGTAAATGATATCGCCATGGTATAATCTATTAATTACCAGATGTGTTGATATGTGCGTATAACTTGGCCTTTTTTACCAAGAGTGTTTATGCTTATTTATTATTAGTGAAGATCTGTTCAGACGATTGGAGTTTGATGCATCGATGCTATCTAATGTAGATTGTATACTTATCAATGTTATGCAATCTGTGTGAAAAGGCTTGTAATTGTGTATAACGTCCGGCCAGCCGAAAAGCCATACATCATCAGTTTTCCTCAATTAAATTAACTGTTAATTGAGAAAGAAAATAGAAAAACAACAAATTGTCTCAGAAACAATATTGTTCAGTTTTTTATGTTTAATACTTTTGTCTTTCTCATTTCCCTTTGAGAGCGGAGTTATTAAAGAAATAGGAAGAACATATCGTTAAAATAGTAACGATCTTACAGCGTTAGCATAGCGTTAGGGGATCAGGAAACGGATCACTAAGATCAATCGTTGTCGTTTTTCCTATTTTGTAAATTAATTTCTTTTTAAATGAAGACATCGCAATTGATCATGGCCAATAGCTTCTTATGTTTGATTCTGCGACTGTCCATTATTATACTATCAGTTGTTATACACAACAATGTAGCGCAGATAGAAGCGGCAACTGCTGCAAACATTTCTGTGAAGCTTTTACCGGCTCCTAATTCGTACTATACTCTATGTTATATCGATGAGAGAAATATTAGCCAAGGAATGTTCGTGTTACATGGAAGTCCATATGAAACATGCCGTGTTCAGGTCAATGCATCAATGGAATCTTTCATTTATTTAGAACTACCCGAATTTGACGAGGAATCGGTCTTCCTTAATATTGAAAGACAAGGGAGGTTGACTCATTGTAAAAATCGGTTTCTAGTTTTCAAGGGTCAAGAACAAGGATGTGGCACTGTTTTTCATCAAGAAAGTTTTATCCTGAATCTACAAACAAATGTCAATATCTCTATTAGCGGGATACCAACGTTAGATTCACTACCAACGTGCCCGGAATCGGATGATACTAATACGGAAGGGAATCTGGCGACAGCTTGCACTAATATTAAGGGGTACAGAAGCGAATTCACATGTCACAGATATCAAGGTTATTACGATACTTGCATCGTTAAATTTCCAACAAATTGTAGGGCCGTCCTTAGCAAAAGAGATGTTCATTTTCAATGTATTGATAATGGGTTGCTGCCTGAAAACCAAACTGCATTGATAATGTATCCGAGTAATGTGTTCTTTTTAGATTTAAGTAACAATGGCATAGTCATCATTGAGGATAATTCGTTTGAGGGGTTGACTTATTTGGAGGTTCTGTCCTTAGAAGGAAATGACTTAACCACTCTTAATCGCGGTATCTTTCGTGGTTTAGGCAACCTCAGTAAACTTCATCTGTTTAAGAATAAATTGACTCAAATTTCTGAAGACACGTTTCAAGATGTGGGATGGTTAGATGTCTTAGAACTCAGTTATAATAGGTAGATATCACTCGAAGCAGGCTTATTTAAGGCATTAGATTATCTGGATAGACTTTACTTGCAGGTAAACCAATTAGTAACGTTGGAAGAAAGTACATTTCAGGAGCTGGTTTATCTAAAATACCTGTTTCTCAATGATAATAAATTGATACATCTACCGGATAGATTATTTTGGAGCCTGAACAACTTAGAACTATTGATACTGGATGGAAATGAATTGATCACTCCGAATGAAAGGTTATTTCAGGAGTTGGATGGGCTTATTCATCTGAATCTAGCTAATAATAACTTGGCAACACTATCGGGTGGTTTGTTTAGGGGTATAGGAACATTACGCATTCTGAATCTGAAAGGAAACCAATTGGAGATATTGAATGAAGATGTATTTCAGGGATTGGCTGAATTAGAAGGTCTGTATCTTAATAATAACAATTTGATTGCAATCCCAGTAGGGTTCTTTCGGGAATTAGGTAACTTGAAATTGCTTTACCTAAATGGAAATCAGTTGGTGTTTTTGAATGAACGCACATTTCAAGGGTTGAATCAGCTGAACGTATTAATGCTATTTGATAATGACCTTACCACACTACCGGCTGAGTTGTTTGGAGGATTGGGAGATTTGGTTGTTTTGCAAATCGAAGGGAATCAAATGCAGACATTACATGAATATATATTTCAGGGTTTGGGAAGACTAGCGATCCTCTATCTAGATGATAATGACCTGAAAACATTGCCAACAGGAATATTTGGGGAATTGCAAAACTTGACCGAACTTTCCCTGGTTGAAAACCAGTTGGTGAGTTTAAATGAAAAGGAACTTCATGGATTAGGTAAACTAAAAGGCCTGTATCTGTCCCACAATAATTTGACAACACTACCTGTTGGGTTGTTTGGGGGTTTGGGTTACTTAAATAATATCTTTCTTAATGAAAATAAATTGATGACATTGAATTCTCATCTGTTCAGGGGCTTGATTAATCTTCAAGTCCTTCATATTGGTTTCAATAAATTGACAGAATTGCCTGATCATATTTTTTATGGGTTACAGAATCTAAAACACCTCTTTCTAAATAATAACCAACTAATATCGGTAAGCAAAAGTATGTTACATGGTTTGTATAACCTGGAATCGTTTTTTTACGAAACAATCAGCTAAAAAAACTTGATTTGAACATATTCAAAGACACAATTAAAATGTTTTTGATCAATTTATCTCACAATCAATTGAGACAAATTCCAAATATAACACACATGAACCTCTTATTCTACTTTAATCTGGTTGAAAATCCTTTAACCGGTATAAATCATAAAACCCTTTCTGCTCTCCCCAAATATTTGGAGTTATTTGTAAGTCAGCACGAGATATGTCAGTGTTATGTACAAATTGATGATAAAAACGTATGTAGCGCGGTTAATCCAAGATCACCATTTCTCACATGTGATAGGCTGTTATCAGACAGAGCATTGGCAGTCATGATGTGGGTTATAGGTATAAATGCACTTATTGGAAACATATATGTTTTGATTTGGAGAAAAATAAATACTAAGAAGTGTAAGGTACAGGATTTATTACTTAGCAATTTGGCCATTTCTGATTCACTCATGGGTTTGTACATGGTTGTTATTGCATGCGCTGATATCTATTATGGGGAATTCTTTCCGATGCATTCAGAAACCTGGAGATATAGCATTATCTGTAGAATATCTGGGACTTTCTCAATAGTGTCTAGCGAAGCCTCAATAATCTTTGTCACACTAATTAGCATTGATAGGTTCATCAATATTAAGTGGCCATACTCTGATTACAAATTGGGTAGGAAGTCTACAATTGTAGCTGCTGTACTGATATGGATTTTGTCAATATCATTGGGTGTTGTCCCGTCAGTTTTCAGTGGAAAAAATTTCAAGTTTTATGATAATTCACACGTGTGTATCGGTCTGCCATTAGCATTAACGAAAACATTTTCAAGTGAAATAAAGACTAAAAAGATATATGTAACGGACCTTATTTGGATTGTACAGGTGACTTACACTACTCAATTCGAAGGCTTAACGAATGGGTTGTACTACTCAGTAGCACTGTTTCTTGGTCTCAATGGCATATGCTATCTAGTAATCCTAGTATGTTATATAGAGATAGTAAGAGTTGTGATCAAGTCAGCAAAACAATCTGGACGCACTCCCGATATGAAAGAACAGATTAAACTCACATCTAAAGTATCCGCGATAGTGGCGACTGACTTCATTGTTGTCCTTGGAATATTAGTTCAAACTAGGGTAATAACATTACCCCCTTCAGTATATGCATGGTCAGTGACCTTCATCTTACCGTTGAATTCAGCGATAAATCCATATCTGTACACTATGGCAGAAATTGTTTCAAATTATCGAAAGAAAAAAACAGACAAGAAAGCTCCACGGACAATTTCGCAAAAGAGTGTTACGGGATCATCAACACTCAATCCACATTAAAATGAACATATATGCTAAGAGAGCACATCAAAACTCGACCGCCCGGCAACCGCCGGTTCCGTGGGGTTCCGTGCGGTTGCAGCCTGTTTCTATTGTTCTAAACAATGATATGCTGTCCAACCGGGCGGAACCGGCGGTTGCCGCGCGGTCGAGTTTTGATGTGCTCCCTAACATTAAAACACCATGACACTGTTAAATGCAGCGTTTGAAGTGGAATAGTGATTGCATGATATGATGCTTGTTTGTGCATGAAGCTTAGGGAGCCAGTGTTATATTAAAAAAAACCACCAATTCGTTGTAGATCAATAGTCTAGTCTAAATAGTTCCTGTATCGTTCCATTGACCGTAGGGTCAATAATTGTTCGATGATAAAACTTGTTAAAGGGGCGTGTACATCTCAAGTGTTTGTCCTGGACAAAAATCACATGACTCCCTACGTATCTGAGTCTCCGTGTTTCCATGTAATAATACCCATGGTGCAATAGATTTGCCGCGCCGAATTCCAATCGAAAAAACGTAATGGCCAACATTTTATGTACGAACGAAATACTAAGGTGTCTAGAATCGTTTCGAAAAGTAGTGTTATGCATTATAATGAAATCAGAATTACAATCTCCTTCAGCATATAATCAACTTTTGGGCGATAATCCTATGTTAAAAACGCACAACAATCGAAATATAAAGCATTTTAGCCCGCATTTTTGCCCCGATTCATGTGATATTCGTATTTTGAACTTTATGTATTTTATTTTCTAAATATCTATGTGTAGTCTTCATTAGCTCAGTCGGCAAAGCGCCGGCTTCATAATCATGAGGTCAGTGGTTCGAATCCTAGGATTGTTATACTTTTTTCTGTTTGTTATTTACACTTTATTTTTAGAAATTGACAGGATTGCATATCGTTCGCAATATTTATTGAATGTTGAATGATATTTTTTTCTTCTTTTGCAATTTCACTGCGATAAAGAATACCCTATAAATATATTGTGTTGACTATTCCGTTCAATTGAACTATAGAGACCCTAGCTAGTCTATCAATGAACATGATTTACAAAGGCCAATTGTTATGTAAATAAGAAGCCAATCGGCTAATATGTCCTTGAATCGATTTTCTTATTTCCTATACGACCGATATTTGTATTTGCTGATTTGCTCCAAACTTTAAAAAAAAGAGAGTGGTACCTTCAAAAATACGTTACGCGGTTCAAGGCTTTCACGGCCTGGTGTGAGCGACTGTATTTTGGCGTGGATTTGATACCGTGCTCAGTGGCGAACCCAGGGGTCCAGGGACCGGTGCCCCCCTGAAATATCCCCGTCGGTAAACTTGAGCTTCCGTCGGTACAGTCAGATGCCAACGTTGAGTGAGTCTATTGTATACGAAGAGAATTTATTTTTCCCTTGAAAAGCGGATGTCGATATCGTGCAATTCAATTTATGCCAAAATGTCAGCCTTATACAATGACAACATTAAGGCATTTAAATGTGGTTCAACGTCATGTGACTAGGAGGATATTTCCCGTGGCGCTGACCCCTGTCTCATTAAAAGCTTTAAATTAATAACCTTCCACGATCATCAATTTATTGCTCTTTACATTGAATCCAAACCTAGCTTGCAGCGACACCGTTTTCACATTTAAAATACAATTTAGAAACTCGGTTCAATTTGGCTACATTTCGTCGAATACTCAATAGTCACCACTAGTTCATTATTATAGAGAACACATAGACACGTCAGTAAGTAGTTATGGCCGAGCGGTTACGAATATGGACTAGTAATCTAATAGATTCTCCCCTCCTCGGTTCGAATCCTGCTGAATACCTTTTTTTAGAAAAAACGATTTAGTCTCTGTGTGTTGGAAAATGGCGTATATTTTTACCGTAGGTGAATAAAAGTCGTGGCCCTGACCCCTGTCCAAAAATGTATTACAAATAAATATATTTTTGATCAAGTTTAATACGCTAGGAACATTTCTTGTGCATAAAGTTTTTGCTATGACGTCTACAAATCATCAAAAATACGATGTTTACGATCGCATTGAAAATGCATCTTTATCGACTCAAAGATAGTAACAAAAATCGTGTTTTTTATTAAATCGGAAATGACATCTTACATAAATAGGACTTCCCCTTCAAAATGAGCCTAAGATGATCAAAAATTGATGGAGGCAATCCTTCACAATCGCGAGTTGTAAATGATCCGATTTCTATTTGTTTGATTTTTGAAATCTCACTTCACTGGCGGCCGGGGCGAACATAGACGGTATTTTCATGCCTTGACTTCTGACTGGGTAGATTTGCGATTTCTACCAGGCGATTTTTTCAGCTATTGTTGACAATGTCATCGCTACCCCCACTTTTCAATATATTTTAGCTACTGACGAGATGAAGAAAATTGGGTCATTTTTGCGATTTTTTTTGTCGGTACATCATGACTTTCGTAACTATCCCCCCCCCCCCCCCCCCCCCACCCCCAGTTTCCAAAAGCTGGGTACGCCACCGACTGAGTGCTGAACTCATCATGTTCATTGCTGCTGCGAGCATCTTACTATAAATCTGTGTGGGGGTGTGTGTCTTTGTTATCCTTATGTCTCCGTTAGTTTTGATCAAAGTGGCGCATAATTTGCATGCAATATCGAGGAAATAATGGTGTGTTAAAGTTTATTCCAGTGAAATTGGTTAACAATTTGCTCCAAAAACAGCAAATCACCTCTCAGATTTGGCTCATAAATGCCACTAGAATTGAACAACATTGTGCGTTGCGCGTACTGCCGCGTAATCATACCGTGGTATCGCGTTGCGTGTCGCGTTTGCGCAAATGCTAACTGCTAGCTTCACTGTCTATAATCACTGTCATAATGGTATAATGATATATTACTAAATTCAAGCTATTTCACACGAGCATGTTTCGTCGTTGTTCGCGGAGCTGCGTCCAGATGCCTGAAATGTGCTAACTAACGTGCGTGACGATATCACGATTGACGCGCGGTCATTTTTTGAATGTGCCCGGTACGCACCTCTGGGTTTACGCACATACGAATGCACACAAGTTCGCACGCATAGAATGGAGTTGACCATAGCATTATGACACTGACTATACGCTACTTGTACGCAATCCTATTTCAAAATAAAAGCAAGGCTCTCCCCTAGTATCAGCGGGCCCAACCGATATTTTAAACCAGCTAATATGCATACAAATAATATAATTTATTAATATGCACCGAACGCATTGTCAGCTATAACTTGAATTTCATTTAATTCAAATTGGTCATTTCAAACGGGAGATATGTGCACTTTTCCAAGGTACCTCTATGAATGCAAAAGTTTAACTCACGCATTTTGAAATGTCAATCAATGGCGTGTTGGTATTCACAATGCCTACAATGGACAATGGGGTATATTTGGAACACTTTCATGTATAAATTCAAGTATAAAGAAGTAGCTAGTGTACCCATATATGCAATGAAGACATTGGTTAATTTTTAACAAAAGTATTTGTCGTGATTTTCTAAAAACGGGACCTGAATATTTTGACTCACCCTGTATACTGAGGTTAAAAAAAATTCGCACGGTCAAAAAAAATCGCACAGTACATGTACTATTTTGCCTTTTTTTTGACTATTTGGGCTGAATATACCAATATATAACCGCCCGCCATCTCGGTCTTTTATCATTATTTTCCGATTTTTCATTTTTTTCCTCCTTTTTTTTTATTTTAGAGGGGCTGGGGGCGGGGGCGCAAATGGTTTTTTCTGTCAGGGGGGGGGGGGGCATTTGCCCCCCCCCCCCCCTGAGCTACGCCACTGGCGTCATCGCGTTAGCGTCCTCTACACAAAATGCGTTGTGGGTATAACGCAGCGATGACAGGTGCGTGTGTGCTAAATAACGCGATTAATTTGAAGCAGGATGTTGGAAAACAGCTGGATTCGCCGATTTTATAAAGGGGGAAATTTGTTGTTGTTTGTTTAAAATAAATCTAACAAACTGCGTTATTTTATGATAAAAGATCAAAATAACTAATAACTAATAAACTAAATATTAGAATGAGAATAAAACATAGTTCTTAGCTGTTTTGCTATAGACGATGGTCTTATAATGTATAGGCTGTACCATATTTGTGTCGTCGTGTATTGACGCCTGCGGCGACCATACACGACTCCAAATATGGTACATCCTATACACTATAAGACCATCGTCTATAGCAAAACAGCTAAGAACTATGTTTTATTCTCTAAACGTACAACAACTTTCCCCCTTTATAAAATCGGCGAATCCATCGAGCTGTTTACCAACTTCTTGCTTCGAATTAATTGCGTTCTTTAGCACACGCGCATATGGCAACGCTGGGTTACACGCACAACGCATACGCCGGCGACTTTGTGTAGGGGGCGCTAACGCAATGATGTGTATCATTATTCAAACGAATCAAGCCCCGCCCTAAATGTCTCATAATATAAATTTATATTGCGTATTGGATGAAAATCAGCAATAAAACACCAATCACAGTCCAGTGACATCCAAAACCACACCCACTGTAAACATGGTAAAGAATCTACAATATTGCAATGAAATCAAAGTAAAACAAAGTACACCCTAACACATAAAGAAGTTCGTCACACTTAAGTGATGTGTGACGATCCATTTTTACTCTTCAAATTAAAGGATGTTAATGATTTGAACAACCATAACGAACAACAGTTTATAACAGACGGGAACAATAGCAGACAAGGCATTGAGAGACTATTTATGTTTCTTTCAAACAAGTTTAAAACTTTCCACGCGGCTATTTTAGTTTTACCACACAAAACAGATGTTTCAAAAGCCTTTCCGAAATTTCAAGTAATCTCAAGAATTAGTGAATCAATGCAAGGTATATTTGTACTTATTTTAATGTATTTCTTGTGGTGATTCCAAATATGGTGATGGAAATTCAATCATTTTGACATTTTTGAAACATTTTGTTCGGTTCATAGACGCCTGCCGCGTGGAAAGTGTTAACACACACACCCCCACCCTTTTGTACTTTGCCAAAGAGGTGAAATAATTCCGATATTCGTGATCGTAACATTTTAATGAAATGGTTATGTCAAAGATGATGAAAAAACCTGGACCTGAATCTCATTGATTTTAATGATGGGCATCGATGGGTAGGCGCAGCCTACTATATCATTTTGGGACAGCCTGTATATGAATAAATGCACCAAATTGGAAATTGGATAATTTGCGCATTTGACATTGAAAGGTTCTCTGAATACGTGTCATTTATTTAGTGTTAGCATACAACTGAAGATTTTGAACACTTTGGAGTACGTCTCATGTATTTAATGTTAGCATAAAACTATTAACCTTTAATAAGTTTTGTTGACAATTTGTTTTTGCAAAAGCCGCATGAATATAAAAAATGAAATCTGAAAAATTATCAGCACGTGTTTACCATGTTGAATCAATGTGTCTTATTTAAGTTATGCGATCAAACATTTTAGCTCATATGGCCATGGGGCCTCAGATATTTTTTTTAACTTGTTGAATTATTTCACTGAAGTTTAAAAGGGTATCAAAAGAACGTGTTTAGATATATATATAGATGGATATATTAATGGATAGATATATTGGTTCAAACGGTCTTTGTAGAATTATATGAACAAAACAATAAATGAGCATTTTTAGATGGTTTCAGCTTATTTTACAACTTATAGAGCCACTTTTTGGCGCATCCGTTACGTCGGTAGCCTCAATTATGTTGAGATTTGACATAAAACTATAGTCGGCATACCCACTTATTTAGTCCAGGCCCGCCCCCCCCCCCCCCCCCCCCCCCCCCCCCTTTGAAAATCTTCCCCGGAAAATGTGTACACAGATGAAAAAATTTCGGCCCTGTAGTCTCACAGTAGTGGCACAATACAAATATTGGGTTATGATGTGCTCAGGACCGGGAGTCAAGACGAGAGAGATTTAGGACAGCGGACAGCATTTTATAATTGCGCTCTTGCAGCGATGAGAATGATGAGTTCAGCACGGTATCAAATCTACGCCAAAATACTGTCGCCCATACCAGGCCGCGTAAGCCGTGAACTGCGTAATGTATTTTTGAAGATACAACTCTCTTTTTTGAAGATTGGAGCAAATGACAAATATCTGTGTTGAAGGAACTAAAAAAATCGATTCAAGGATATAAGCCGACTGGCTTCTTATTTACATAACAATTGGTCTTTGCAGACCATGTCCATTATAGACGTGCTAGGGACTCCATAGTTCATATGGTTCAATCAACACAATTATATTTACAGGACATTCTTTATCGTAGTGAAATTGCAAATGAAAAAAGTATTATTCAACATTCAATAAATATAGCGAACGATTATAAGCAATCCTGTTATTAAAAAAAAAAGAGTGTAATAACAAAATGAAAAAGACATTTACAAGATTCGAACCACTGACCTCATGATTGTGAAGCCAGCGCTCTACCATTTGAGCTAATGAAAACTATGCATAAAACAGTTTTAAATAAAATTAGATAGAGTTTAAAATACAAATATCACTGAAATCGAAGGGTAAAATGCTTTATATTTCGATTGTTGTGCGTTTTTATCAAAGGTTATCGCCCAAAAGTTGATTATATGCTGAAGGAGATTGTAATTCTGATTTCATTATTATGCATTGCACTTCTTTTTGAAACTATACTAGACACAGTTCGTTCGTACAATAATTTCAACATTACGTTTTGTCGATTAAAATTCGCGGCAAATCTATTGCACCATGGGTATTATTACATGGGAATACGGAGACTCAGATACGTAGGGAGTCATGTGATTTTTGTCCAGGACAAACACTTGAGATGTACACGCCCCTTTAACGTATTATCTCGATAACCCTACTGGTCGTGTGCCTTGAGTTGGGACCCCTTTGTGTGACATATGCTAAATATGGAAAACATTTTTCATCGATAGATGTCTGTATCGGAATGAGGGAAATTCGATGATACGGTACAGTTAACTCTCACTTCGTGCATAAAGTCTTATACAAGTGTCAGTGTCGAAGTTGTGAGCGAGTTCGTTCTTACGTCATTATTTCATACTACGACTGTGTATTCAAGCCATGGGATTCATGTCAGGCCCGATATCACACCATTTTTATGCGTGGTGTCGATGTTGTGTCTACCGAAACTTACTATGACAAGGCGTCCATGATTGGCTGTTCGAATAACCTTAAACAAAGCTTGCAGCTGAATATTTAAAGGTAGATGTTCTGATTGCTGGCCCGATTTTCAACTTGAAGTCTTCTATTTAACATGAAAAGTCATCCTTAAAATTGCCACATTCAAAAGTTTGATTTGCATAACTCAAATGGTTCTAATTTTAGAAGCACAGGGTCACAAGCATTTTGCCCATTGAGAGGTACACAAACTGGCTGGTGGTTAACTACCGTTGGCAGTAATTCACCACATTTTAGCCTATAATTTCTAAATGGAACATTTCTGGCCCCTATTTTTCTCATTATGTCTGTAAAATATCATGATGTGAAAAAAAAATCATAGCCAGAAAAAAGTGATCGGAACATACACCTTTAATAAGCTACGTATCTGTATTAGACAATCATCATCTACAAGTGTGTTCAAAAAAGCTCTTAACACTTTCAACGCGGCAAGCAGCTGCAGACGACATTCCAAAATGTCACAAAATGTTTTAAAAATATTAAAATTATTGAATTTCATTACAATATTTGGAATCACCATGGGAAATGCATTAAGATAAGTACAAACATGCCTAGAATTGGGTCAGTAATCCTTGAGATAGACTTTAAAATTTGGAAAAGGTTTGTGAAAAATCTGTTTTGTATATGGTACAACTAATAGCCTCGTGGAAAGTGTTAAGATTTATTTGTTCCCTTAACCAGTTTTCTGTATATTTTGTTTCTAATCTATTTTGTAAGTACTACAGTATATTGTACTATGCTTAAGATGCACTCACATTTTGTAGTTTAAGTTATAATATTAAGGCTTTTATCTTGTAAGCGCTCTGAGCCTTTTGGAAACGGCGCAATTAATGCTCTCTGTATTGTATTGTATTTATAATCGGGCCAATTCTAATTATTATCGAAAGATAAGCGCAATGTATGTGTGCTAAAATCTGATCAGATTTTAGAACACATATGGTAACATTACATAATCAAGTCAAATAGCAAACATATATAGACCTTGAGTAGCCGCAGGCAATCTACAGTATTTCGATCTAAAAACCTGATTTATCAAAGCCTTACTTTTCGAAAAGCTTGTTCAAAGGCTAACTCCGGACGAAACTGGACCCAACCTCTTTGTAGTCCCAGTTGGCGGTCTATGTACGATTGTACGATGACGTTTAGGGAGCACATCAAAACTCGACCGCGCGGCAACCGCCGGTTCCGCCCGGTTGGACCGCATATCACTGTTTAGAACAATAGAAACCGGCTGCAACCGCACGGAACCGGCGGTTGCCGGGCGGTCGAGTTTTGATGTGCTCCCTTAGTACATTGCCATTTTTTCATTGACAATGTCCCCATGTTGTCATTCTTATCAAATGTTAAATATTTTAAAGTGGGTTTGCACGTTGTATCGGAGTAAATTCCGACGGGAATAGTGTCTGAGGCATGGTTCTGTTTGGGTCTTCGTCCTCTCGTACCCCTGCCTACTGGTTGTGATGTGTGGTCGGACGGAGTCGGGACGGGGCATTTTCCGCGACAAAACTATATGCAATTTCGGCGCTCATGGGAAATGTTCTCGCCCGGTTTCAATCGGCATCTCATTTCGCCACGTCCACGCTGGGTTCGATTATAAACCATTCGCTCTTCTATATTAGTAAAGTATATAGATTGATGTCAAAATAAATAGTGTTTTAAAGTTGTAGGGAAATTTGATGTGTTCTATCGTCGTCGTCGTACCCCATATATATATATTGAAGATAGTATAAAATAAAACTATTCTTATGTGTCTCAACCAGTCTTTCAAATTCATATTTTGTTTGTATTAATATTGGTGTTGAAGGCATCTAAGTACAAGTGTTGTGTTTTGCATGCTTCTGGAATACTGTATACTTATAACATGTCAGGGCATGTATTTCAACTCGTCATCTGCAACAGTAAACGTAAAATAAATTATAAAGACATGATTGCAGTCACAGTCATTAAGAAAGAATAAATCCATAGCTCTCTCATCAAAAACTCGCAACGTGTCTACATCGTTAACGAAGCAACTGCCGAGAGTTATGTGTAAATATAGATTCAAATTCAATAAGAAGAGCACAGCGCTGCTGCGACGTCGAAACACGTTCATCAACATATTGAGCTATCTTAACACTTTCCACGCGGGCAGCAGGCAGCTGCAGACGACATTCCAAAATTGCACGAAATGCTTCAAAAATGTCAAAATTCTTAAATGTCATTACCATATATAGAATCACCATGAGAAACGCATTGAAATGAGTACAAACATGCCTAGTATTGGTCCAGTAATCCTTGAGATAGACCCTGAAAGTTGGGAAAGGTTTCTGAACATTCTATTTTGTATAATATGGTAAAACGCGTGGAAAGTGTTAAGTAAATGTTAAGTTATGACGACAATTTTACCTACTGTATGAGCAAGCAATAGTATTCATGCTTTTTTTTCAGTGCACTCTACATGTACAAGTTTCCACTACTAATTTATTCGCTGTTTCAGACTCTGTTCTTGCAATAATATAATACTTGCCCGGATCTCGCATTACATTTTACCAGTAATTTTGACTGAGTTCGCTTTCAGAGATTCTAAGTATTTCTAGAATTGGGGAAGCACCGTCATTTGATCGATACTCAAGATGTTTATTTCTAAAATGTCCCTTGAGAATACGTTCTAAAACATAATCTGGAGTTTCATCATGATTAGAACGTAAGCCTGGAATACTTGGGAATCTGATTCTTGATAAATAATTTCGTCCCGGTTTCGGTAACTGTGGGAACCACATTCGGATAGTCTCAACTTAGTGACATAATGCTGATGCAAAAGTCAATAATGTTGTTATTCTTCATTGTGGAAAAGTAAAATGAATGAATAACCATAAGTGGCGACACTAGCATTATTTGTTATTGAGGGGGGGGGGGGGGGGGCTTTTATATTGTTACGCAATTATTCCATGATGTGTGCATACAATGTGGATGCATTACAAATGTGTCCTATTGAATGTACAATGAAGGATGTTATAGGACAACACTCTAGCTCTTTGTCAGCATGGCGAAGAATATTATGAATGCTCACATATTTATTATGAATGCTCACAAAGATAGGAAAGGCTACAGAGCTATTTCGAAACAATTATCACGCTGTGCAAGCTCTGGTCCTATCCCGTATCGACTATGGTAACTTATCTTTGTATTTTTATTGTATATAATGCTGTTTCATATTGTTAAGCGCTGTGTTCTTTGTAGAGCGCTATATAAATGCTTATTATTATTATTAGTAGTAGTAGTATTATTATTACAAGTGCCAGAATCCACGATACAAAGCATATTTAACTCACGCAGTCGAAAGCCAACAGTGTCCCGAAAAGTATTGCGAAAGGCCAACAACAATCCAAAGAACACCATCAATGCTCTCCTTAACAACCTTGGCAATTCTTGGACTAAGATATCATGGCAGACACTCCAGCAGACATTGCACATGAGAGGTCTCCATGGAGGCCGACCAAGAAAGACTCTACTCCTGAAAAGAGACATAGAAACTCGTCTTGCATCTTAGCCAGCCCCTACACTGAGGACCAAAAGCTTGGATCTTTGTCCAGAAGTGCTCTTGCAAATGCTAGACGAGTTTCTATTTGTCTCTTTTCAGGAGTAGAGTCTTTCTTGGTCGTAGTCCATTGAGAACTCTCGTGTGCAATATCTGCTGGAGTGTCTGCCTTAATAAATGGTCCAAGACTCACCAAGGTTGTTAAGGAGAGCATTGACAGTGATCTGTGGATTGTTGTTGGCCTTTCACCATACTTTTCTTGTCATACAAGAGGACACCGTTGTGTTCCGACCGTGTCCTTCAAGGTTTTTAACTAAGTTGAACGTCTTGTTCTTCCTCTGCTTTGTATGGTGGAATCTGGCACTTGGAATTGCTTCGAAATAGCTTTATAGCCTTTCCCCTATTTGTGAGCATTCACAATATGACAAAGAGCGTTGTCCTATAATATCCCTCACTGTGCATGCAATAGGACACATTATTGTAATACATCCACATTGTATGCACACATCATGGAATAATTGCATAACCATATAAAAGCCTATCACATAATATAAAGAACGTCTGGAATTTCAACAACATGTGTATTATCACAAAAAATAGCCTCAATCCTGAGACTTGGTATGGGGTATGAACATTTTTGGACAGGCATACAAACCCAATTCTTGTTCAATTCTATCGTTATGCAAAACATGTTGAACCCAAATATATTGATCTGTACTTGCAAACTAACTTTCTTTTGTGTAAAGCGAAAGTTCCACCACTCCAACTGGTATAGATATGAGAAAAATGCAAAAACCTCATATTTTTTCAAAGGGTATGAATAATTGTGGGCTTAAACTGTATGTACCGTACGATAAATTATTCTACAGACAGTTAAAGTCATCACTACCAGACGATCAATACTTATTCCATCATTTGTACAGCTTGTCTGCATCGGTTACTATATAAGTACATGCGAAATATTTTGTGTAGATCTATTGATATTAAATATTAAATGTAGTCTCAGCATTTGGTGTTCCTTCTTTTCTAATAAAATAGTGATTGCGATTCTTTTTGTTCAAAACATTTTTAATAAATTCAGTTTTATCACTATACAGTGGGAGTGGTTTTATGAAAGTCATTAAAAAGATTGCTTTTGATTGAATGCTGTGACTGTTTTGCTGCCTTTTACCAGTCATCACTACCAGACAATCAATTCTTATATTGTTACATCCGTATATACATCGGTAACTATGCACGTGCGGTGTATTTTGCGCTGAAATATATTGAAATTAAAATCAGATGAACATCAAGAAAACATGCTCGTTATCAGTATGTTTATGGTAACGCTGTGATGACGCTGCCTGTGACAAAAAATGTAGTAACTCTAGGAATGCGAAACACCTACAGCATACACCTTAAACATTGTATACATACATACATACACCCCTACATAAGCAATTGTATCGTCAGTGAAGAACGTGAGGATTTCTTTTCAAGTTGTGTACATAATCATCTTCTGACGATTGTTTTGGGAAGATTCACATTAACAGTGAAGCCAAGCCAGCGTGTATGATCGTCATTTTACAATTTTAATGAAGCTGAGCGGTTGGATTGGGACAATTGTCAAATAAATGTAAGTTTTACTAATCTGTTGTTGTCTCTGAATAAGTCTCAATAACTAATTACTACCTGTATAGTTGTAATAATATTCTATAACTATATTCTTTATATAAATATAACTATCAACATTTTGGCTTGTCAAATTTATGTTATTGAAATTTGAAGCTTTAAATCAGTTTAGAATTTCAATGTCGCGTTACCATGCTTTTTATTTATGTTTTAAATGATTGATTAACATTAATTATAGTCACTTTCTTAATGCTCTGGACTAAATTCAAGTTAATTCACGCTAGCGTGTTTTGATGTTGTTGGTGGAGCTGCGTCTAGATGCATGAGATGCACGAACAGCTATGGATTCATATGTGGAAGCAAGAAGTGCCCCTTTAATACATTCAGAATTCTATTACGTATATGGTCGAATCCAACGAAAAGTGTCCACGGCTAGATTTTTAGGGTTAAATAAACATGTTAAACATGTTTAAATCCTAATATTATGAACATATTCCCAGTAGTTTACATTAAATAGATACTAGAATATTAATTTAATGTTGAACAAAATATACAATATCTAACTGTCAGTTGTAATTTTGAAAAGGTTTATTAAGAACAATATATCAGGCAACATTTTTAAGCATTCCTATAAGAGAAAAACATGTTAAGACTTAAAACACGGTAGCTTACATTGCAATAATCAAAGCATTCGTAGGTAACACATTTGTTCTCAACTTCATTTGACATAGGTTTAAGGGCAAAATTGTACTCGACGTAGTTTTTTATGCCCTGAATCGCGTGTGATGGGAATGTCGTATCAAAATGGTTTCTTGATTGACTTTATAAGTAGATTTAAGAATGTGCACTCAGCGCTGCTTTTACAAAACAATCAGAATTGCGTAATATTCAACATTTGAATAAAACAGCAAGATTAACCAATTAAACATTAAAATAATATAAAACCATGTTCCTATTTCTAAGATATAAAAGAAAACACCCTAAGCATCAATAACCTCACTAATGATAGACCTATACTGTTATTATTCTTGATGTTAAAGGCATATTGAATAGAATTAACCTTTTACACATGATAATTATGGCAGAAAATGTTTTATTATGCTAACGTATCTGATAATCCAATTTTGTTAGTGTTTTTCTTGCTTGACTTTCAATTATTAAGAATGTGCGTTTAACTTCTACAAAACAGTCAGAAGTGTGTATTATTTAACATCTGATTTAGGACAAGATGATGACAACATACATATCGTACTGGGTTAACATTTCGTAAAGTTAAAGTAATACTAATATTAGTACTGATCTAATGGTAAAAAGCATGTTCATCATTAAAACTAAACATGATAAAAACTTAAGCATATACACATTTTAATTAAGAAACATCTGATCATTCAGCCTCGTGATCATTCAGCCTTGTAATCTCTACTTAACAAGTTTAGTGGTTCTTGATGTATTCTGTGTGTAGATAGTTCTTTAGGTCTCTCATGTCGCGAGGATGAATATCTAATAGAACATAATTACTCTTTGTTTATTATATAGGACATTCTAGAATGTTAAGAATGAACGTTTCAGTTTCCGTGTGAATCCAAAGTATTGGATCGAATCAACTATTGAATAGTTCACCGAGCTATCTTTATTTTGAAAGCGAGCGGTTTCCTTTAAGCAAACAGTTTGATTTGCCTGTAATTCATAGTCTTGAATGTCAGGTTATTTGTTTTAAGCAATAAAACAACCGGTTGCCTTCCTCAATTTGTTCTAAATAAAGGAGGCAAGTGAGGTCTTCTGGAAGTTATCATTTTGAAAAGCTGTTTTAAACACGAAAGCCAGATCGCTTTTTGATTCATTTAATATATACTTTGAAATAATTTCATATCAGACCTTATATATATATAAGTTTAATACGAGCCGAACATGTTCAAAGTCTAGAACATTCAAATATTTTGCCTTTCAGTCCACAACGGAATAAAGCACATACAACTTTCAGCAAGACATTCAGTTGTCAGATTAGAATTAAGATATAATTTCCTAGTTTGGAATTTGTATCATTCTAAATGTCGTACATAGTCAGTCTTTATCGAGATTCAACCGGAGGCAGACTCCGTTTGACATAGTATCACCAATATGATATATTTTGTCAGATGTAGACAAAATGGGAATTTTATGGTTAGAAATTCAATGTTGTTTGATTTAACAACACTAATCTAATAAGTTTTGCCACGACAGAGATATTGTCGGGCATGTGCCTTTCATTATGATTTTTTTTTAAAAATCAACCACTGCTTAGTTCAATTACACTAAGAAATAAATGTCGGAAGCATTATTCATGAGCAATTTTTGTATTTAAGTCTGAAATCAGTATAGGCCTATCTTCGATTCCCTCCCACCTTTAAAAAATGAAAAGGTTTTACTAAATTTCTTGTTCACTTAAAATACGTTTCGGTGACATTACACAACCTGCCAGAGCAAAAATGAAGCAAGTCATTTTATATTTGTTACACATGAATTCCATTTTCAAATAGAACTACAACAATGGCCAATATTAAGTACCTCAGTAGTCACTGCTCTGCAATTCCTGGGGAAATTAGTTAACTACGCATACATCATATCGACAAGCTGGTTTAAAAAAATATTACGTACCAAACAATATTATTCCCGTCTTATTCATTCCTACTTAATATTTACATAATATTAGGTGCGAATGAAAGCGACAAACAATGCAGAAATTGTACCATGCCCATTAACTAATATATAAGTTACCTACGAATACAAAATGGAATATGAAAATATTGACTATGAAACCGAAATTTCATGGATGTTATGTCTAAATGTATCCATTTTAAGACGATCAATGTGTAATCTATGGATATAAATATCATTCATTCACTCTAACACCAACAAAAAATATGTTCTCGGCAAAAACAGTGTGATTACACCATGCATTTTATTTAAATCAACACCTCCCATTTTCGTTTAATAAGGAATATTATTTTTTACCCCTCCAAATATAAATATAATAGTATATCCAGTCAGATTGTATGATTGCGTACTGCTTTTATGTAAAATAAAATAATTTAGGGCCAATATACACTGTGTATATTATTGAATGTTGCCTACATAATTATACATGTTACCGCCGAAAAAAAACCCTTAACAACTATTTTGTAAAAAGGGTAAAAAATAGCAGGTTTATTGCTCGTATACGCCCAATTGTGCATTTAAGTTGGTCATATTATATATGGCGCGAACCGTCTCATCGAGGCGGATACGTATAACACAAAAATAAAATTGTCAAGATATAGGTCATTTCATTAGAGGCCTGAACATCACGTGTACACTTTTCGTTGGATTCGACCATATGTTTACGTGTTATATTTCAAAACTTTCACCGACCTCATTCAGGTGGTTTGCACCTGAGAATGTTGCGTGCATTTATCTAAATACAATTTATAATGGGCCAATCACGCACTACACATTTTGGGTTTCGCAATATGGGCAATATCGCCAGACGCCACCCCTCCCAATCCACGAGGCAAAAAGGCCCTCGCTCGATTTTATCTCTCTCTCTCTCGAACTTGCTTTTGACTTGAAAACATCTCCACAAAATTGTGATCTCTTATATTAAATTATGACATGACCAACGATATCATTTGAAGCTGAATACACTTTATCTATATTTCTGTCTGCATCTTAAGTTTCATTCGTCTAAGTTTAATGACCACTCGTCTCAACGTTATCTGTAGGAGGGTTTCTACCATAAAAAATTATCCCACTTACACATGCATAAGCCTTAGCGCAAGCGAATAGGTAAACGTCAATTGATTATCCTTATCTGATGCATTGTGGGATAGAAAAAGGGGCAAACGTTGTTTCAATTCCACAATGCAACAGAAAAGGGTAATCAATTGAATTTTACCTATTCGCGATAAACCTTATGCACGTGACAATTTCATGATTGATGCGTAATAATTGTGTGCACACTTACGGGCTTACGCACGCACTCCGATACGCATAGGCGTAGCCAGGCGGCTTGTGACCCGGGATGCACTGACACTAAGGTCCAGGAGCAACCGGCGGGAGTTAAGGCGCCATTCACCCCCTTCACTGTAAGAGGTAAAAGGGCACTAATAAATCCTTCATGGAGGGAGCCCTCAATTTGTTCAGAAGTTAGATTTTTGACATATTATATACGTAATGCTTATATACGTACTAACTACCACCTAACATTTTAATTTACAGTATTTCATGTGAAATTCATGGATTAGATAGCGTTATGAGTTTCGATGACATCACATCGAAACTACCCAAATTCATCTAAAAGGCCACAGATGGCTTCTTACTTATTTGTTTCATGTTTATTCAAAATAACCTTGAACCCACCCATGGTTTGTTGCGTGATGCATAGTCATGACCTCCCTGATTCAATCGGTGGTGATTTTTAACCAAAATACAAAAAAAAAGGTGAAAAGCACTAATATAATATACCTTCGGAAATGTTGAGTAAATGTCTTTATTTTTCATTTATACTGATTTTTTGAAGAAATCTTACATTGAGATGGTTTCTATGTATATCATCTATTTAAACAAGGTAAAAATGTTGAATTTCATATTTTGAGAAATCTTTCTGTGCCCCTTTTAAGATCTGGAGAATATAACATGTCAAGCTACCCTATATTTTGCTTATGTTTTGGTATGTACATGTAGAAAGTAATGATGTGTCAAGTATTAAAACAAGAGTCATGCTGTTCAACAGACAGCCGTATGCACATACAAAAGGCAGAAACTATTATTTTGGACCACTTTCCCCACCCTTGCACTAACGGTTCGTTACATTTGTTTGTAGTCTTTGCATTGAAGTATTCTCTCAATTACTATACACAGATAAATGCTACACTTATAGATGCTTGCCCGGGACGACTTGTGACAATCGGGACATCATGACTGGAAGACAAGCAAAGTTGACTTTGTGCGTAATTATAACCTTGCTAAACACCCAAAAAGTAGAGGCACAAATTCACGTGAAAAACCTGTGGGATACTGCCCTCAATACAACTCTTTACCCATGCCGTCTTGAAGAAAGAAATACAATCCAAGGTCCTACGGTGTTCTTGCACGGAAATACTCATGGTATATGCCGTATACAAGTTAATGCTTCACAAGGATCTCACACTCTAATAGGGATACCAAAGCGCCACAATGATGTATTTTCGCTGTACCTTGAAAGATTGGGGGAACTAACTGACTGTGCATATCGATATTCGGTTTTCACTCAGCAGGCAAATGATTGCTCTTCAATGTTGCGCCACGGAAGTGTGGTATATAATCTACACGGGAATGCTAGCATTTCTGTAAGGGGGATATCAGCATTAGAAAACAGTTCAGGATGTTCAGAATTTATTGGGGAAAGTATGGCAGGTGTTAAAGTCAATCAGACAGCAACTTGTTTTAAAGCGAACGGATACGATAATCTTATAACATGTGATTTAGATAAATATCATGAATGCAAATTAGATTTTCCCACAGTTTGCAACGCCACGATTATTCATGAAAACGTTATATTTGAATGTACTAATGGTGATGGTGGTGGGGATGGTGGTGGTGGTGATGGTGGTGGTGGTGATGGTGGTGGTGGAAATTCGCTTCAAACGCAAAGGTCAGTGATTATCTACTCGCCAAATACCATGATTCTAGATCTTTCTTATTTGAACATAATACAGCTGGAAGCGAATCCATTTAATAGATTAACCAAATTGACACATCTGAATGTAGGCAACAATTACTTGATGGACCTTCCATCAGACGTATTCTTTGGATTAGAAAACCTGAACAATCTATATTTAAAATCTAACCAAATAAGTCTCCTAAATGTAAGTTTATTCCGTGGTTTAAACAAGTTAACACTTCTACATCTAAAATCCAATAGAATAGTAAATCTACCAAAAGGGATATTTGGAGGATTAGGACACTTGCGTGAATTGTTTCTCGGTAGAAATCAGTTAATTGAATTTAAACAAAGTATATTTCAGGGGTTGAGAAAACTAAAATATTTGTCTCTCCATTTTAATCGCTTGAACGTATTAGATGTTACTGCATTCCAAGGCTTGAACAATCTAATATCGTTGACCCTACGAAATAATAACCTAACAACACTCAATGTGAAGCTATTTCAGGATTTACCCAAATTAAAAGACCTCTTTCTACATCAGATCAAATTATCTATACTAGATCCGAACCAATTTAGTAATTTGAATAATCTGCGGTACTTGCTACTTAACTGGAATATGTTACAGACACTGCCTGCAACACTGTTTAATGGTTTGAATAAATTAGAACATCTGTCAGTAGCAAACAACAGGTTGGCAGAGTTAGATGTGAACATTTTCCGAGGGCTTTTTAATCTAGAAATATTATCCTTGTATAACATTAGGTTAGAAAAACTTGATATTAATATATTCAAGGATAACATTAATATGAAGTTTTTAGATATTTTAGATATCTAAATCTAAGAAAAAACTCATTGACCGATACAACTAGCGATACATTCACTGCCCTGTCTAGTAATTCAGAATTACATGTAAGTCAACATGAGATTTGTGATTGTTATGTGCCAACCGGTGTTATTTGTAGTGCGGCAAATGATAGGTCGCCATACCTAACATGCGATAGACTTTTATCAGACAGGGTATTGGTGGTCATGATGTGGGCTATCGGTATTAATGCTCTTGTTGGGAATATATTCGTCTTAGTTTGGAGAAAGAAAAATACTCATACGTATAAGGTACAGGATATTCTGCTTAGTAATCTGGCCCTTTCAGATTCATTCATGGGCATATACATGGTTATAATTGGTTGCGCTGATTTGTTTTATGGTACACACTTTCCTATGTATTCTGAAACCTGGAGATCTGGTATTACTTGCAGAATTGCTGGCGCCATATCAATAACATCGAGTGAAGCATAAGCTTTCTTTGTGACATTAATAAGCATCGACAGGTTTATCAGCATTAGGTTTCCCTACTCTACACGAAAACTTGGTAAAAGATCGACATTTGTTATAACGATAATAATATGGATTTTTTCAATGGTTTTAGGCATTGTACCATCGTATATTTCTGGTCAAAACTTTAGGATTTACGATAATTCGCATGTGTGTATTGGACTACCGTTAGCATTAACTAAGATATACTCTAAGGAACGAAATCCAATTCCGAAAACAATATCCAAATTAAAATTTACGGTACAGGTTTTTAGCACTAAATTTAAAGGTCTTGTTAACGGATTGTACTTATCGACGGCGATTTTTCTTGGCATTAACTGCCTGTGTTACTTAATAATTGTCGGGTGTTATTTGGAAATAATTAGAGCCGTTAAAAAGTCATCAAGGCAATCTGGTCGGAGTCGTGATATGAATGAACAAATAAGACTAGCTGCAAAGGTATCAGCCATTGTTGCCACAGACTGTATGTGTTGGTTTCCGATAATACTCCTTGGAGTTCTAGTGCAAACCAGGGTTGTTACTCTACCCCCTTCTGTTTACGCTTGGTCTGTAACCTTTGTTTTACCATTAAACTCAGCAATTAATCCATATCTTTACACCATTTCAGAGATTGTGTTAAATTATCGAAAGAAGAGAAACAGTCTGAAAAGACCACGGATTACTCTGCAAACAATTTCACAGCGAACCATTGTCAATAATACTAGGTAGAAAGACACTTGATTGATGCAGCTATCTGAATAGTTGGTTTTGTATTTTATGGCCACGAAATACTAGTGATTACTGATTGAGATTGATTATTTATTTGGCAACTCATTATTAAATCCTTAATGGTATCGACGAATTAATTTTTCAACGTCACCAAATACAGATTAGTGATGTCACGTTTATACTTGAAGTTCATACATACATTGTCTATACATTTGTTTCAATACATGTTTGTAACCTAAGAGCTTAATATAATTTAAGAGCATACTATCTGTGTGAATATAATATCAAAAGTAAACCTCAGAAACTTTGGTTTAATATAAGCTATTCATACACTCTTTGTAGTATTACCAAATAGGTTCATAAGGATCTTTGATTATAATATTATGATATGGAAGGTTCATTATACTGATCCAGTGTAAGTACTCACGTGTACGTTTCAGATACGGCTGTATCCTTTGTCAACACTTTTGGTAGTGATGATCTTGACACAGGCGCAACATTTACGCACGCGTATACGCATTTCTACTCCAGCGCTTGATGTAGACGAGCGCCTTTATGTACTGCAATTTGTGAATGACGCAGTTACGTCACTGTCTCGTGATGGACACATACATGTAAATACTACAGGGTGTCTCCAAAAAAAATAGGACTCTTTTTCATGACGCTGTAAAACTTGTTATGATCAAGTCAATGCGTCAGAATTAAATGTATTACCAAACTAATCTTTGCTATTGACTGATAGATAATTGTCTATGTTCATAATAATTGTTACATATTGAAACGTAAACCATGTTATTTACTGGCTTGTACATGTAAATCCCATTGTACAAACCAGTAAATTACATGGTTTACGCAAACTGTGCTAGTTTTCTTATTTTTCATCGGATTGATCTCATACTTTCAAGATCTCATCATAACTAATTGGAATTTACATTGAAACTAAAATCGTTATGGTCCAATGATCATAACAAGTTTTACAGCGTCATGAAACAGAGTCATATTTTTTGAGACACCCTGTATACACCGGTGTGAAATGAGCCATAGTCTGGTATATCCTTGGTGTAAGACATTCATAAGATAGACTAGTTTAAGACCCCATTACGGAATAAAGCTGTATAATTCTTCGATCGGCGCCAATAGATGATTTGGTGCTAGGTTATTTCCGCGCTGTCTTTACACCAAGGATAAACACATAGGGCCGTATTCTTGTCCTAAACGAAAACCGTGTCTAACTAAACGCGTGTCTAACTTAAACGCGAGTTTTAAACTCCACGAATCTCGTCCCCAGAGTTGTCGTGCGCTGTATACAGGTATTTATTTTTGTTGTGGCCCTAATGGATTACAATAGATATCGACCGAATACCTCATAAGCACGTGTATTTTTAATACTACACGATCTGAACGTCAGCTTTCAGCAGGCACGGTTGAGTGATTATTCAAGGCATACAGTTGGTGTGTGACCCCCATTCACCTATAGACTAATTACTTGCATACACCCATGTTTAAAGGTAAACACCTTTTTAGTGATTTAGACGCGTAATTAAATTAAACACATTTTCGTCTAGTTAAACGATGTGTCTAAAGTCAAAGTAAGACGCGTGTTTAGCTTACAACCATGTTTAACTACGTACGAGAATACGGGCCTTATTGTTTAAGCTCACGGAGGTATTGTATGTATAATACAATTAACTTTACTGCACTGCACAAACGTAATGACACGGTACAGCTTAATCAATGCCTACAGTAGTGCATGGAGAATGTTCAGATAAGAAGAGCAAATTTCATTGGTTGAAATTACAACTGGTTAATGAAGGTTGTTGACGGGCTGATCTGAGCGGTTTTGGTACCACTGGAAAAGAATCGATAGTGTCAGTGTGTATCTTCCGTTATTTGAATACTTACCCCAGTAACTGTTTTATGGACCGAAAAAGTCGGACAGCGCTAGTTCAAAATCGATCGGTCGGATGCAAATCAAATATATCAGGCCATGTGTTTTGAACTCACCACCCAAAAAGGGTGGTGGTGTTGCATTTTTGGTGACAAATCGTCCATCTCTCTCTATAAACTCAATAACTAAATGTGCTAGAGCTATATGGTTGAGGTATCATATGAAGGCCTATTTTATCTAGGTGCATTGCTTGGCAGATAGTATTAAATACAAAGCACAACGCCTTTTGCAATACACGCTGTGGTCACAACGAATCTCAAATTTATTTTGTACGCCGAATGATAAGCTCCTTTTTACTCGCATATGATATAATTAACATATCGTGACGTTACAAAATAATAATAGACATGTTTAAATATTATGAATTATTTATAAGCTGAGTGTCACACGCTGTTACCCATAACAGCGATATGTACTATTCAGGCAACAGGCCTCCTAGAGCGCAACGACATAGAATATGAAGATGCGCCTGTGACGATGTTGGCTTATCTGTTAAAGCCAGCAATTTCCCCAGCGCGAAAAGCGTGTGGAATTGAGCAAACGGGATGGATGATGCCGATGCCTGCGTACATACTTATGCGACCTTGAATGGTCGATATTTCATGTAATAAGAGTCTTTTATAATAGTTCTTATTTATACAGTCAATAGTCCGTAAGATAATTGTGTATTATCTTAAAAAATAGGTACATGCTTACATGCACCCGGATAGGTAGATATGTTTTATAGATAATTTTTATATATTTATATTAATACATTTCTGTCATTTTGTTTGACACCAAAGATGATTCCACTAAAACACTACAATTTCAATTGGATTGATATTTTTTCTATACAAAATCTGCCACAAAAGTCACGCATACAGGGACTTTAACCTACCCCCCCCCCTTTTGAATAGGAAAAAATGGACATGACCTAAGACGGTGGAGGAAATGCCGTGGCATATGAATTTTGATTGAAGAAAACGAGAGCGTTAGCTAGGTTTGAGCGAAACACGACGTTACCATCATCGTTCAGGTGAAGCCCATCGCGCCTGAACAGCCTAAATTTGGACGGGTGAAGGGCAATAGCGTGACTAATGATACATGTATTACCAAATGTACTCAAAGCTCTGCGCGCTTCTGCGTTTATGTTACTAGCAATGCGCCTACCCGCCCCTGGAGAGGTCTCACCGTAATAAAATAGCCTCGGCAGGATGTTAGACCATATTATTCTTGTGTTTGGCAGAAGCTGCCTAATACCTGATATGTTATCCCGCACTCTTTCACGCACTACCCAGCTCTTGTCTGTAAATATGTCGTTAGTGCCCAGATGGAAGATGATGGTGGTCCGCATGAGCCTGTTGGTGACACCCGCCACCCTCGCGCCGCGCATGCCCTTCCATGACACCTCACCACCACCTTCCAACTGAACTTTGGACACACCAGCCCAAGAGATTAGACTGTCTCCAATCACCCAAGTACGCATAGGACCTGTACAAAAAATTAAATTAAAGAAAAAACCAAGCAAAAACGGAAGAAATAAGAGAAAAAAGAGGGGGGTTAAATAATTATAGAATTTTAAAATCAAGCCTATAAAGATGGGATGACTACTTTATGAGGACGAATGTAAGATTTGACAACTGCTGACTGCCAGAGACCCATGCATTTAATTGCATCAATTGAGGAACCGCCCATTGCTGCAGACGTTGCTGCGCCAATTCTGAAGCTGTGTGGAGAGAAATCATCAGGCGAGAGGCCTATAGCCTTGATACCATTCATAAGGATGCTGCTGAACTGAAACCTTGTCAAAGGATAGAATTCAGACTAATAGGAACGGCTACAAATAAAGCCCACAATTCGCCATTAATAGTGGCCCAAGAATTCTCGGGGTGAATCTGCATTCTTTGTCTAAAATGTTTGTCATAATCACGCCAGCCCCAACCAGCAAAGCGCGAAGCAGCAGTACGGATTATTTGGCCATACTTGAGCAATTCTTGAACGCGATTAGGATGGGCGCTTAGGTATATTGCCGAAAAAACAAAAAATGCATTTGTCCAAGTATGGACTGACGTAATCTTGGCTGTGTTAGCCTTTTCTTGAACAACCATTTGGCCTAAAGAATTGACCTTAACTGAAAGGTCAGCGGGTGGAATATTTTGGCCGGAATCTTTATCGATCAATACCCCAAAATCAATGTAGTCACCCTTTATTATCTTATCCTTTACTGATTGTGGAATTTCCTCCCCAATTGGGCTACATATGGAGGTCAGTGGTTGAAAGCTAATCCCCCCCGATGAAAAACCAGAGAAATTTCCTCCAGCGGCAACGTTACGGTTGTTGTCAATATTGAGAGTAGTGCTATCATGACTAATATTAATTCGCTGACCGACCTGATTGGAATTATAGGTATTTGGAATTGTGGGAATGTCATATAAATTAGTACCTATTTGGCCCACGGAACTTGGCTGATATGCAACGGAATTTGAAGTTGGGTTTTGGGCAACAGAATAACCAATATTAAAATCGTTAACATGATTATTATTATGACATGTATGATTAACAGCAGCCTGTTGAACAGGTACAAGATTCTCACCATTTAGATATGAAGCAAACTGGCGACGCGGCACATTCGCCCCTGGTTGGGCTGCGTTGTTACCAGGGTTTGGAACATCCTCCGGCACGTCCACCTGAAGTTGACCGACTCCACCACCAGGATTTCCAGGCAAAAACTGCTCCTCGCCGTTACCACCATCACCGGCGATGTTTCCGTTGATTGCGTCGTTAGCGTGGATGATGTTATCGCCGACGCCATTGTTTCCCCCGTCAACCGCACGGCTCACCGTTGGCTGATTATTCCGCCGTGCCCTTGATGACATCGGCGCTGGCCCCGCACTCTGGCTAGTGGCTCTGCTGCTGCTGCTGTTTCCTCTAGATACCCCCGCCGATCTCCGTTGTCTCCCACCTCCGCCACGAATGATAGGTCTACCTCGGGTTGGTCTCGGGATGGGTTGATTATCAGAACCGCCTGCCGAGCTTGTGCGTGGGCCGGGATTATTGCCCAAAAGCTGAACCAGTTGTCTTGCTTGTAGACGAGTTTGTCTAACTCTAGGTGCTGGAACCAAAGTTTCGGGAGCTTTCCTTTTCGTCCCACGGCCTCGTTTTCCCGGAGCCATGGTGATAGAAAACAAATCGTAGGGCTTTAACAACAATGACGATTTATTAAACCCCAGAACAGTCACAGTACCTTATTATTAGTTGATGGCAACTTTGTTGATAACACAACAAAGACGTTGAAAACAGTAGGCAAAAGTTAGAAGATAAACTTGACGAAAATTCCGAGAATTCCTCAGCAAAATTGTATTCAGATTGCAGGGCTAAAGCTTACCGGCGAAGAATAATAGTGTTGTTTTGATTCGCTATCGGATCAAATTTGAGATGGCTAATGCGAGATTTTACCGAATCTTTCGGCAAGGTATTCGGCAAATTACTGGCTTGCTATGCTGATCGTATACTTTTATTTTAATTTGGACCGTGAAGCAGTGGCGATCAGGTTGCAA
The DNA here is from genome assembly GCA_035610835.1 of Ophiura sarsii. Lineage (NCBI taxonomy): Eukaryota > Metazoa > Echinodermata > Ophiuroidea > Amphilepidida > Ophiuridae > Ophiura > Ophiura sarsii. The sequence continues at coordinate 32,508,211 of CM069457.1, forward strand.
GAATTTCCGACTTCTGGATTCGTTGACACCAAAAAACGTAGTGATTCCCAAGGGCCAAGAATTATGATACAAAACAGAAAAAACGCACCCATAATGCAACAGAAAACAAAGGCACATTCGCGGGCTTGGTATACTGGCGCCTGATTGGTCATCGCGACTTTAAGGATTAATTCTTGACACAAAAGGGATGATTTAACACTTCCTGAAGCAAAGTGGGTTTTAGTCATACGAGATGATTAAAACGTCATTATGTGAATAAATCAGGTATTTCTATAACTGTTTGGCTGAGATTTGATTGATTATAATTATTGTGAAAGTCAGGGGTGGTGGCGGTGGCGGCGGTGGCGGCGGCGCTGTGTACAATCTCATGGGGAATATAGAAAAGTTACAAATAGTATGTAACAATTGTAATAATGAATCGATTGCATTGTCCTTGGCTTTTCCCTATTCGTTACACAGTGAACTTGCCCTAATTCATCGGTTTTACATACATCACTATAACAAAAGAAGTATTCAACCGATGATAGCAAAATTGTACATTTTTGGAAAGCTCTCAAATAGGGGAATTCAAAAATGTCATTTTAATCAGGATAGGGTGCATAACCCCAAAAATATACTTGTAAACTCTAATAAATATGAAATTAAAACGTTTGTGCTCGTGGAATTCTCGATATGGTATAGGCCTACTTCAACATGTTACCATTGACAACCATTATGTTCTGATGGGTAATTGCATAAGGAACTAATATGCACAATAAAGTTATGATCAGGATAGGTACTCTCTTAATTCCGCGGATTGCTAATTTCAATCTTTAAACAGTTTACTTTATTTTCAATCTAATAGATTGAATTTAGATTGAATTTAGATTGAATTTAGATTGAAAAGCTCCATGGCATATTGAATTAAGATTGATTGCAGTATCAATCTGTTCAAAGAGTGAGTGTAGCTTCCAATCAAAAACGGCAATAATATCACGTGAACCAACAGCAACCCCGCCGCTTCCAAACTGTCAGGCGGCCATTTTCTGTGTACGACGCGACGGGTGAACTTTTTCTGAAAATCAGTGATCGTGTGATGGCTCTTTGTGATCATTTAGAGACACTTGGGGTTTGCTCATTCAACTATATCAGTCGTAGAAGGTTAGTGTTTCTTGTTGATACCTTTTAACGGTATAAACGTGGTAAAACGTGGTAATACATACTACGAAACTTTGTCGAGTGACTAGTCCCAATCGGAACCGTAGTGCAAGTGCATTTTTGATACACGGTACCACTACCCTCCATAGACTCACCCCGTCGCGAAATTCACATTGAGTGTCAGATTTGAAAGTGAATTTTCAATCTTTTTTAGATTGAAACCCTTCAATCCAAAAAAAGATTGAATGTCAATCTTAAAAGTTTGTTCCCTCACGGCAATCTATAAAAGATTGAAAGTCAATCTTTTTAGATTTAATTTTCAATCTTTTTAGATTGAAACTCTTCAATCCAAAAAAGATTGAATGTCAATATTAAAAGTTTGTTCCCTCACGACAATCTTTATATTTTGAACATTCTTAATCACAACATGTTGCTATAAGATCCTATCTAAATTTCAATAGCATATTTGGATTCCTTGTGAGATTATCGTTCAGAAAATATATACTTTTTATGGGGTAGAACAAGTAGTTATTGGGATATGCTAATTCGAATCTCAGATGGTGTAAAATGTAAAAATCTGGACATGCAACGGTAAGGGTGGCGAGTTCAAAACACACGGCCATAATGGATGCGCTGAATATATGATATTAAATTGGCAAAAAGATAAGAATTTTAATATTCTGGAACCTGTTTTGAAAAAGTGATACTGTTTGGAAAATATGATCCAAAAATGTGAGTAAAAACATAGCTTTACCGGCCATATACAAAACAGATTTGTCAGAAATCTTTCCCAACTTTCAACTTTTATTAAACCAATACTAGGCATGTTTGTACTTATTTCAATGTATGTATCATAGTGATTACAAATGTGGTAATGAAATTCAATAATTTCAACATTTTTGAAACATTATGTGACATTTTGGATGTCGTTTGCAGGCGCCTGCCGCGTGGAACGTGTTAAGCTTAGTACACTGCAAGTGTGCAACAGAAATACATAAGTATGCGTAGTCAACTAGTTTAAATGCATAGGCCTATATAAATGCAACTTCCTTGCACACGCTGAACCTTACAGCAAGTCCTCCACATAATTATGTTGTTCTATAAACACGGATCACTCATTACACCTGTACATATTAAATCAAAAGGGAAAACTTACCACTGTTGAAAGTATTTTTGAGGGAAAAACAGTACAATTGATTTTAGATTAGGGTATTATCTCTTTTAAGATAAATTGTACCGACACGTTTAGCTCACCTTACAAAGCATCATATGGAACTTTACTTACTCATGACACTAATTATTTAAAAGGGTGAGCGCAAGTCTTATGATGTTTTCTTTGAAAAGTTCACCAGTAAATTTAGGGAACATTTACGTTGGATAAATCACCTGTTCAACTATTTTAATAGTTGAACCCTAACCAGGGGTGTGCCACTGAGCTTGCCGATCGGGTCCACTTTTAAATTGAATAAGGCGTGATTGCCCTGGTGATTGTAGCAGACGATGGTAGACACGAACGGTCGTTAATTTTGAATTTCCATTACTTTCAATGTAACAATGGATTTTGCCCGGGATTTTGATTATATGACCCCATAAAATTCATCACACGTTGGAACTAAATTATTTCATTCAAAAACCGCTGGAGTTGGATAACCAACTCCAGTGTCAGTATTTTTTTTTGACAGCAAGCTGTGTTAACAAGCTGTGTTAGCAAGCTGTGTGTAACTATACCGCGTGCACAGCGCCACCAATTCTATGCTGACTAACACGCCGGTCACCGACGCATTCCAGACGATTATCAAAATGTATTCAAATATTCAAAAGGACCGTTTTCGCTACGTACGTTAGTATACGACTTTCCTATCCCAAAATTAATAGTATCCCTGCCCTAACCCTAACCCTTACCCTAACCCACCTTACGATGTTCAAAGTGTATTCAAAAATCAAAAGACATTCTTTCTTATACACTGCTCTAATGCAATGTAGCTTAATGTAAATGAAAAAGATATTATGTATGATTGCATTGTCTGTAACCTGTTGTATTGTGCCTATCATGCATGTTTTTTGTTCATGCAAGCAGGAATACATACATTTAACATTTTCCACGAGACAGGCGTCTGCAGAAGACATTCAAAAAGTTCACATAATGTTTAAAAAATAATAACAATGAGAAATGCATTAAGTACAAAAATGCCTAGTATCGGTTCAGTAATCCTTGAGACAGACCTTGAAAGTTGGGAAAGGTTTCTGACAAAATCTTGTTTTGAATTAAGTAAAACCAATAGCCGCTTGAAAAGTGTTAAGAATAAAATAAAAAACATACGCCGGAAATAAATACTAAATGTGTGTATCACTTTCAAATAAAGATTAGACGTCGAGCCATGTGACGTTCTGTATCAGATAAATAATGTATATGCCTAATCATAATGCCTGCATCGTTTTTCACCGCACATTCTCGTAGCAATGGCGTATCTAGGACTGTTTTGATTTGGGGGGATTCCTGAAGCCATCTTGTTAATCTCAAGTATTGAAACATTGAAACTAACACGCGCAAAGCGTGCAAAAATGGTAATATTTCACACTAAAAAAGTACAGTGTGACGTTTTTAAAACGTCCACCCGTCCTCCACATCAGATTTTGAATATTTTGTGTGGTTTGAAGGCCATTATAATGTTAAAGCGTGTACAAAATATGCGCGCAATTGTTTACATTTTTTAAAACTAAAATGGTCATAGAAAACCTTTCTGAAGCCGTCTTGTTAAGCTTAATTAATGAAACATTGAAACTAATACGCGCAAAGCGCGCAAAAAAAAAATGCATTTCTATCACTGAAATGGTCAAGTATGACGTTTTAGCGTCCCCCACATACTATTCAGAATATTCGGTGTGGTTCGAAACCCATTATTATATTGAAACCTGTAGAAGATATGCACGCACCGGCAACATTCTTCAATTTATGAACTTAAATGGTCATGGAAAACTGTCATGAAGCCATCTTGTTAGGCTTGAATAATATAACATTGGAACTAATACGCGCGAAGCGTGAATATTTTTTCTCATTTCTAACACTTAAATGGTCCAGTGTATACTATTTATAGACTATTTGGTGTGGTTCGAGACCGATTATAATAGCGAAACCTATAGAAGATATGAGCACAAGCGTAACGGCAAATATTTTCAATTATGAACTTAAATGGTCATGGAAACTGTCATGAAGCCATTAAGCTTGAATCATATAACATTGGAACTCTTGAGCGCCAAGCGTGAACAAAATTGTCATTTCTAACACTTAAATGGTCCAGTGTATAATATTTAGACTATTTGGTGTGGTTCGAGACCCATTATAATGGCAAAACCTATAGAAGAAATGCGAGTAAAACGCGCAAAAAAATCAGTTCATGAAAAAATTGGCATTTCTAACACTGAAATGGTCCAGTATGACGTTTTGAGCGCCCCACATATTATTGACAAAATTTGGTGTGGTTCAAGACCCATAAACTGTCCTAAAGCCATCTTGTTAAACTTGAATAATGAAACATTGAAACCACCACGCGTGAAGCGTGCAAAAATTGGTATTTCTAACACTTGAATGGTCCAGTATGACGTTCGCAGTGCCGTAACTAGGTTTTTTATATTGTGGGGGGGGGGGGGGGTGGGGGGGTGGGGGCAAGAATTGAAAGTGAATCGAAAAGATTTTTTCAAGGAAAGAAATGCGCGCGTAGCTCGCGAAAATCTTTAAGTTCAGATTTATTTGTGCTTGATTGAGGTATATTTCTGCTTCAAACAATTAACTTCTATCCCAAATATACGGTGGCCCTGAAGGGTCATGACGAGTTAACCAGATGATGACATGACGAGATAAATGACGAGATAATTGCGAGATAATTTACAGATGACGTGATAATTGACGAGATAATTGCGAGATAATTTACAGATGACGTGATAATTGACGAGATGACGAGATAATTTACAGATGACGTGATAGTTGACGAGATAATTGCGAGATAATTTACAGATGACGTGATAACTGATGAGATAATTGCGAGATAATTTACAGATGACGTGATAATTGACGAGATGACGAGATAATTTACAGATGACGTGATAGTTGACGAGATAATTGCGAGATAATTTACAGATGACGTGATAACTGACGAGATAATTGCGAGATAATTTACAGATGACGTGATAATTGACGAGATAATTGCGAGATAATTTACAGATGACGTGATAATTGACGAGATGACGAGATAATTTACAGATGACGTGATAATTGACTACATAATTGCGAGATAATTTACAGATGACGTGATAATTGACTACATAATTGCGAGATAATTTACAGATGACGTGATAATTGACGAGATAATTGCGAGATAATTTACAGATGACGTGATAATTGACGAGATGACGAGATAATTTACAGATGACGTGATAATTGACTACATAATTGCGAGATAATTTACAGATGACGTGATAATTGACGAGATAATTGCGAGATAATTTACAGATGACGTGATAATTGACGAGATGACGAGATAATTTACAGATGACGTGATAGTTGACGAGATAATTGCGAGATAATTTACAGATGACGTGATAATTGACGAGATGACGAGATTATTTACAGATGACGTGATAGTTGACGAGATAATTGCGAGATAATTTACAGATGACGTGATAACTGACGAGATAATTGCGAGATAATTTACAGATGACGTGATAATTGACGAGATGACGAGATAATTTACAGATGACGTGATAGTTGACGAGATAATTGCGAGATAATTTACAGATGACGTGATAACTGACGAGATAATTTACAGATGACGTGATAATTGACTACATAATTGCGAGATAATTTACAGATGACGTGATAATTGACTACATAATTGCGAGATAATTTACAGATAACAGTTTTGCCAATACCGCTATTTCGTCGCCCAATTGGGCTCCCTCTGATTTTGACTTGTGTGCCGCGTGTTGAAAAAGTGTGCTGTGGTTTGCTAAAAATTGGGCTACTCTCAACCCTGAGTCCGGGCTGTTCCTAACAGAGTAAGGCGTGGCGTCGAAACAGAGCACGCGTCATACACCAAGTATATCAGAGGGGGGGGGGGGGGGGTCACCCCTCCCCCCCCCCCCCCCCCCCCCCCCCCCTCTGGCTACGCCACTGGTGGTTCGAGACCCATTATAATGTTGAAACCTGTTGAAAAAGATAAGCGCGAACAATTTCAGTTTTGAACTAAAATGGTACAGAAAAAACGTTCCTAAAGCCATCTTGTTAAGCTTGAATAATGAAACATTGAAACTCATATACAGTTAAGCCCACAATTATTCATACCCTTTGATAAAAAATATGAATTGTTTGCGTTTTTTTCATATCTATACAGCTGGAGTGGTAGAACTTTCGCTTTACACTAAATACAATTAGTTTGTAAGTACAAATCACTATATTTGGGCTCAACATTTTTTGCATAACAATAGAATTGAACAAGAATTGTATTTTTATGCCTGTCCAAAATTATTCATACCCCATACCAAGTCTTAGGATTGAGGCCATTTTTTGTGATAAAATACATGTTTTTGACATTCCAAACATTCTTTATATAGTGTGATAGGCTTTTATGTTGTTATGCAATTATTCCATGATATGTGCATACAATGTGGATGCATTACAAATGTGTCCTTTTGAATGTACAGTGAAGGATGTTATAGGACAACACGCTGGCTCTTTGTCAGCATGACGGAGAAGATCAGAGATAACTCAGTGAGAACTTTTTGTGTGCATTTTGTGCCCTTTTTTGTTGCTCTCTTTTTTTTCTTATAAAATGATGGTGACTTCAATGAAATCATTTATATCAATTTCTATGAACTACAGTATGGTATTGACATTGATCAATCGATTTATTAAATGTGTAGGCCTATGTATTATAATTTTGTATTCATCTTTTTATTTACTTTATTTATAATATTCATTCAATAGGCATATTTATTTATGTATTCGTTTATTTATTTAAGTATGCAGATTTAAAACAATTTTTTTCTTCATTTTCCAAAGCTGAAATGATTCAATTTTTGTGGAATGACCCATGTACACCTTAAGTAGCCGCAGGCAATCTAACAGTATTTCGATCGAAAACCTGATTTATCAAAATAATTACTTTTCGAAAAGCTTGTTCAAAGGCTACTCCCGGACGAAACTGTCCCCAAGCCCTTTGTAGTCCCAGTTGGCGGTGTATGGTCGATGAAGTTTAGTACGATGCCATTTTTCATTGACAATTTCCCCATGTTGTCATTGGATTTCGGCGGCTCCCATCAAATGTTAAATATTTCAAAGTGGGTTTGCACGTTGTATCGGAGTAAAATCCGACGGGAATAGTGTCTGAGGCATGGTTCTTTTGGGTCTTCGTCTTCTCGTACCCCTGCCTACTGGTTGTGATGTGGGCGTGAAATGGGGGGTCGAACGAAGTCGGGAAGGGGCATTTTCCGCGACAAGAGAGTTTGCGGTGACTATATGAGTCTTGCAATTGCGGCGCTCATGGGAAATGTTCTCGCCTCTGATTTCGCCATGTCCGTGTTGCTTTCATTGTATCTGATTTCGCCATGTCCACGTTGTGTTCGTATATAAACCACACGCTCTTCTATATTAGTAAAGTATTGATGTCTAAATAAACAGTGTATTAAAGTTGTAGGGAAATTTGATGTGTTCTATCGTCGTCGTCGTACCCCATACATATATTGGATATGGTCTAAAATAAAACCATTCTTATGTGTCTCACCCAGACTTTCGAATTCATATATTTTGTTTGTATTAATATTGGCATAGGACAAATGTTGTGTTTTGCATGCTTCTTGAATACTGTATACTCATAACATGTCAGGGCATGTATTTCAACTCGTCATCTGTAAGAGTAAACGTACAATAGATTATAAAGACATGATTGCAGACACAGTCATTAAGAAAGAATAAATCCATAGCTCTCTCATCAAACACTCGCAACGTGTCTACATCGGTAACGAAGCAACTGCCGAGAGTTATGTGTAAATATAGATTCAAATTCAATAAGAAGAGCACGGCGCTGCTGCGACGACAATACACGTTCATCAACATATTGAGCTATCTTAACACTTTTCACGCGGCAGGCAGCTAGCTGCAGACGACATTCCAGAATTGCACAAAATGCTTCAAAAATATAAAAATTCTTAAATGTCATTACCATATTTAGAATCACCATGAGAAACGCATTGAAATGAGTACAAACATGCCTAGTATGGGTCCAGTAATCCTTTTAAGGATCTTAAAAGATAGACCCTGAAAGTTGGGAAAGGTTTCTGAACATTCTGAACATTCGTTCGTCAGAGCAAGGTCTCTTAACATTAAATCGTACAAAAACGCAGTGGGGCAGCAGAGCCTTTGGGATTGCAGCGGCAAAAATATGGAACAATTTACCTGCTGTCATCCGATTAAACAGCAATATAAACAGTTTCAAAATGGACTTAAAAACCCACTTATTTAAAGTGGCTTTTACTAAATAATTTTTTGTAGTCATTTGATATATTTTGTGCTCTAGTGACTGTATAACTTGTTTGTAAATGCATAAGCGCCATGAGCGCCATTTATGGCGGATACCGGCGCTTTATAAGTTTTCATTATTTTTATTTTTATTATTCTGTTTTGTATATGGTAAAACGCGTGGAAAGTGTTAAGTTATGACAAATGACGATATTTTTACCTACTGTAGGCTATGAGCAAGCAATACTGCCCCACCACGACAGAAGGAAGTATGGGACAATTTGAATTTGGTGATATTTATTGAAATAACGATTTTTGTGGATTTTTCATATATTTTTGAATAATTAATAACGTTTGTTTAATAGTAAAACAAATGTAATTAATTGTTTGAAAAAAATATGAAAAATCCACAAAAATAGTTATTTCATCATATATCAACAAATACAAATTGTCCCATACTTCCTTCTGTCATGGTGGGGCAGAATAGTATTCATGCTTTTTTTTCAGTGCATTCTACATGAACACTTTTCCACTACTAATTTATTTGCTGTTTCAGACTCTGTTCTTGCAATATTATAATACCTGCCCGAATCTCACATTACATTCTTACCAGTAATTTTGACTGAGTTAGCTTTCAGAGATTCTAAGTATTTCTAGAATTGGGGAAGCACCGTCTCATGATCGAATACTCAAGACGTTTATATCTAAAACGTCCCTTGAGAATACGCTCTATTACATAATCTGGAGTTTCATCATGATTAGAACGTAAGCCTAGACTACTTGGGATTCTGATTCTTAATAAATCATTTCGTCCCGGTTTCGGTAACTGTGGGAACCACATTCGGATAGTCTCAACTTAGTGACATAATGCTTAGCCGTCGTACCCCATATATATTGGATATGGTCTAACGTGTCTCATCCAGACTTTCGAATTCATATATTTTGTTTGTATTACTATTGGTGTTGTTGGCATCTAAGTACAAATGTTGTGTTTTGCATGCTTCTGGAATACTGTATACTCATAACATGTCAGGGCATGTATTTCAAAACCCGTCATCTGCAACAGTAAACGTGAAATAAATTATAAAGACATGATTGCAGTCACAGTCATTAAGAAAGAATAAATCCATAACGCTCTCATCAAAACGTGTATGCATCGGTAACAAAGCAAATGCCGAGAGTTATGTGTAAATATAGATTCAAGTTCAATGAGAAGAGCACAGCGCTGCTTGCTGCGACGTCGAAACACGTTCATCAACATATTGAGCTATCTTAACACTTTCCACGCGGCAGGCAGCTGCAGACAACATTCCAAAATTGCACAAAATGCTTCAAAAATGTCAAAATTCTTAAATGTCATTACCATATTTAGAATCACCATGAGAAACGCATTGAAATGAGTACAAACATGCCTATTGTTGGTCCAGTGATCCTTGAAATAGACTCTGAAAGTATGGAGAGGTTTCTGAACATTCTGTTTTGTATAATATGGTAAAACGCGTGGAAAGTGTTAAGTAAATGTTAAGTTATGACGACAATTTTACCTATACTGTATGAGCAAGCAATAATATTCATGCTTGTTTCTCAGTGCACTCTATACATGTTCACGTTTCCACTATACTAATTTATTTGCTGTTTCAGACTCTGTTTTTGCAAAAATACTTGCCCGAATCTCGCATTACATTTTTACCATTAATTTTGACTGGGTTAGCTTTCAGAGATTCTAAGTATTTCTAGAATTGGGGAAGCACTGTCATTTGTTCGAATACTCAAGACGTTTATTTCTAAAACGTCCCCTGAGAATACGCTCGATTACATAATCTGGAGGTTTATCTTGATTAGAACGTAAGCCTGGAATACTTGGAATCTGATTCTTGTCAGACTCCTGATAAATAATTTCGTCCCGGTTTCGGTAACTGTGGGAACAAAATTCGGGTAGTCTCAACTGAGTGACATAATGCTGATGCAAAAGTCAATAGTGTTGTTATTCTTCATTGTGCGAAAACTTTTGCTTTTAATGTCAACATTGCTTGAAGTTAACTTAATTTAGTCTATTAGATTTCAGATCAATTTTTAAGCTAATCTGGATAATGTTGGCATGAAAAGTCAACATTGTTGATTGTTTTGTAGACAAATTGGATGGGCTTGATATAACTGGGGTCCGGCTTCATTTTCCGGGTAGATATGATCAATCAACCATAATTGCCCTGTGAAACTTCTTTCTTTCTGCCCGGTAAATATGCTTCTTCACTGACAGCCAAAAAGAAAGGAGTCCAAGTAACTCCTTAGTCGGAGTCAAAGTGACTCCATGACTCCATATCAAAAACAACTCCACCTTTGGAGTCAAATGACTCCCTAAAGGAGTCAAGCAGCAGTGACTCATTTAGGGAGTCACTGAGTTATGACTCTATGTTAGGAGTCACTGTGACTCCTCAGATGACTCCAATGGAGTCACACCACTAGATTGACTCCAAAGGAGTCCCATCTCTATTCACCCGATGACTCCAATGGAGTCACACAACCAGATTAGTAACAATGACTACAACTGGCTATGACTCCAGGTAGGAATAATAAACTGAGAACTGGGGGGGGGGGGGGGGGGGGGTGATGGGGGCTTTAGGTTCATTGGCTCTTTGATGTTTATGTTCTTGCTCCATGTATTTGCATTTACTTAGCGAGCAATCAATTCCCTTCCTTAATACCAGTGAGAAAATATCCATATGCATATATGGTCGAATCCAACGAAAAGTGTACACGTGATGTTCAGGCCTATAATAAAATAATCTATATCTTGACAATTTTATTTTTGTGTTATACGTATCCGCCTCGGTGAGACGGTTCGCGCCATATATAATATGACTAACTTAAATGCGCAATGGGGCGTATACGAGCAATAAACCTGCTATTTTTTACCTTTTTTACAAAATAGTTGTTAAAGTTTTTTGTTAGACATATAACCGTTTAGATGAAAACGAGCTTAAGACTGTGTATTTTTAAAACCCAGTCGCATCTCGGGGATGAAGGTTGGAGAAATCATTTCATATTTGGTCCACACATCAGTTATGATGAACCATCTCATATTACGGTGATAAATCTTTCATCGCGAGTCCCAGTGTTTCTAGATTAAAACACCCTAAATTTGCAAATTTCCACCATTTTAGCCTATCTTCAGAAACGGGTAGTTTTACGGTACCGTCCTACGGTATCTGCGCATTGCAATAATATTTGACCGTGTTGCAACCAATGCGACAACATTGGCACTTTACATTGACAATCTGCCCCAGCAGGAGAAAGAGATTGAAATCAGCAATGGGAATGTGGCCAAGAGTAAAGCAGCAATGTCGCAAACTCATAGAAAGTGAGGTGTTTTGTGTTTGACTTTAATTCACAGTATTCATGCCGAATTTATATTCCCAAATACAATATATCCGTACGGTATTAAAAAATATTTTAAAAATAAATAAAAAAATCCGACCTACCTACCCTACCTTTTGAGGACCCTCTATGGACAAACAAAAAAATTGTTGGGCCTTAACCCGGGGTCATTACCCATTCGTTAGCCATTCGCTGACGACCAATTATACTACAGTCATCACTACCAGTCACACCCAGACAATCAATTATTATTTGGTTACTTCCGGCCGTATACATCGGTAACCATGGTAACTATGCACGTATGGTGTATTTTGCGCTGAAATGTAATGTAATTAAAATCAGACGATCAGTATGTTTATGGTATTGCTGTCATGACGTTGCCTTTTTCAAAGGTAGTAACTTAGGAATGCGAAACACCAACAACACCCACCTTACACATTGCATCCCGCATTGCATACATCATAATCAATTGCGTCGTCAGTGAAGAACGTGAGGATTTCTTTTCAAGTTGTGTACATAATCTTCTTCTGACGATTGTTTTGGGGAGGATTCAAATCAACAGTGAAGCCAGACCCGTGTGAATGATCGTCATTTTAATGAAGCTGAGTGGGTGGATCGGGACAATTGCAAATAAATGTAAGTTTTTTACTAATATGATGTTGTCTCTAAATAAGTCTCAATGAGTAATTACTACCTGTATAGTTGTTATAATATTCTACTTGTAAACATTTCAACTATCAAGCCAAAAAGTGCCAAAAATGTGATTTTCATGATTTTGGAGGTAAAAAAATCACATTTTTTTGGCACGTTTTGGTCGATAATTCAAAAAATAATAACGATTTTCAACACAAAAAACGGTTCCTAGGGAATTGTATTAGGAATATAATAAAACTAGTATGACAAAATTTGACAAAATATATTTTGAGTTATCTTTGCAGATCTTAAAATGGGTCAAAAAACGTGTTTTATATAATTTTCTCCAACATGGTCAATTTCATGATCATGGTTGGATTCATTGAACCCTTTTCTGCAACAAGATGTATCCTTTTATATTTAGATTAAACGAATAATGAAGAAGTTACGGCAGTTTACGGAGGCTATACCTGAAGGCGCACAGCCCCTTAATACATTCAGAATTCAATTACGTAATATGTTAACGTGTTATATTTCAAAACTTTCACCGATATCATTCAGGTGGTTTGCACCTGAGAATGTTGCGTGCATATATTTAAATACAATTACAATGGGCCAATCACGTACTTCACATTTTGGGCAATTGGGCAATATCGCCACCCCCTCCCAATCTACGAGGCAAAAATGCCCTCTCTCTCTCTCTCTTGACCTTGCTATTGACTTGAAAACATCTCCAACAAATTGTGTTCTCTTACGCTATTTATGACATGACCAACGATATGATTTGAAGCTGAATAAACTTTCTATTAGTTTGACATCTACATTTCTGTCTGCATCTTGAGCTTCATTTGTCTAAGTTGAATCATCCAAGTTTAATGACCACTCGGCTCAAATTTTCTTTTAGTACGGCAGCTAGCACCCTTTTGATCAATGGAACGAGGTACCAACATCTGGACCACAGGATCATTTATGTTGTAACCTACTTTATGCATATATGGATGTCTGCCCCCCCCCCCCCCCCCCCCAGATAATGGAATGGCCCTTTCCGGACAAATTATCTGCTGCAAAGGGCCCGGCAGATGCCCCAATAAGGCCCCAAAAATTGCGCTAGACTAATTATTCAAGGTACCATCCCAAACCACTTTCAAATGAACAATTACATCACACAGAGTATAGAATGGCCTTTGCCAGACAAATCATCTGCTGCAAAGGACCCGGCAGGGCCCCAAAAATTGTGCTAGAATAATTATTAGAGGTTACACCTCAAACCACTTTTAAATGAACAAGGACATTATACAGAGTATAGAATGGCCCCTGCCAGACAAATTATCTGCTGCAAAGGGCCCGCAGACACCTCCAAATATGGCCCCTATTCTTATATCGTTCAATAAGCTTAGATTAAGAATTGTAATTACCACTTCAAATTAATTTTATATCATTAATTACACCCTATAGAGTACAGAATGGGCCCTGCCAGATACATTTTCTGCTGCATCATATATGGGCCTGCCAGCCACCCCAAAAGGGCCCCCTAAATTTTGGCTACATCAATTATTGGAGGTTCCACCTCCAACCACATTCAAATGAACAACTTGTACATCACACAGAGTATAGAATGGCTCCTGCCAGATAATCTGCTGCAAAGGGTGCGGTAGATGCCCCTTTAGGCCTCCAACATTTGTACTACATCAATTATTGGAGGTTTTATCTCAAACCACTTTCAAAATCCACAAGCACATCATAGTTCAGAGTCCAAAATGGCTCCTGACAACAACAACAACAAATCTGCTGCAAAGGGCCCCACAGACGCCTCCATATATGGCCCCATGCCCAAATCTTACAATTAACCTAGATTTAATATTAAAAATACAGCTCATTTTAATTAATTAATTACACCCTACAAAGTACAGAATGGCCCCTGTCAGACACGTTTTCTGCTGCCCCACAGAGAATAGAATGGCCCTGCCAGATACATTATCTACTGCAAGCAAGTGGCCGCCCAGCTTCCCCAAATATGGCCTCTATCCACCTCCTAATTTTAATTGACCTACACAAAATGTGTTCGAACAGTGACCCTTGTTTGCACCTTTTATTTATCATAGTGTGCGTTATTATAGTCATGTGAAAATACCAATTTTCATCTGTAGCCTGAAAAATATTCCTGTAACATACCTCTCCCCTCCCCACCAATCAATGTTGCTAGGCCACAGGGTTATGGTTGGCAAGTTGGGCGACTCAACATTTATTATCATTATCATGTTTACCATTGACTGGTTCTGATCTTAGTTGGTTGGTACGTTTTCTGTAATGACTGACAGCTCGTGAATTTGGTGATGACACCCCGTTTTCGTCGGTCAGCAGCCAATCGATAAATGGTAGAAGTAGGTTGCACAACGAGTGTTTTTATTCTGTTAAACCATCTTGATTTCGGACGGCCTGGTCTGCGTGGACCCTCAACCTTGTCTTGCAAAATCACCTTCTCTGGACAGTTTCCTTGGCGTCTAACAATGTGGCCGAAGTAAGAGAGAGTTGGGAGTTCATCGGTACAAGTAGCCTTGTCTCCACACCAAACTCCAAAAGGTTCTTTAACCAGTGAAGAACGTTTTTTGGAACCCTAGTAAAGAACCTTTAAGGTTCTTGGAAAAAAGTGTCTTTAGCAGCAAAGTTGCATAGGAAATCATTGATTTGTGTGTAGTTACTGCCATAACTGTGTGCTATATAGGTATCTGGAAGAATAGGTCTGGAGTGATAACCGCAATTTGCGGGATAAAGGGTGTGACTAGCTGTGAAGAATAAAAGTCTTTGCTGATTAGCTGTGAGTCTTTACACACACATTTTCAATGCGTAATCACACTATACCTAGTGAAACTTTGATGTTGTTATGCGCGGTCATTGAAATCGCCGTAACTTTAAAAGTATTCATTCGATTTTTTTGAATGAGGTATCAAACTGCGGAGAAGATATTTGCTCATTAATGTATATCTCAAATTTTCGGTACCGATTATATATTTTGAATAAGCCAAAATCAAAGCACCTGGTCAGGACTTTTTGTACTAGGTGTATTGGATCACTGTGTGTTTTAATAGTATGACAACTTTCAACTAGTATTTTGAAAAAAGTAACACTTCATTATTTAGATACTGTGGGTGTAGCAAGACATAGTTGATGAATATATGGTGGTAGATCCATTCTAAACTATATTTGATGAGATTGGTAATTTAAAGTATTTTGAGGTGGTACCTCCGATAATTTGATTTAGCTCAAAGATGGGCAGTGGCGTAACTAGAGCGTCATTGCCCCCCCCCCCCCCCCCCCCCCCCCCCCCATTGCCGGAAGGCTTGCCCCCTCCGATTCCCCCAAATGAAATGCTACGTAAACGGTAATCTGTTATGACCTCCCCCCTGATGCCTCCCAAATTGGAGACCCTAGTCATACCACTGAACTTGGAAGGCTTTTTAGGGGTGTCTGGTAGGCCCGCAGCAGCAGAAAAT
>CM069457.1:32524456-32593231 GCA_035610835.1 Ophiura sarsii
GGTAAAGAAGCAATCTTCTTGCAGAGTGCTCAATGCGATGCAGAGCGAAAGATGAGTTATTTGGAACGGTAGTTGCTACTTAGAGTTTCACGCTTGTGCGATCATCAGACAACTTCTGTATATGTAAACAGTTCAATCTTCAAACTAAAACTCATCATGGTCGTAAACGCTTTAAAAAATTCTTTAAAAGGGAAAGGAGAGCTCCTTTAAATTCCGCTTTTGTTACCTTATTTTAAAGATGATTAAATAATAAGCAAAATTTAGATAGTCACTTGATGTATCCAAACATGGCTATACGTAAAGCCAGATGGGTTAAAAGTGGGGTCATTTGGTAAAATTGCACGATTTTCATATCTGTCACACGTGTGCTCCTTTGAAATGAAAAATCCGGTTTCAGTTTTCCATTACATTCTGTATTAATGGTTTTATTTCAAAGATAATTAAATAAAAAGATAGTCACTTGATGTATCCAGAAATGGCTACAACATACAGCCAGATGGGTTTCAAAAGTGGGTCTTTTTTGGTCTTATAAAATCATTATTTATGGTCTTATGTCAAAGATAATTAAAATAATAAGCATATTTAGATAAACTTGAATATATTCAATGCTGTAGAAAATCACATCACTTGTTACTCTAGAGTCAAGCCTACACCGGGCAAGCCTACTGCTTCCTTGGTAATGTAATTACTCTTGATTAGTTTACATGTATAGAAGGAAATCTATAAAATCTCACTAACTAAGCTATTCATTTAAAAGTTATTTAACTAGATAACCGATAACACATACAAATATTCCCGGGGGGGGGGGGGGGCAGTCAAACATAATGGTGTACACATGCGTGACCAATTTTTTTCCAGACACCCCTAAACAAGTTTTACCCTGCAAGCAAAATTACCCCATAACAAGTTTTTAGCGCGCTTTCCTTGCAAATGTTGACCCCTAAACAAGTTCTTGCCAGAATATGACCCTAAACAAGTTTTGTCTATTTATTTCGCTACAAAACGACGGTCTGGGGGACGGTCTTTGCTATCTCGGTTTGCTATGGCGATTATGACGCTGTAGGAACGAGTGACACACATGCGTTCTCAAATTGGAAATGAGACGCTCAAAAGAAATCGCAAAAACGGGAATAACATTCTTCTGGGAACGGGGAACAAAACAAGTTATCCTAAATACGTTCGACCGGTATTTTAAGCCACCCTTTTTCTTGAATATCAGCGTGTTTGATACCCTTAACGCGTCACGCGCGTGACGCGTCCAACACTGAAAAAACACCCTTTTTCTTGAATATCAGCGTTTTGATACCCTTAACGCGTCGCGCGCGTGACGCGTCCAACACTGAAAAACACCCCTTTTTACGCGTTTTTTTGGTCACGCATGTGTACACTATTATGTTTGACTGGCTCCCCGGGCAAATATTAGGACATTGTTAATTCACTACGGAGACATAGAAATTGTAATACTCTACTGATTTTACATCACTGCAATAATATTTCTAGAAAAACTTATAGCCCATGTACTAAATTGGTGAATGATTACATTAATAAGTCAAGAATAACTAACTACAGCGATGTCAAACTATATGTGTAATGCTCACAAATAAAAATATGACTTGCACCTGCACCTGTGTGCAATATAGTTGGGGCTGGTGGGCATCACAGGGGAGGTATGGTTCACATTCTTCTAAAAGCACCAAGTTAGACCCATATGTTGCTCATGGGTGCACACAACTATTTTGGAATAGTTATAAACACAGATAGATCTTACTTGGGTCGAAAATTCAGACCAAGTTGCCCTTTTACATTTTTCAATATTTTCCCCTTTATACAGGGTAGTCATTTTCATCAAGAATTCACACGTTGTAGCGTGTTGCGGTCAATGTGTATCCATCCGCTAATATTGTTTAAATAAAACGTTCGATGTATACTCTTTTGGTTCAAAATATATCGGCTACAATTCAGGGAACAAATAGAGATAAAATTCAATCATTTTTAATGCCAAATAATGTCAATATGAACAATTCTTTCCGTTATTTAGGGACTGGATTCGTGATCGCGATCGCGATCGCAATGAGGTCGCGCATTGATCGTAATAGTGGTGTGCACCCTCATATCATACTCTTTTGATTTTTGATGGATGCCAAAATTGGAGCCTTCTGGGAGGCGATATTGGCCAATTCCAATATGGCCGCCATACTGGGGGATCAAAAATCCAAAATGCTTCATTTAAGCTGACAAGCATACCAATTGTTTGTCTGAGCACAAGGATTCTAAAAATGTATAGTTTGCTTCACTTCCGATGTGTGGTTACTGAGATATTGAACAAAACGTGAAATGAGGTCGTTGACCTTTGCTTTTGGAGGTCAACATTTGAACATGCTCCGATTTTGACAAACGATATCTCAAGTTGTTCGATCAGATCACAAGGGTTCAAGAAATGGTAGTTGCTACCACGTGGAGTCTTTTTGTGTCTTGTACAGTGGTTAAAAGGGCAAATTCTATAGGCGTATATGCGTACATAGGGATTTATAGGGATCAAATAATCAACATTTTTGTTCAAAATTGACGCCAAATTTAGATTCTTTGATCCATTTCCTTTCCAAAAATGTAAACTTTTATATACATTTGATTGAACGTTCAATAATTACAGCACTCACAAAATTCAAAAAATCAAATCAAAAACTTTCTTGAGTCCCCCTTAAGCATGTTAAGTGTACAGTGTGGTTCAATAAAACGTTGACAGTTTTTCAAAGCCATATTTGTCAAAATTGTGGAATTTGGTTTATTAATTTTTACATATTCCTCAAAAATATCATCTTTTGCCATGATCTAGCTACTTAAATGAACACTTCCACGAGTAAAGTAATTTCGTGGTATGTTAATTATTAATAATATCGGTCCAACAAGGCAGTGTTTCATTATTTTACATGATGTGTATAAACCAATCTTACTAATTATTAAATATGCTACTAAATGCTAATTGTTAATGCTCAAATGTTATTAATGAGAACTGTAAGTCTATACCTATTATGGGTAACCTATAATCGATCCTAAATAAGATAAACGGGATATTTAATGGGACATAATAGCCTACTCATTCGCTTATGGATAAGAATACATGTGTATTAGCTACACCCTGTATAGCATTATATGTTTAGTGTTGGGCATATGCTTAAGTTGATTTATTTCCATTGCTAACTGCCAGTTTTTACTGCTTATTAAGACAATAGAATAAAAATGGAACTTTAATTTGCAAAATATGCTACAAATGTTGACCACCCTGTATAATTTACCGGGTGAAACTTTAGACAAAGAGAACAACACACAGAAAAATGTTTACATAATTATGTTAAAAATAGAACTCCATAAATATTATGTAAACCTTTCACACAGTATGTGTACAAATTACACAAGTTATGTAAACATAACTTGTGTATTTTGTGCACAATTTAGTTGTGTACACAATACACAAGTTTTATTTACATAACTTGTGTAATTTGTACACATATACTGTGTGAAAGGTTTACATAATAATTATGGAGTTCTATTTTTAACATAATTTTGTGTGAATGATTTTCTTTTGATTGTGTAAGTTCTATATATGCACTAACTTAAAAACTCAAATAATGTGATATTCAAAGTAAGAGAATGCCAACTGAAAAACATCTGATTAAACTGCTTCATGTTATACCCTATATAATTTCTACACACCCTGTATAATGACCTTAATATTGAGAAAATGGGATTTGAAATATAATATGCTCTCTGCAAATGTATACCTTTCCCATATTACCTTGCTTGTTTTTAATGCTATAAATTTATGTTGTCTTGTAAGCAAAACACCCATTATAATTTTCAGCTTTAGCTGTCACAGAAAGCGGTTCTTAACTCCCAATACACTTAAAAATAATAGGCATTCAAGACAGGTATTAAACAAATATAAAACTATTTATTTTCTCCCATACACTGTCCTTGGTGATTATACTGTACATATACCGTGTGCATGAAGATATTTAGTATGGATGTATTTTATTACTGATTATCTTATAGCGGTACAGTCAATAGTCATATAGACCAGTTCCCATAATCATGCATTGGGAGAGAGTGCAGTGGACCATGACCAGCACTGTTTATATACCACACGATGAGCCAATCATTGACATCCTTAGAAGACTAATTTAGGTAGCATTTATTCATTACAGTGGTACATTGTACATGGATGACTTTGTGTGAGGTCACAAGTGCTACAGATACGGTGGGCTTGAACACAGCATTCTAAAGCCTGTGATAAAATGACTGCTCAATCGTGCACAATCGTGCACTTTGACCGGGGTCAAAATGTAGTCCTATTCATCTGCGATGAAAAAATGGCTTCAAAAACTGTCAACGTTTTATTGAACCACACTGTATAATACTGATCTGTTTATACACTTCATATGATTGTGATGTGATCATTTATTGTTGATCATTTTGAGAGGCGGCGATAGCAATTGTATAAGAACCCGGTCTGTTGACCACTATTGACACAGCGCACACATATCATCATCGTTTCCTAGCATCATAGTCATGAGCAATACGAAAACTGACCCTTAACTGCAAATAGGTCACGTGAAACAATTTACGTGGACTGTATCTGCACTATGCTTCTCGTTGGTGATTTGTATGCGCTAAAGAAACGGACCGTTTTGTTTGTATTTGGGACATACTGTCAGACGTAAACAGTGGGTGTGCGGAGTAGTTTTATAAAGGTCAAAACTCCGAAACTAATAAGAGGCCGCCGCCGTAGCAGAAGCCCAACAAGGGGTTTACCAGTCGTAACCTCCTATCAGACTAACATGCATTAATAGGCGTTGGTAATCCTATGACTGGTAAACCTTTTAGCCTGTAGATTATAAACAGGACTTTTTCTTTTCATAATAACTAGCGAAACGTGTTGTTGATAATGGGCTTTTCATTCTTCCGGCTTAGCGCAGATCCTCATTTCCGCTTGGAAATACCATTGAACCTTGACTGATGTTTTTCTAATCTGGTACATTATCTCGCAAGTGTCTTTAACTGTCACTGGCGATACACAATGTTTTTTAATCATAAAACACTTTTGAACTAGGGATCCTAAGCTTGATCCTGAAGTGGTTTGAACCACCGGTCGTTCGACCGTGGGGATCGGGGTTTTTTTACTCTCTCTCTCTCTCTCTCTCTACCTAAGGGCCAAACAACAAATTGCCGAAGCCTCCTTACAATGCAGATAATGAATTCAGCCAATGGCATAGCCAGAAGAGGGGGGACCCATTATTGGAGTATCGATTTATATTGGCACTGTCGGTTTATCGAGTTAAAGTTACTGTCATATATAGAAAAACCGTACCTCCGATCAATCTCAAACTTCAGATTATTGTGGAGTTTAGCAAGCTCTATTAAAATATCAAATACAAATGTAGCCATACACTGCAAAAAGGTTTTTTAAAATACGTTGCTAAAAGTACTTTTATCAACCGTTGGTTGACGTGTTGATTAAAATTCATTCAATATATGTAGAAAGTTAGGCGTTGTATAAAGGTAAAAAATCCCCAGCGTTGAGCAATTCATCGAAAACAATGTCCTTAAAATGTTGGTGGAAACTGTTTCTGTTGCTAAAATACGTTGCGTAAAATATTCCACTTTGGCAACTGTTGCATGAGCATTGAGGACAATCACGCAACAGTTGATGCAAGTTACGCACATGTGAATTTTTGGCAACTGTTGTCCAAAAAAGCCAATTTCGTGAGCTGTTGCATACTTGAACAACTGTTGAGTGAATATAATTGCCTAACTTTTGAGTAACTAGAATTATTCAACTGTTGGTGAAAACATGTTATCTAACGGTGTTGGGCAAATTTTACTTAACAGTTGAGCGGTTGCATACTTGAACAACGTTGTGTAAAATGTTGAGTAAATATTTAGGCAACCTTTTTGCAGCGCAGCCTGCGCAGGACCATAATTATATTTATTCTGTCTTGGCATCCAAATCGGAATAAATCGCTAACACTGACAAAATAGTTTAAAATTGCCATAATTGCTTGACATATTATTTGTTTATGAATATCATTTCAGCAGTGTTATAGCGACGTCACTATCGTTGAATATTGAATAGTCGATTTTATAGCCAAAAAATACACGACATGGACATATACTGAATAGTTCATGTCATGTGATCTATTTTCCACCAACAGCATCACATAAATATGTTTATGTATTATATAATACTAGGCGGTCACCCGGGTTTGGCGGTTCTCGGGTTTGTAGCTACTTCCCTGGATGGATGGGGATTGTGGATGATTAATTCACACTTACAATCGACAGAACTTAAAAATTCGACCCCTAGATGACCTTTGACCCCGGACGACCCAAGAAAAGCAAAGGCGTTTTATTTGTCCACGCTCGACTCGCATTCGGGCTTCCCGTCCCCGAGTTTAAGCCCGATCGGACAAACTTTGAAAATTCGACCCTTAGACGACCTTTGACCCCGGACGACCCAACCCAGATAGCAAGACTACGTTTGGCAAACGTTCACAGTAAATAACACCATTGATAAGAGATGTCAGATATTATATATATAGGCCTAGTTAAATAACATATTAATAAATTACAGATTCGCTACCGAAAGGGAATAGTGTATGTAGCTCTGCTGCATCGCCTAGAATTCCCATGACAAATTACCGGTTCACTACCGGGAGGAAGTGGTGTATGTAGCTCTGCTGCATCGCCCAGAATTCACATTATTTGCCTACCCAGTGTTGCTATACAAAAATGCTCAATATGTAATAAAAACTTGTCACAAATAAAATACCAAACATATGGCTACAGTTGATAAATTAAGCAACAGTTGCTATACAAAAATGCTCAATATATATAATGAAAACAATACACAAATTAAGCAACAGTCACAAAATGCCTAACAAATGATTAATTAATAATACCCAACTGTTGTGTAATTAAAATTGTGCAACTGCTGAGTAACTGGAATTGTTCAACTGTTGGTGAAAACATGTTATCCAACGGTGTTGGGTAAATGTTACGCAATTGTTGAACGGTTGCAAGTTGAGTAAATATTTAAGCAACCTTTTTGCAGTGTAGGAACAACCTTAAGTACATACCCAATTAACATTAACAGTACCTTTAATATTGGAAAAAAATTAGTTTGAGTAAAATGTGCTCTCAACCCATAATTCTCCCTTAAGCATTAAACCAAGTTCTATTTTCTGGACTCATCTATTTTGCTTTATTATGTTATGTATATTTAATGGCGCTTTATTGCCATATACATGTAGGTACGCTGTGAATATAACTGCGCTCGAATCCTTAGATATAGGCCTACCACTAGAATTTAATTTTAATGACATGGTCTGGTGCCAGTGTATCATAGTATTTATGCGATCGTACAAGTGCGTATTGTAGTGTAAGGCTTTAAATACCTGGATGCCTGGTTAAAGGGCGGTACTTGAAAGGTGTCAAAATGACTTTAACTTAATCACACTTTGCATACCAATAGCATTCCAATTCAATAGTATGGAAGGTTTTTCTGCATGATATGTGGTCGTCTTGCAATATCAAATACACTTAGCCTGAGGAGGCCTCGAGGGATTTCTCTTAAAAAGGAAAACCAAACATAATATTTACCTTGTTGTAGCATCATCAATGTTAGAAATGTCCGTAAAATCACGGACTCCGTAAATGAAACATTCTGTATTTGTTCCACAAAAAAACAAAATTGTTCCGTAAGGCCCTGTCACACTGTTGCGTATAGATCTAACTTGTGCTCGCGTTTTGGAAATTTGGGTGTTCTGTTCTACATGTACGTTCGTGTAAGTTCTCATTCGTTCGTAACATTATTTGTCATACGTTGCATTCTTTAGCGGTTAATGCTAAGGGTTCGCAGAGGAACGCTGGGGTTTACTATAGACGGTGAAAACGAACATTGTTGAGCTTGTTCAACATTTTGAGCGGGTGATAATGCAGTGAACAATACGCTTTGTACGCTCAAGGTTGTGATTTCAGCTCTAGAGACACTTTGTTTACAGTGAAAGTATTGGCCATATTCAGTTTGTACATGAAAAATGTACCTATGCTGATTTAAAATAGGCACTTTGTTAAATACCCTACTGATAAAAAAAATAAAATCCTCATACAATTAATACCAGAGGAATTCAAGGATAGGGTAATAACAAACTTAGCCAGATAAACCACCAGCAAGGGGCAGGAGCTGATGACAGCTATGTCTGGCCATACAAAGACAGCTGGTGTTAACATTATGACAGGTGATGTTTACAGTACCCTAGACCAACCCAGACCATGCTCAGACAATGTTCTGAATTCATGCTTGTCTTTAGTTATGTCATGTATTATGTGCTGTATAAGCTAACTGTCACTGCGGACAAGAACTAGACCTATCATTTTTGGTGGTGTCCTTGTGGACAGGCATGTCACAATATTTGAGTTATGGTGTTTAGAAACCATAACAAGTAATGAAATCATAACAACTTGGTGAGCCCTCATTAATTAAGTTTGACACAGTGGGACTATTGGATGGGTAGGCGTACAAATAAATTGTTCCATTCGTGCCCTCACGGGCACTCATGGAACAACATTTACATGTATGCGTTGAGCATTCACTGCGTGAACGTTTCGCACGTTCGGTGTAGGTTCTAATAGCAATATAAATGTATGCTTTACGGATAATTCCGTATTTTTTGTTAAGTTTGGAATAGATATGGAACGGAATGGTTCCTTAATCGGAGTCTGTATTCTGAGGAGATTTCTAAAGTATCGGTTTCACTAGACTGACAACAAATAAGTCGGTAAAGGAAAGTGCAAGATATTGCTTTTCTTTTTTATTTCCACTCTTTTCTTGAGTAAAGCTCGCCGCTACACTGAAAACATTTTTCGGTTATCTGTACTAAAATAAATTAGTAAAAACGATGTCTGTTTCTACTAACTTAATATTAGTTCAAGCATTCTCTAACCAACTTATAAATTAGTTGACCATGTTAAACTAGTTTTTGAACTAATTAAAATTAGTTCAACAATCGTCAAAATTTAGTTCAGTGATGTTAAAAATTAGTTCAGTATGATAAACCAATTTGTTCTACTAATTTTAGGGTCGCTCTACTAACTTAAAAATTAGTAGAAACGATGTCGATTTCCACCAATCTTGCTATAGTTCATTCAGTGGAACTAAGATGGTCTACTTATTTTATAGATTAGTTAACCATGGTCTACATATTGTGTGCAGTGCACGTGAAGCAAGCGTTGACTCCCGATTACCGAACGAAGAAAATAGTTTAAAGATACGTAAAATAATCTTAAATGTATGTCAAATCACAAAATACTATGTAGCTTTTTTTCTACCATGCCTGTCATTTCTCCAATAATTCCGCTAACGGCCATCAAAGTTCGAATGACATAGCGTGAACAACCAATACTAGAAAATCTTTGGAACAACAGTATCACGACTTGCAATGAACTGAGAATTATGCTGTGGTCGGTACGTAAATTCATGATTTAAAACTGCACGTCACACAAACTTCTGTCACAAACTGACAGAAGCATCTACATATTTATACTCTTTATAAAACAAATGATTTGACATACATTTTGCATCATTTTACGTACCTTTGAGCCATTTTCGTCGCTCGGTTTTCGGCAGTCAACAATCGCTTCCCTTGAACTGAACAAAATGGCGGCTGCAACCATGGCAACAGTCTGTTTTCAAACACAGCATCGCGGCGCTAAAAAGTTAGTTGACAAATTAGTTGCCAACAACTTCTACGAACATATGTTAGTCGCGGACAGTATTTGTATTTTAGTTCGGTTGGTTATACGAATATTTAGAGCTAAACTAAGTTTACCGAGTCGCACTTAATTAGTTCACTGTTAGAAATTAGTGTACTTTGGTACGGGGTAGAACAAAAAGGTGTACTTTTTAAATCAATATTGATTAAAACTACAATTATCGGGGTTTTCTACTTTACTACCACTCGAGTAAACTTGAATAAAATGAATTGGATCTAATGCTATCCAAGTACAGCGTAAGAACATTTCAGTTAACACCAAGCTGCGCACTAAACACTTGAAAACACAAAATGCACTGAGTATTTCTATACCATGTTGCCGAGTAAAGCAGATCGCATAATTGGGTAACCATTCGAATTTACCACTTAATTAACGATAACTTTGATCAGAAACGTGTAAATCTTTATAGTTCGTACTCTCGATGCGTGTAAACTCGATCGCATGTCACCGTGGGTTATTGCAGCAATGGCGGACGACAGCATATAACCATGATAACGGAGAAACGTCTTGCGGGAATCAGGACTTGAAGACCTTATCCCGGCTTTTGCAGGTAAAATGTGATATGATTTAAACATGTATAGTTCTTCAGAATAAGACAAAAGTCTGGTCTGAGAGTGAGATTTAGGTCATGTATCCTAACATCAGCCTATTGCGTAGTATAAGCTTATACTGAGTCGTATGAGAGCTATGATATTCAGAGCTAGTATAAGCTTATAAAGTGCTCAACAAAAGAAAGTCATACACTTTGTTTAGGTCCTTTAGAGTAACTTCCGATTATTTTTTGACCAAACAGACTAGATAGACATTTGGATAAATCTTTCCGGCACAATTTGATACCAAAGTTGTTACCTAACAACAAAGATAAACCATGATTAGCAACATTTAAAGAAAATTAGTCACTTTTCAAAAGTCACATTTTCAATACACTACGCGGGAAGAAAATACCCCATGTTACCTGTTCACAATCAAATAGCCCGCTCGCTCAGGCAGGACCCAACGCAGTTGCATTGTGTGATCAATATCCATTTCATTCCCGGCCATTCAAGTGCCACGCACAGCATTTTCTCGCGGCTTGCGTGCATTGAAAATGTGACTTTTTGAAAAGTGACTAATTTTCTTTAAATGGTGCTAATCATGGTTTATCTTTGTTGTTAGGTGGCAATTTTGGTATCAAATTGTGCCGGAAAGATTCATCCAAATGTCTACTTATTCTGTTTGGTCAAAAAATATTCGAAAGTTACTCTAAAGGACCTAAACAAAGTGTATGACTTTCTTTTGTTGAGCACTTTATAACGATACGCATTAAACAATACCAACAGCCAAATCAATTTCTATGGGTATGTGGTAGGGTATTTATTGGAGAGCGAGGGCTAGGCTATAGGACTATAATCATGATAATACAGCTACTTCACTCCTAAGAATATATATGTTCTTACTCTAAAAAACCATAACATGTCACGGATCATCACATTTTCTAAATCCTGGATTAAGTCTTCAAGGCCTGCCTGCTGCAAGAAATCTTTGACCATCCTGTCACCCACCACAGCTAAACATGATCGGCTTGAGTTTTATTAATTTTTTTAAACTTCGGTTTTATTAAAGATCAATAACTCTAGAAATGGGTAGAGAACACCACAACTATACATTGTGTAAAAAAAGTATACTACCTTTCTGTGTAAAAAGTAACACAACTTTCCAGTAAAACTAGTACCCCCTTCAAATTGGGTAAACTTTACCCCAAAAAAGGGTCAAACGGCAACAGGGTCCTTTTGGTGTAAACTTTTACACCGATATTTGTGTAAACGAATTACACCTTCCTGGAGTGAAATATAACCCTGTTGCTGGGTAAAACTGTACCCAACCTCAAATGGGTACTGGATTACCCAATTATTTAGTTGAGGCCGTTGTACCATCGTAAAGTGTTCTGGTTTACTCAGTATTGAGGTTTTTTTCTTCTAACAGTGTTGCAGTGAATGCTCTTGGTAGAGGTAGATTAGTTTGGATAGCTGAACCAATTTGGACATTACTATACGAAATAAAACTAGATATTAATTAACGACATCCTACTGAAAGATTGGAAAAATTAGTTGTACTCCCTGAACTAATCATTTTTACTAAAATTTCTTAGTTCAGCATTGGCATTAACCGATAAATGTTTTCAGTGTAGTTGAATAGAATAACTCGAGATTTTGCTCCAAGTTATACTAAATCATGAGTTACGTCATCATGATAGGAAATGGGAAGTCCTGTGATACATGTTTTAGTTGAATACCATGACATGAATTGCCCGCTTAGGAGCGCTATTAATTCGGTTTAGTAAACCTATTGTTATCAATTACTACGAGAGGATTACCTGGTTGTATATGGTCACGCGTTATGAACTCGCCTCCCAATAGGGTGGTGCCGTTACATTTTTTAGCTTCATGCTGTCATTTTCCTCAAATATTTTTAAAACCACAAAAGCTATCTCAACAAATTTGGTATCATTTTGAAGCCCTAATAACAAGCTATCTGCCTGCCAAATGGCATTAGTATAGCTAATACAGAAAGGGAGATACAGCTGTTTGATGTTTGGGGACCAGGGGTGGTGCTGGAAGGGGTGTGTCTGGAAGGGGTGCCGCCTGTACAAACTCAATGGGAATAATCCCATGCTTTGTTCTTTTTACAATAACTAGTCATCCCCTAATGTTAAAAACACAATTTTGGTCCGATTTCAAAGGATATTTAGTAGTCTTTAAGTATGTGGTTCAACATACTTGTCAACTATTATTAACAACTAATTAATTATGGATAAGACAATGATCATCAGCTTTCTTCCTATACGCTACACAGTCAACATGCATAACCAGCCTCAATTTACCGGATTTATAAAAATGACTATAACAGAAAAAGTGTTCAACCTATGATAGCAAAAGTATACATTTTTGGAAAGCTTGTAACTAGAGGAATTCAGAAATGCAGTTGATATCAGGGAAAGGTTCATCCTTAAACAAATATTTCTGAAAATTCTAAAAATATATAAAATAAAAATTTGAGATATTCACTAGCCGGTATAATTACCATACCGACGTAGTAACTTTAACAAATATATATCATCTAATGGGTTATTTCATGAGGAATTCAAATATGTAAACAAAATAATGATAGGGGTAGGTATAAAAAATATATGGATCTCAAATTAAAAATTAAAAAACTCTGATATTTTCCGAACATTTCCGATCATACCATTTTAGTTCTTGGTCGTACTATAATTTTAATGGCATATTTGGTTTCCTCATGCAATTTCCCTTCATAAAATGTATACTTTTACTACCTCAGGGGGGTATACAAGCAAATATAAATGTGTAAAGTTAAAATCATGTCGCGAAAGCCAAAATCCGTGTGTAACGCGAAAGGAGGCGAGCTTAAAACACATGACCATATTTAAATTCGAGCAGTACTTCTTGCTAACTGCATGGGTGAGTTTCCATTATGTTGCAAATTACATCCATGCTCAAGCGTTTAAACTACTCAATGGGCATTGCAATACAGCCGGTTGGTTGCACACGAGAATTACGTCATTTATAGTAACCAGCTTTGATGGTGGCGAATATTTAAATTTGTTGCCGGTTTTTAGGGAATCAATTTATAGCGCTGCTAAGCGGGCCTTGTAGCGTAATGAATTATTTTGTTGAACCGGAATGACTACAAAACTATTGAATTCATGTGTACACATCATATGAGGGATTTTAAACATCTTCATCTTTTGATATGATAGCACATTACGTAGCCTGTGTTACACACCTTTCCCCAACATATCTAATAAGAACAGCTTGGGGAAATGTGTTTATCTAAGGAGGATGTTGCCATATAATGTTCTTTCATTTGAATGAGAGAAAATATGTGGGCAATCCGTAAATTTGTATTTGTTCACTGATACATGTCAGAAAATCTTCAATTTAAACAGTTTTGACAGACAGGATTTTTATGTAATCGTCAATGTTTGCAGTTAAAAACACAAATTTGAAAGATCTCTCAAAAATTATCTAGATGATATTCACAGTTTATAGTCAGGGTGCATGTAGGTGATGTCCCATTAATCATAATTAATCAAAAATCATAGGCATTTACGCAATTGTATTAGGCCTACTGTCAAGTTTGTTTAATTGAGGATTTGTCCATGCATATTTTCCGATTCTAGTTTTAAACACCAACCATAATAACACATTCCGCCAAAATCGGTAAAGCTTCTTCGTAAGTAGATAGAACAAGGATATGGCTTGTTTATGTTATGATCGATTTTTAAATACCAAATTGTATATTAAGGCAACCACGCGCTCTTTCAAGGGTAAGTTCACATCTTTTTTCAGCTCCAAAAATACGTAAAAATTGGGCCGTTGCTACGGCAGCAGCGGAGCTTAGCTGATTTTGTATACGCCATCGAAATCAGGAACGGAGAACATATCTCTGGTATTTTCTGCCCACTGGGCAGGTTTATTATATAACACACTTCTCCTTGGTCCATATGAATAAAACAGTTTAGAGTGAAAGTTATTCAGTCTATAAATCCAGTGATGATTGAAGGGATGATCCCCTCCGAGTTGGGTTTCCACACCCAGCCCTCTACGGGCATTTTAAATGATCAACGCTGACGGATCCAATTTGTCCAATAGATATCCATGTCCTTTCCCTCAATAGGGTGGAGGTTGGGGTTGACGGTGGTTGACATTACCTTCCGAGCGATCAGGCGTGAGAAGGAAACTTCTAGAAGAACCTGTTGCATTGTGGGACCTCCCCTCCGGGGGACGCCCTGATGATGAAGAGGTGCTTTCTCGCGTCTACAAAATACATCGCAGGGGCTTGCAATGTCATTTGTCAACGCGGATTTTTATAACCTTCAACCAAATTCCTTCACATCTGTAAAATCAGTTTTGACGATAGCTGAAATTGCACTTAATTAGTCAAATCATATGATTAAGAAAATTTGTAATTTTGACTAATCGGACTGAGTGACTATGATTATTTTTGGAGCGATATAATATAACCTTATATCGCTGTTCCAAAAATGACCACGAAATGAGAGTTAAGTCGGAAAATTTAATTTTGCGGTTTGTCCAGATTCAAAATACTCAAGAAACAAGCTTTAAAATTGTATGCAACATGTCATAATTGCTCAATGTTTGAATTGAATTGAAGTTGCAAAATGCCTTTGTTTTCTATTGATTTTTGGCATGTTCATTGGACCATATCTCCTAATGCATACTGGCGACTTAACGCTCATTTTGTGGTGACAGGTCTCATATGTTGTTATTATCATTGTTATAATTTAACTGAATAAAACACCGGGAAACATAAATTAGTACAAATACGTCAAAATCACTTAAGGGGGGTGTGGACTCTCAGGTACAGCAGTTTTTTTAAATTTTAATATCGTATTTTTTATTTTTTGAGTTACAGACCAAAAAGTGCCACATTTTTTGGCACTTTTTGGTCTGTAACTCAAAAAATAAAAAATAAGATATTCAACAACAAAAAAGCTCCTGGGGAATGTTATCAGGATTATCATAAAACTAGTATGCCAAAATTTAACAAAATATATTTTGAGCTATCTTTTCCAAACCTAAAATAGGTCAAAAAACATGTTTTCTATAATTTTTTTCCAAAATGGTCAATTTCATTATCATGGTTGTATTCATTGAACCCTATTCTGCAAAAAAATGTATACATTTATAAAGATTAAATGAATATTGAAGAAGTTACGGCAGTTTTACGGAGGCTGTACCTGAGAGTCCACACCCCCCTTAATAAGCAAAATTGGTCACTTTTACCAAACTGAATGACTAACTAATTTGTACAGGTATTATTAACCATATGTTCGAGGTGCTGTTCGAGGTGCCGACTTGGCTCCATGAATGTCATACATGCTTGTTCCATATACGTATAGTGACGTCATTATACAAATAAACCCTATCCAATCGGCACGTTTTGACCAGGGGCGCACATTTTAATAATCGCTTGATATAATTATAATAAAGAATCGACTAACGGATCAATTATTGATGCAATGTTTGATCATTTCCCGAACAGGTGGCGGCGTAGATTTCACATGTATCAACCGCTACCCTGTCCTGGTTCCGACCGATGACGACGACGCATTCATCGGGGGCTTCAAGGGTGGGGACTACATCGACGCAGAGATCACCTTCGGTCGGGAAGTGAACACGGGTCTTGGCGGAACATCGTTGCCCGCACTTTCATTCGAAACTGAGGAGTCTAATGCAAGACTGTTGAATTGGCCCTCTAGCAATGGAAAACGCCGATTGGGCGCATTTTATTGTCGTGGAACATTGAATGGAAAATCTACCGATATTGTGACTATCACCAACCCAGATAAAGGTAACGTAACTGGTTATGGACTTAATCTGATAATTTCTGCACGCCCCTAGAGATACCGTAATGTCAGTTGCGAGACTTTAAATTCATGTTTTTGGTCGAATACTTTTTTATTTTAGCATTTCCAGGTTTGTGAGTAGCAAGTCTCAATAAATAACTATTTCTTAGCTATTTAAATGGTGTTAAAATTACATTTCTTTAGAGCTATCACAACAATAAAGAATTAGGTAAGTTACAAAGATACATTTTGGAATTTGAACTATTTTGAATTTTGAATATTTTAAAAGTGCAATATTTTGTTATCCTTTCCAAATGACCCCTCTATCGTTTGCATATTTGATCATGTCGTAAAGATCTTCTAAGTTGCAGAGCAAAATGATTCATACCTTCAAAATCATTGTTTGAATTGGTTGAATAAACTGTAAATTGTCAACCTAAAGTATTATCAGCCTATTATGCAAATCGAACAGTTTGATTGCTTCATGATATGATAAATACATGGTTCCATATACGTATAGTGACGTCATTTGATTGATTGATTGATTGATTGATTGATTGATTGATTGATTGATTGATTGATTGATTGATTGATTGATTGATTGATTGATTGATTGATTGATTGATTGATTGATTGATTGATTGATTGATTGATTGATTGATTGATTGATTGATTGATTGATTGATTGATTGATTGATTGATTGATTGATTGATTGATTGATTGATTGATTGATTGATTGATTGATTGATTGATTGATTGATTGATTGATTGATTGATTGATTGATTGATTGATTGATTGATTGATTGATTGATTGATTGATTCTTTTTGATCTTCATAGCAATGATTACGCCTTCAAGTGTGACTAAAACAGTCAATGTTGGGGACGCTGTTACATTGCGGGTAGAAACAAGACTTAGTAACTTTGTTTGGAAAAAAGGTGGTAACTCTAGTCCGGGTTATTGGAAGAACACACTGGAAGTAACCCTTCCCAGCGTTAAGCTATCTGATGCAACGATATATGAGTGTCATCGAGCTGGAGCAAGAAATAATGGTCAGCATGCTATTATGAGACTTATAGTAAGAGGTAAGAGCATCATCCTTCTCTCTAAATGTAAAAGAGTGAACATCTCAGTCTCAAAAAGAGTGAAACTCTTGTAAACAACTCCGATCAGAATACAATGTGCGTGTTTACTTACAAAACCACTCCACAATTAGAGCTGTCACTCTTTGAGCTCCTTAGGGGTGGCGTGTGCCCCCCTCCCCCCCCCCCCCCTATCCCTAAGATAAGTCCTTACTACGTCAGTATACTGAAGGTCGTCGGTACATCGTGGCAATTTGAAAAAAGAGGGAAGAGGAATGATAAAATGTGAGAGAGAGAGAAGGGAAAACAGCTCTAAAATGTATAAGGAAATGTAGGAAATTTTGGAGCATTAAAACTGCTTAGAAATTCCCTTTAACCTTAAAGAGCATCAACAGTTTCTCTGGACCCTTAATAGCGGACCCAAAGCCATGTCACATATACCAACCTGTATACAGCTTCACATGGTTATTTAGGTTAAACAAATTGATATACTGAAATACAAAACTAGATATCGTCGGTACATCAGGTCTGTCGTCGGTACAACTACATGTCGGTACAACTACCCACCTCCCCAGCGCCGTTTCAAAATGCTGGCTACGCTACTGCTCGAAGGAGTGGCATTTATAAATCTTATGTTTATGTTTTGTTGCCTCCAGCATGTCCAGCGAACAAATGGGGACCATCGTCATTCTGTAATAACGACTGTCCTGTATGCTATAACGGCGGCATATGCGATGATCAATCAGGGGTGTGTATTTGTGCTCCAGGATTTAGTGGTGCAAACTGTGAACAAGGCAAGTTATGTTAATTTCAGAATATTAGGTTATACATACCTTAAAGAATATCAACCTCATGGCTGTATTATATGTTTTATAACTGTGGAATTTACGATGACCAATGAGGCGAGTGTATTTGTACTGCAGGTTTTTGTGGTGCTAACTGTGAAAAAGGCAAGTTATGTTAATGTTAGACTATTAGGTTATACATACCTTAAAGAATATCAACCTCATGGCTGTATTGTATGCTATACAACGGTGGAATTTACGATGACCAATCAGACGAGTGTATTTGTGCTGCAATTCTTAGTGGTACTAACTGTGAAAAAGGCAAGTTATGTTAATTTTAGACTATTAGGTTTTACATACCTTAAAGAATATCAACCTCATGGCTGTATTGTATGCTATACAACGGTGGAATTTGCGAAGACCAATCAGACGAGTGTATTTGTGCTGCAATTCTTAGTGGTACTAACTGTGAAAAAGGCAAGTTATGTTAATTTTAGACCATTAGGTTATACATACCTTAAAGAATATCAACCTCATGGCTGTATTGTGTGCTACAACGATGGCATATGCGATGACCAATCAGGGGTGTGCATTTATGCTCCAGGATTCAGTGGTGCAAACTTTGAACAAGGCAAGTTATGTTAATTTTAGACTATTAGGTTATACATACCTTAAAGAATATTAACCTCAGTGTGCAACATCGGTGGCATATGCGATGACCAATCAGACGAGTGCATTTGTGCTACATGTCTTAGTGGTGCTAACTGTAAACAATGCAAGTTATGTTAACGTTAGACTACGGTATTAGGTTTTACATACCTTAAAGAATATCAACCTCATGGCTGTATTGTGTGCTACAACGTTGGCATATTATGCGATGACCAATCAGGCGAGTGTATTTGTGCTACATGTCTTAGTGGTGCTAACTGTGAACAAGGCAAGTTATGTTAATTTTAGACTATTAGTGTATATATACCTTAAGGAATATCAACCTCATGGCTGTATTGTGTGCTTCACAACGGTGGCAAATGCGATTACCAATCAGGCAAGTGTATTTGTGCTACATGTCTTAGTGGTGCTAACTGTGAACAAGGCAAGTTATGTTAACGTTAGACTATTAGGTTTTACATACCTTAAAGAATATCAACCTCATGGCTGTATTTTATGCTATACAACGGTGGAATCTGCGATGACTAATGAGGCGAGTGTATTTGTACTGTAATTCTTAGTGGTGCTAACTGTGAAAAAGGCAAGTTATGTTAATTTTAGACTATTAGGTTTTACATACCTTAAAGAATATCAACCTCATGGCTGTATTGTATGCTATACAACGGTGGAATTTGCGATGACCAATCAGACGAGTGTATTTGTGCTGCAGGTCTTAGTGGTGCTAGCTGTGAACAAGGCGAGTTATGTTAATTTTAGACTATTAAGGTTATACATATCTTAAAGAATCCCGTAAAAAGTATTAACCCCATGGCTGTATTGTATGCTATACCACGGTGGCATATGCGATGACTGATCTATTTTTTAATTTTATTTTTTAACAGTTCATGGTAGTAATCGATTCGGTCAAGAGGGCCAGTTCAGTTGCATTGTTGGTGCTGACCCTCATAGCAATGGTTGTAGAGGGAGGTTGTTCTGTCTGCCTGATCCCTATGGATGCTCTTGTGCGGCAGGATATCAAGGACTTGATTGTTTAACAGGTACGTCCCCGAATAAAACATGGGACAAAGTGTACTTTAGGTCCCAAATACTGGAACATACAAATAGCCAGTATCGCTAGATACTGATAGGATTTTATTGTTCCAGTATCAGTCGATACTGGAACACCAAATTGCGTTTCAGTATCGAAAGATTGACTTGACTTACTTACTTGACTTAGGGCGGATGATTTTTCCGAACTACAATGCCTCTCCAGATCTTCCTATCCAACATAGCTGTCTTGATTTCTTCCACCTGCAGTTCTGTATCACGTTTGAGTATGTCAATGTAGGGCAGTGCTGGTCTACCACGCTTTCTTGCTCCGTGCTTTGGTATCCAATGTATAAGTTTGTGTACAAGCTCCTTGGACCCTCTGAAGCAGTGTCCAGCAAATCTTGCTCTGCGTTCTCTGATCTTGTCCGAGACTTTTGGCATGTCCCCATACAGGTCCTTATTTGTCACATGCTGACTCCAGTTGATGTTGAACACAGATCTTAGCATCCTAGTGTAGCATCCATCCAGTTGTTTACCAAGCTTTGGGGTGACTGTCCATGCCTCACATCCATAAAGGAGGACGGATTCTACTGTAGCTATGAACAGTCTTTCTTTGAGCTTTCTGGATAATGATTTAGCCTTCCATAGCTGACTAAGTTTGCCACAAGCTCTCCATGCAGCTGCTTGCGTGTTTTGATATCCTTTTCAGTGCTGTTCATCCAGGCTCCAAGGTATTTGAAGTCTTCCACTTTATCAAGGCGCATGCCTTCACTTGTGGTAATCGAAAGATACTGGTACTTTTTATGTTATTATTGTGTTATTATAAGGTGACCAGATTTCAAAATGTATGACCTCTCTAATTAATGTGGACTTTTATTGCGTTTTTTATGTAAATAATTGTAGGCGACTGGCGAATAACACAAACGAATAGTCAGTGTTTCGGTCTCAAGTTAGTTCCCCAGTTCTTTAAAATATGCATGTCTTCACGCTGATATATAACCCTACGTGAAAATACAAAATATTCAAGCGAAATAAGTCATGGGTCGACAATATTTAATTCAATTTTTTTTTATAAATATATGCTACAGTATGGTCAAAACCTTACTAAAACTGAACTTTCACATTACTGCTAATTTTGTTAACACAGCTTGTACGGAGGACTACTTTGGCGCCGATTGTAAGCAAGAGTGTCACTGTTCCCGGGGACCTTCCGATTGTCTGCCTGATACAGGAGAATGCATCAGTGAAGTGTGTGAAGCAGGATGGAGCGGGATCAATTGTCAAAGTAAAGTATTACATTATATGCACCTAAAGGGAACAGTTTCTGATCACATTAGACCAAAACAGGGTTTGTCTCAGAATCCCGCTCGCATTGGTATGTGAACTGGCGTTAGCGCGTATCTCTGACACGAGCGGCAGCGAAGTATGTCTATTTCGTTTTTCTCTGTATTTTTAGCTTGAATCAACACGAAAATGATATGCATAATTTGGAAACCGGTCAAACTAAATATGGCCCATTAAGAAGAAAAATCGCATACCTCATAGCCAATTCTCTATTTTATATTATTTTTGTGCAAAATGAATGCTGAGACAAACCTTCTGTTTTTGGCCAAAGCTATCATTATCATCCACTCGGATCAGTTAAATTCAATTCGGCGGTTCAGTTAGTTCTGATCAGTTGAGATTCGATCTAATCCGATCCGATCCGACGAAATCGGATGAGATCAGATGAAGCTCGGATGAGATTGATCTGATCTGAATGAAACCGGGGGCACGACGCGTGTGATCTGAACTAAACTGATTAGTTCAGTTCTTATCGCGTTAATTTTGTTCAGTAAAGGTTCAATATTACAATATTATTGTTAGATGTTAGAGTAAAGGGCATTGGTATGGTATTACCATGATTACTATACAATCCAAATCTTAATACCATAGGCACGATATTCTTTGACATCAACGTTTTGTCACAACACCCATCGGATGAACTTGGCAAATTGTGTTTAAACTTCAGAGCAATTTTCACACACCGACCTTCTGATGCTTTCGAAACTGCATCATATTTCATATAACGCAGTCCATCTTAGATGATTTGCCATCTTTGGTAGCAGATCTGGTATCAAAATGGAGTCTTAAATGAAGGGTCCCGCAAGCACAACATTGAGCATTATTTGTTAAAAAAATAATTATCGAGCCGAAATTACGTAATTATATAAAATAAAACATCATACTAGTGACAAAAATGAATACAAACTGCCATCACTCAACATTTTAAAATTCGCCCCGGGGTCGATGCATCATGGGTATCGGTGCTCAAATTTGCGCATGTGCATTGTATAACTATGACTTCATCGACACCGGGACTGTTGAGAGATGGCGGTTTTTAGTTGTTTTTTCATAAGTATGGTGATTTGTTCAATATAATTACAAAAGTTGGGCTCGATAGTTATTTTTCTAACATATAATGCACAATGTTATGCTTGCGGGACACCTCCTTTAAAATTTGTAACGAATTGCATCATTAAATGACGACCAGAGTAATGACTCTTATGAACATTGGTGCTTTCGTTTGGGCTGAAATTCAGCATATTTTAAAGGTTTTTTTAACGAATCAAAATAGAGTTAACGTAATTCCCAGTTCGTATGAATTGCATCACTGAAATATGATAAGAGTGATAAAGAAGACTTGATCAGTTATATCTTTTATCCTATCACTAACCGATATCATATTTTTGTCACACCATCTTAATGTAACTGTGGAAACTGTAGCATTGTCGGGTTTGAACATTACAAGTAAAACATCCACATCACTAGACGTCACGTGGGAACTCTCACCAGGTGCAACTGTTTATGACGTGGAGTATCGATTGACCAATCTCGGACAATGTCAAGACCCTAGTGATGACGTGTCACGTGTTAGCGTCACAAAAACCGATTCCGACTCTGTCACAATCGAAGGTCTCACACCATATTCAACTTACGCAGTATACGTTACAGGAATAGATGAAAGCGGGTTGCAGAGACTTGAGGGAGAAATAGTTGCTATCACAGACACAGAAAGTAAGATACGACACACACACCCCCACACAATCCACAAGTTTAGGGTTCGGGTACTGAGCGTAATTAAAGAAATTGCACGCATATTATCGAGCACGTAACTCCAATATCACGGACTAATTAAACAAGTGCATGGTAAGCAGGTGGCTAGGGAATTCGGAAATTAATTCGTGTTCAAACTGTGTTGACCCCCCTCCCCTCTTTAGGGTTTTTTGAAACTTTTTTTTACCCCATTTTTGGAGTATCAAAACTTGTTTGACAGGCCGCTGTCCCCCTCACATTTCTACAATTCAGGAAATTTGGTTATGGAACACAGAGCCCATTTCTTTGCTAATATTTCACAATAAGGAACCATTATCTAGCGCTAACTCATATGCAGAGCTCAATAAGCTATATACTAAACTCATATCCTTCCCCGCCCCCACCAATCAATGTTGAGGGTCCCAACGACCGTGGAGATGAAAAGGTTCCGAACAACATTGGACAGGGGGATGGGGGAATGATTTCAACGAAGTCCTCAAAGTGTTTCAACAGTAATTTCTTGGATTGTCTGAGACTATCGAGAATAACTGTTAATAACATAGGCGATGATAATTCGTGTTCTATACATTGCATTATTTTTTAATTTAGAGAGTTTCGAGATATATTATGTACTCATTATATACTATAAAAATAAAGGTATAATTACATTTACTTTGTTAGGGACTGGTCATTTTATGCGTAATAATGACCCGTTATATGGACTGCATACGTGTAAATCTTACAGTAGGGCGAAACGGGTGAATCGCATCATTTAAAATGATTGTTTGACATTAGTTTATCATGCAACAATCAATTGAGGTTTTTCTATATCTTTCATTATCTCTTTTTGGTAAAGGGACCGGTCACAACCCTATTATCAATGAGTATTTGTCAATGATCGTAGCGCTATTTTTCATTATGAGATCATTAAATGACTGTATTTTCATGGAATTTATTTAATTTTGAGATAGTAGCTCCCACAAGTATTTATGAACGCTCCTTTTTAGAGCTGTATTATGCAAATTGAGTACATATTGCTATTAACCAATCAGACACACTGTTAGATAGACAGATAGATAGAGCTCATAGGGGGTTCAATTATGTAATATTTTTTAATATTCACAACCGGACTTTTATTATACAATTATTTGCAGGTCCTTCTTTACCGCCTGTAAATACACGGGTTGAAAACCGCACCACCGATACTCTGGCCTTCACGTGGGATGAGATTCCATGCGGCCGCAGAGGGGGTGCTATTGCAGGCTATCAGTATACTGTGAACGGTAATACTGAGACTACCATGCATCAAAGGGCCATTGTCTCCGGGCTGACATCCTGCACTTCCTATACTTTTCAAGTCAGAGCTATAAATGACGAGGGACTCGGTCCAGTCGCAAATATTATTGCGAATACAAGAAATGATAGTAAGTGGTATATTAATATGGTAATTATGAGATGACAACATATTCGCGCACATTCACACCCATTTTGTTTTAAACCCTTTTTATCGGCGAGTTATTCCCCGGGGTTGTCCCCCATCCCCCACTCCACTTTGACATTTTTGGCTACGCCACTGTCAACGGTCACTGTCTTACAATTGCGTAATCGAATTCATTAACCGATGCCATTTGATTGAGGACGCATCTGAAAAAAATTCTATCTTACTCATGGTGATTACAAATAATTATGCCGATGGAATTCAGTAATGTTGTCATTTTGGAAACATTTGTGACATGTTAGACCTGTCGAATGCAGACGACTGCCGCGTGGAAAGTGTTAGGGATCCTTATTGCTTGATTTGGTATGAGTATTTTCCTTCACATAGGCCTATGCAAGTAGGCCTACCATAATTTAGGAAACAGATCTATTCAAATTGTAAAATTATTTAAATTCTCTCTTTTTAATTTTCCAATTGTCAAATTATTCAAATTACTCTATTTTTATTTAGATCCCGGCCCCGTGACGTCATTAAATATAATAGCAGACAATCCACACCGTCTCCGGATTATGTGGAACCCTCCTACCGTCCCGAACCCGCCTTGCACTACAGACATAATACGGTATGAAGTACAATACAAGCTTCAATCTCGTGACCAGTGTGAGGTACAAGAAAGAAGCCGGGTATCAGCCTTCAACGGGACTCGCACTACAGTTGTGTTGGATACATTAGATGCTAATTCCGCCTATACGATATTCGTCATTGCTAGTAATACGGAGGGAAGTTCTGAAGAGATGTATAACACTAATACATACTATACAGGTAAAATGTAGGTGTGTTGGGGTGAGGGGGGGGGGGGGGGGGGGGGGGGGGGAGGATTCAATACACTTAGGCTCTGGAATAAGTGATTTCAACTTTATAGTGTGTAATCATTTCCAAATTGGCGACAAATATTCGGTTTTTATCTCCGAACATACGCGCGAAATTATGGTCACACGCACGCGGTTTTGGTCGCACGCACCCTAGTACACTTGTTGCCTTCATTCGCACCCGCGTCCCTGTATTCCTTCGTTACTGTAAGGGGGCTTCGCCAATTTGGAGCCGATCAAGCTATAGTAATACGGAGGGAAAATGATTACACTAATACATTCATATACTATTTAGGTAGTGCTGCGAAATAAATACTCTAGGGCTCCGGAATACGGTTGACTTTACTCTAGAGTTTTAATATGACACCGAAATAATATTTTGCACCCCCACACCCCCCCCCCCCCCCCCCCTCCTTCGTAAACAAAACTCGATAAATACTGCAAGTCACGACTTGCGAATCCCCCTGGCTGGGAGATCAACTAAATAAGGTCGAAGGTCACATAGGGGTCATGTTCCCCCATTGTTCATGTTTCTTTTCTCCGTTTGATGTCAATCGGGCAACTTTTACGATTTGACCTCTGGATGACCTTTGACCTAATATGACCTCTGATTATTTTTTGACATGATCCCCGTGTTCATTGCACGATTTAACCCTTGTTGACCTTGGCCTCTAATGACTGTTGACCTTTGACCTCTAATAACCATTGACCTCGGATGACCTCTAATTAATTTCAGACATGTTCACCCGGTTTTCATGTCTCGTTTCTCCAAGTGTGACGTCAATCGGGCAACTTTTACAATTTGACCTCTGGATGACCTTTGACCTCAGACGTACCTCTAATTTTTTTTTTGACATGTTCCCCCGATGTTCATTGCACGGTTTAACCCCTTGTTGACCTTTGACCTTAAATGACCTCTAATGCCCGTTGACCTCGGATGACCTCTAATTAATTTTAGACATGTTCACCCGGTGTTCATCTTTCTTTTCTCCAAGTTTGAAGTCAATCGGGCAACTTTTACGATTTGACCCGGTCCCTGGATGACCTTTGACCTCAGATGACCTATGCAAATTAGACCCATAAAATCAAACACAGCTTTTGACCATGGCCTACCTATCGCAGAAGGTTTGAAGTCAATCCGTCCATCCGTTCAAAAGATACCGCATTCGGAAAAAAGGCTATTATATAGTATATTTTGGCCAATAGTATCTTCTGTGTGTAATTAACCAACACATAATCCAACGAAAAACCAAAACAGAAAACTCCATCACAAAGTGATTTGTTTTGTTTTGTTTATGTTTTTGTGCTTGTTGCCTATTTATTGTTATCCCTCTTTCTAACTGGTCCGCTGGACAGTTGGGCAGAGAACCATAGTCAAAATAAATGTTGGGAATAGCAAAATATTTGAAAGCATGTACTAGTTAATACGTACTGTAGGTAATGTTACGTTATGGTTTTAACTGGAGATTTTCATGTCAAACGTTTCACTTTTTAGACCAATAACCCTAACCCACCCGGTGGATTTTCCAACGAAATTTTTTTCAAGCGAAAAAAGCACACACAACAAGAGGTGCCACGCCCCGGGGTTTGAACCCACGACCTCTCGGTTGGCGGGCGGACACTCTACCAACTGCGCCACGGGGGGAGCTGTGCTGGGCGAGTGTACTCGCCCAGCTATATAGCCCGGGGCCGTTATTTCAGACAAAAACCTCGGCGCCGGGTGGAACCAGGATGCTGGGAAATGGGATTTCATGGGATCTGGGGCTGTAAGGGTTAATCAGGGTAAAATTAGAGAAAAAAAGTGAAAATTAAAAAGAAGCAAAAAAATCGTTCAATAACCCTAACCCACCCGGTGGATTTTCCAACGAAATTTTTTTCAAGCGAAAAAAGCACACACAACAAGAGGTGCCACGCCCCGGGGTTTGAACCCACGACCTCTCGGTTGGCGGGCGGACACTCTACCAACTGCGCCACGGGGGAGCTGTGCTGGGCGAGTGTATTCGCCCAGCTATATAGCCCGGGGCCGTTATTTCAGACAAAAACCTCGGCGCCGGGTGGAACCAGGATGCTGGGAAATGGGATTTCATGGGATCTGGGGCTGTAAGGGTTAACGCTGCTTTAACTTTGCTTACTTATTATTATTTTTTTCAAATTACCAAAACATCTTTATAACATGCGATGAAAATGTGGTTTTAAAACACATTTTCAGAACCTTCTATCACTCCTGTCAGCACACAGATTGCAAGTTCAGACACGACATTGACATTCATGTGGTCTGAGCTTCCATGTGGTCAAAGAGGTGGCAATAACTCCTATGATTATCGATTGACAACCGATACGGGGGACGTGATCTATTCAAACACAACATCTGAACTCCTGGTAACGATTAGCAACCTAGTGCCGTGTACAACGTATATTTTTGAAGTGTCAGCTTTCAACGAAGATGGTAATGGCCCGTTCTCGACACCAATAGAAGGAACTACAGACACTGGGGGTGAGTATATGTTTAAGTGTTTTACCGTATATAGCTTGTATGGGTTTAAGCTCCTATAAAAAATATGATATAACCTATTTTGAATACCTTCAAGCGTTTGGGACTCCTTACATATTATGATGGTATACAAGATGACATCAGACTATTCCGACAATATGTTGAATTTACAACGGCAATAATAGATGATCAGCGCAGATATAGCAACTCCATAACACTTCAAGTAACGTATCCAAGTTTCCTAGGCGACGATCCATACCGGATGAAAGCATCTTGCACACGGTGCCAAATGTAGTCCTTGTGTGTAGGTCAATCTTGTAATACCTAAGTTCCTGTCTCCAAAAGAGTGGTGCAAAGTGTGAAGGTCAATCTTGTAATACCTAAGTTCCTGTTGAACACAAATCTCAAAAAATGAAGTGTAGATGACAAGAACGATTGGTAACCATTAACATTTAGGTCAAGCTTGCAGAGAGATAGTCAGTGTTGCTTCAAAGGAAATACAACAACTTCGTTACAACCAGCATGACTTGAGTCTATTGTCATTAAGACAAATATGTGTCTAAATTAACGGAATGTCGAGTATAACAAGTAAATACAATATAACCTACAAAAACAACTGAGCTTTAGCCTAACGTACAACCTTACTCGCAATCGTACTTCTTTACTTAGTTCTCGGACCAGTACGATCGCTGACCACCGAACGTATCACATCCGATAAGTTGACTATGTCTTGGCAAGAACAGAATCAGATCCCCTGTTCATCCGATGGCTATGTGATAGAATACGCACTCCTTAACAAAGATCAATGTGAAGAGGTCATGACCCCGGAACGGATTCAGTATGGATTTGGCTTTGGCACCGAAATACCAATTACACAATTGGAGCCGTATTCAACGTATGAAGTATTTGTGTATGCTGTGAATGATTTTGGAAACGGACAGGTGGTGTCATTGATTGATCAAACCGCAGAATCTGGTACGTAGAGTTATAATCTAATTCGGTCCTGAATTAAATGCTGCGCATACTACACGACTCTCGACCGCTGAGCGGTAGCG
This sequence comes from Ophiura sarsii, assembly GCA_035610835.1. Lineage (NCBI taxonomy): Eukaryota > Metazoa > Echinodermata > Ophiuroidea > Amphilepidida > Ophiuridae > Ophiura > Ophiura sarsii. The sequence goes on from CM069457.1 coordinate 32,553,149, forward strand.
TTTTCCACCGCTACACGTGTCATATTGGCTCAGACTTATGTGTTTCTATGTCATGATTACGGCGAACCAGTGTATTATATGTACACTAACACGCATGTGATAGAGTGTGAACGAGTAGAAGCCCCGGTAGGATCGTTATGAAGTATGGTCAGCCCTTTTACAATGCTCTATAACCTACACTCTTAGGACTATCTAAACTGCATATGATACCACTAGGACCGCGCGAGGGTGAATATCACGTCTATATACAATGTATATAGACCCAGATATATTTATTCGACCTAAAATACCAAAGGCGCAGCCATACTTGGCATTACCTATATGTATGCGAACTTATAAAGGGTGCTGTTAAGGATTAAGGCATCGCATAACCAACAGATAATCCGACACCCCCCCCCCCCCCCCCCCCCCCCCCCCCCCCACACACAACAAGAACAGGAAACACCATCGAAATGTTTTGTTTTGTTGTTGTGTGTTGTTATCCCTCTTTCTATAACGATAATCTGGTCTGCTGGACAGTTCCTTAACGGACAGAGAACGATAATCAAACTAAGTGTTGGGAATAGAAAAAAACACGTAGGTAATGTAACATAATGTTTTCAACTGGAGATTTCTAGGTCTGCCTTAATATTGCTTACTTCCATCTTGTAAATAACTCAAATTACCACAACATCTTTTTAGGCCTATATTTTGCGATGAAAGTAATCAAAATAATGTTGTTTGAAAACACATTTTTCAGAACCTTCTATCGCCCCTGTCAGCACAACGATTGCAAGTTCAAACACGACATTGACATTCCTCTGGTCTGAGCTTCCATGTGGTCAAAGAGGTGGCAATAACTCTTATGAGTATCGACTGACTACCGATACGGGAGACGTGATATATTCTGACACAACGTCTGAACTCCTGGCAACAATTGGCAACTTAGTCCCGTGCACAAAGTATATTTTTGAAGTGTCAGCTTTCAACGAAGCTGGTAAAGGCCCGTTCTCGACACCAATAGAAGGAACTACAGACACTGGGGGTGAGTAGACCATAATTATGAATTAAGTGTGTCTCCATAATAGCTGTAAATGATTTGTAACTCCTATCAAAGATGACCGAATATGATATAACCTATTTTGAATACCTTCAAGTGTTTGGGACTCCTAACTTTTTATGATGGAACACTAGATGGCAGACTATTCCGACAATGTGTTGATTTTACCGGAGCAATAATAGATGATCAGCGCGGATATGGTAACTCCAAAATACTTCAGGTAGCGCAACATAGTCTCCTAGGCGACGTATCCATCCCGGATGAAAGAATCTTGTACATGGTGCAAAGTGTGTAGATCAATCTTGTAATATCTAAGTTCCTGTTGAACACAAATCTCAACAAAAAATGAAGTGTAGATGACAAGAACGATTGGTATTACCTTTAACATTTAGGTCAAGCTTGCAGAGATATAGTCAGTGTTGCTTCAAAGGAAATATAGCAACATCGTAACAACCAGCATGACTTGAGTATGTTTTCATTAATATAGGCATCACAATGCGCAGCTTGAACTTACCCTCCCCAATTATTTACCTGTATTAACCTTCCCTTAGGATAAAGGTCAAGATTATATTTTTCATGCAATTTTTTGGGGTGAAGATTGACCTCAGTGCACTGTTTTCTTCTACAGTAATATATTCGAGAAGTGAAATTTACGTGAAGATTCACCATCGATGCACCTTTCCAAATCTACTTAGTTAAGGATTCATCATTATAAAACTATAACTAGGCAGAGATTAGGCGTCTAATCTTTGCCTAACCTTGAGGAGGATAGGTTCAAGATGCACATTAAAGCCTGCATAAGACAAATATGTGTCCAAATTAACGGGATGCCCGGTTAAACAACCAAACACAACGTAGCATAGAAAAACAACTGAACTTTAGACTAAAGTACAACATTACTCGTAATCATACTTCTTTACTCACAGTTCTCGGACCAGTACGATTCCTGACCACCGAACGTATCACATCTAATACGTGGACTATATCTTGGCAAGAACAGAATGAGATCCCCTGTTCAACCGATAGCTATGTGATAGAATACGCGCTATTTAACAGAGATCAATGTGAAGAGTTCATGACTCCGGAACGGATTCAGTTTGGATCTGGCTTTGTCACCGATATACATGATATATCAATTACAGAATTGGAGCCGTATTCAACGTATGAAATATTTGTGTATGCTGTGAATGATTTTGGAAACGGACAGTTGGTGTCATTGATTGATCAAACCGCAGAATCTGGTACGTAGAGTTAAAATATTACGCGGTGTCATGAATTAAGGGCTAGCTGAGCATACTCCACGCCGCTCGTCCGCTAGGCGGTAGCGTTTTCAACCGCTACACGTGTCATATTAGCTCAGACCTGTGTGTTTCTTTGGCATAATGATCACGGGGAACCAGTGTATTCTATCATGTACAATAATACGCCGGTGTGAGAGTGTGAACGAGTTGGAGCGTTATGAAGTATGCTCAGCCCTTTTACGATGCTCTATATCCGACATTCTTAGGACTATCTAAACTGCATATGATACAACTAGGACAGTGCGAGGGTAAATATCACATATATACATGTAGACCCATATCAATTTAGTCGACCTACAATTCCAAGGGCGCAGCCATACTTGACATTACCTCTATGTATGTGAACTTATAAAGGGTGCTGTTAAGTGATATATATTGGCCAATTGGATAACCAACAGATAATCCGACACACACTTACACAAAACAAGAACAGAAAACCCAATCATAATGTTTTGTTTTGTTGTTGTTTGTTGTTATCCCTCTTTCTACTACGCTAATCTGGTCTGCTGGACAGTTCCTTAACGTACAGAGAACTATAGTCAAACTAAGCTTTGGGTATAGAAAAAGCATGCAGGTAATGTAACATAATGTTTATAACTAGACATTTCTATGTCAAAACGTTCACCTTTTACAACATTCTGATGTACATGTAGGTCATAAACGTTGCCTTGATATCATATTACCAAAACATCATTTACTAAAGACATATATTTTGCGATAAAACTAATCAAAATAATGTGGTTTTAAAACACATTTTTCAGAACCTTTTATCGCTCCTGTCAGCACACGTGTTGCAAGAACAGACACGACATTGACATTCCTGTGGTCTGAGCTTCCATGTGGTCAAAGAGGTGGCAATAACTCCTATGAGTATCGATTGACAACTGATACGGGAGACGTGATCTATTCAGACACCTCATCTGAACTCCAGGCAACGATTAGCAACCTAATGCCGTGCACGACGTATATTTTTGAAGTGTCAGCTTTCAACGAAGCTGGTAATGGCCCGTTCTCGACACCAATAGAAGGAACTACAGACACTGGGGGTGAGTAGTCCATACCTTTATATTTAAGTGTATTACAGTTATACTATAAAGCTTATAAAGCTCCTATCAAAAAATGGTATAACCTATTTTGAATACCTTCAAGTGTGTGGGACTCCTAACACATGCCTAAAATGTTATGATGAAATACCAGATGACATCAGACAACATGTTGATGTTACCACAATAATAATAGATGATCAGCGCAGATATGGCAACTCCAAAATACTGCAGGTAGCGTAACGTAGTTTCCTAGGCGATGTAAAATGCATGCATACTGGATGGAAATATATCGCACATCTGATTTTTAGACTGAAATACAACCTTACTCGCAATCATACCTCTTTGCTCACAGTTCTCGGACCAGTACGATCGCTGACCACCGAACGTATCACATCCATTAAGTGGAATATATCTTGGCAAGAACAGAATGAGACCCCTTGTTCATCCGATGGCTATGTGATAGAGTACGCGCTACTTAACAGAAATCAATGTGAAGAGGTCATGACCCCGGAACGGATTCAGTTTGGATTTGGCTTTGTCACCGAAATATCAATTACACAATTGGAGCCGTATTCAACGTATGAAGCATTTGTGTATGCTGTGAATGATTTTGGAAACGGACAGGTGGTGTCATTGATTGATCAAACCGCGGAATCTGGTATGTAGAGTTAGAATCTTTAGCGGTATAAATTAATGGCTATGAGCATAACACAAAACGCTCGACCGCTGAGGGTTAGCGTTTGCCATTGCTACGCAGCGCCATATTCTTAAGGACATTTAAAGAAGAACAAAATAGTTTCGAAATCACAGAGTGTACCTTTAACATGCATTATACCCATACACCTTTTGATCACAGTACCGTTGGCTCCACCTGCAAATGTAGAGAACACCGCCAGTACACCCGCATCCCTGACATTCCAATGGCAACAAGTACCATGCGGTCATAGAGGTGGCAATAATTCTTATGACTATACATTGACCAGTGTAAATGGAGCTGTGGTCGATCAGGGTATAACGGATGACCTATATGTGACATTGTATGGTTTGCAGCCGTGCAGTTCATACTCCTTTGAAGTGAAAGCAGTCAACAATGCTGGGCCTGGAGTGGCTTCTGAACCAACCAGGGGTATGACGGGAAACGGTATGTAATGTCGGTTTCGCATTCTTATGTTATTTGCTAATTGGCTCAGCATGAAAAAGGCGTATAATGTATTACGTGTCTTTTCCATGAAATGCCATCCACGAGGGGTCTTTGTTGATTTGAATTTAGACAATTCGTGAGCCTTCAGTCCGTGTCCTCAGTACTCCTTGACATTGTGTCCTTACTAGAGCAATTTCCATATCACAACATTCTACTGACTGATCATTACTGTTCTCATTAACACTTTCCACGCGGCTATTGTTTTTACCATACACAAAACAGATTTTTCAGAAACCTTTCACAATTTTCAAAGTCTGTCTCAAGGATTACTGACCCAATACTAGGCATGTTTGTACTTATGTCAATGCATTTCTCATGTTGGTTCTAAATATGGTAATGAAATTCAATAATTTTGACATTTTTTAAACATTTTGTGAACTTTTGTAATGTCGTCTGCATGAAAAAACATGAAAATAAAGTTAACGGTACCTTTGGTTCCATTAAATTTAATGAATCTCCCTGCTCTTTAACTGTTTTACTTACATCATGCTCTTTGATTTTTCCACTACGATATTACACTACAAGAGAAGAAAAGAGGAGCTTCCCAGAAACCATTGTGGCTGGTCGCATTACTATGTCTAATCAAACGTGCACTCTCATAATTTAGTACATGGTTTCCATTCCTGGTTCAGAATAAACTGGGTAAACATGAATCGTTAGTAAAATAAAACACACCATTGCAAAGTTCTAGTTCTGCTCTATCAATTTATGTTATTTTTCTCACTAACGATTCATGTTATAGAGGGAAATATCACTTTTAAAAGCTCCAAAACATAAATATATAATGCATTGTGGGAAGGTTATGATTTCTGTCCGGTCCAAAATCCGATAGCTTTACTGCACATGTGTGGGCACCCGTGTGTGAAATACACTTTTGAAATGCCCGCTTTGTTAGGCGTATCATGCGTGTATGCTCCATACAGATATGGATCGATTACCAATCCTTTGTGAGTATTTCTGTAGATGTGGATATATTCAACTATCTGACTCAAATGATGACAATAGCCGATAGAAAAGTATGGCCAGCAAGAAAAGGTCCTTCCCACAATGCATTATGCTTTAATGCCTCTAAATTTGTCAACAGCAGTAGTGTAAGTTAATAAGACATGGTAATTTGATCGGACACACTGGTTTCTGGGAAAATACCGATATCTTCTCTTTTACACTACAGTCCTCGGGTCGGTACAAACATTACGCACCAAGAATTCCACCTCAAATACGTTGACAATATCATGGGTCGCTGAGGAATCGAACCCATGCCCTACTGATTATTACGTCGTAGAATACACTCTTCTCAATAGAGACCAATGTGAAGAATTGGACAGTCATCAACGAATCCGCTTTGGTAATGCGACAGAGACCCAGGTGGTCATCACTGGACTTTATCCTCGTTCCACTTATGGAGTATACATTAACCCTAGAAATGGACTCGGTGTTGGACCAGCGATATCGATTACAAGTGTAACTGCGGACTCAGGTAAGACGCGGCTTTTCTTGACATGGAATACAGAGCTACTTTAGCATGTTTAGGGGTATAACATATTTTAGGTTACTGTGCTTTACGTTATAACCTCACCAACCGCACTGCGAATTATAGGCAGCGACTTCATTTTTTTATCAAATGTCATATAGAGTTATCAACCGGTCGCGGTCGTGCCCTTCTCGACTTCGAATATGTGCACTCAGTTTGCTTCGGATGATTTTATTACACTAGGTTTTTTGGTTCCCGATATGTCCGTTGACAAAATCATATATCTTTATGCTTTTTACACAATATTTATAATATTGCTTACTACCGCCATTTCATAAACAAATATTTTATTTTAATCTGCTTAACACTTTACACGCGGCAGTTGTCTGCAGACGACAGTTCCAAAATGTGACAAAATATTTGAAAATGTAAACATTAATGACATTCATCTACATATTTAAAATCACCAAAGATAGACTTTGAAAGTTGTGAAAGGTATCTAAACATCTGTTATGTATATAGTAAAACTTATAGCCGCGTGGAAAGTGTTAACATATATATGTCTTGAATGTTACTACAGCTCCGTCAGGCCCGCCAACAAACATAACCTCTACCTTCGTCGAATCTGAATCCATAACCTATGTCTGGAACGATCCACCATGTGGACATCAAAACGGCGATATACAAGGGTATTTGTATACCATAATTCCTGCCGATACTGACGGTATAATCATGAATGGTGTGACCGAGAGCCAGGTGGTTTCGGTTAACGGTTTGAAGCCTTGTACTGCTTATAAATTCAACATTGCAGCATTTAATAGATATGGTAACGGCCCCAGTGATTGGATAACAACAACGACAAAGACAAAAGGTAAATATGTTTTAGATATAATTATTGTCTAATTAAAGTTAATACCAATTTTGCACTTTTATGTTTCTCAATTCTGAAGGCCCTGTCACACCATTACAGCGTATGGCCTGAACGTGGTCTGAACGTATGCCGACGTATTAAAAGAATAGCTCGAAAATTGTCAGAGTCCAAGAACGTCCAAGAACGTCCAACTTCCCAACGAATTGCGTAGGAAAAGTCGACATCGGTGATAGAATGGACGTATCCATAGCGTATCCATAGCGTATTGAACGTATACATAGCGTATGACTACCGTATTGATAGCGTATCACTAACTTATAACAAACTTATCACAGCGTATCACAGCGTATGCGATCGGCGAGTGTATGACCAACGTATGCTTAACGTATTCGTAGCGTATGTCTGTCGTGTTCGACGTATCCTCAGCGTATCCTCAGCGTACAACGAACACGTGACTTATGCCGCTGCAGAAATTGAGTTTCGTACACGGCGGGACAAGTGTTGCCAGTTCAATTAAACGCAGCCTAGATAATAACTATTAAAATATCTAGAAGGGTAAATCTATAGGTCCAACCTATAACTTACGACGAGTAACGTACCTCTAACGTATGTCAGCGTATGTCAACGTATGTCTAACGTATGTCAGCGTTTGTAAACGTATGTATAACGTACCACGACGAACCTATCGGGAACTTATGCAGAACGTAAGTTAAGCACACGTTGAGTACGTCGAGAAATTTTGAACATGCTCAATAATTTTTCGCGGGCTCGACGTGTTCCAAATTTTCACAACGTATCACAGCGTGCTCTTAACGTAAACGACGGATCCCCAACTTACCCCTTACTTGTATCAGCGTACACCGACGTACACCAACGTATTTTCGATATTTCGCATACGTTGTCATACGTTCAGGCGATACACCATGGTGTGACAGGGCCAGTGTATCGCCTGAACGTATGCCGACGTATACAAAAAATAGCTCGAAAATTGTCAGAGTCCAAGAACGTCCAACTTCCCAACGAATTGCAATATTTTGGTTTTTATCAATGCTAGATAGCTATATATTTTCAGCCGACGTACATCAACGTATACCAACGTACGGGTAACGTACCTCTAACGTATGTCAGCGTATGTTTAACGTACCACGAACGTACAGGGAACGTACAGGGAACTTATGCAGAACGTATTAAGCACACGTTGAGTACGCCGAGAAATTTTGAACATGCTCAATCATTTTTCGCGGGCTCGATGTGTTCCAAATTTTCACAGCGTATCACAGCGTGCTCGTAACGTAAACGACGTATCCCCAACTTACCCCTAACTTATATCAGCGTACACCAACGTACACCAACGTATTTTTGATATTTTCGCATACGTTGGCATACGTTCAGGCGATACGCCATGGTATGACAGGGCCTTGATATAAATGTACTAAGTACTAAAGGGGCAATTCAAACATAGAATTTTAACGTCATTCTCTTGTAGTGGAGCTACTACGCATGTGTGAGAGCGCAAAGAGTTCGAGCGTGGAGTCTGCTCAGCCCTTAAGGTCGTACAAGTTACCAGTTCAATGGCGAGCGCAGGGTGTTCCTTTCCTACAAAAGAAACTCGCTTGTTCACGCTTGTACTTTTCATCATACGTATTTTTTAATCTCTTATCACATCATAGTTCCAGATAGGCCTGCAATCCTCAGACTGCAAGAACGCCTTTTGGAAGCAATATTTATTGCCTGGGAGCCATCCGAAGAAATGCATTGTGAAATAATCGGTTATAACGTAGGTGCACATGTTTTCCTTGAACATAAAAAAGAAGAATAAATGTGAGAGTTATGAGTCATTTTCAAAAGATGGTGCTAATAATCCACTGTATAAGAATATTGTCCTATATTATTTACAAGCGAACAGACTAGACGATGAATAGAGACAGGGGCATTACTTACTTAGTCAATTAGGTGACCGTTGTCTTATTTACACAAAGCAAATCGAGGTGATCGATCATCTACGGTGAGCAATTGTTATCGATAACCGCAACGATATTATTATATTACGCGATATCACGGCGTCACAAAAGTATGTCTTCCTCATCATGCTCATGAGCACGAGGTCTAACACATGACGTTTTATTTTATTTTGTCCATGTCCATTGAATTGTATGAGAGACGAAAATGTTCTCATTGCTTCCTCGGAGCGGTTCTCCCCTCACCTAGAAACTGTTCTCCCCTCACATCGGAGCTGTTCTCCCCTCACCTCGGAGCGGTTCTCCCCTCACCTAGGAGCGGTTCTCCTCTCACCTCGGAGCGGATCTCCCCTCACCTTGGAGCGGTTCTCCTCTCACCTCCGAGCGGTTCTCCGGTGCGGTTCACCTGTCACCTTGGAGCGGTTCTCCCCTCACCGCACCTTTTGAAGCCCTGTCATATGTTTCTATCCATTTCTATATAATGCAGTTAACAATGAAAACAACATATAGACCATATAACATTAGCTTCATAGCTGCACTCAATCCAGAGAAGCAAGTCAGCGTTTCGTCAAACATTCGACAGTTAACCTTCGCTGATCTAGAACCTTCTACTGAGTATGAGGTCCAAATACGGGCGTATACACAGGCTGGTAGCGGAGATTATCTGATTCGTAGATACTTTACTCTTCCAGCTGACCAAGTTGTATGTGAGTATGAGATGGATAAGATACACGATATATAATTTAGTTTCTCTGGTGTTTCATTGTTGTAAAATGAAAATATTATAAAGATTGCAATGAAATGAAAAAGGAAACATTTTATCGTAACACATAGTACCAGCTACAACCCTTCGGTGACGATTACAACTACCAGAAATGTGTTTTTTAAGAGCCAATAAAATCACAAGACGGTTTCAAGCTCAAGATCAATCACCATGGCGACATATATACACCAACACTTTTATAAACATCAACGTCCACAATCAACTATTCCATTATCTAGAAGATAATCCATGCCATGTAACGGACATAGCTAGGATTGATCTCTTCGCTCTGAAAATGCCCAACTTCTGTATTTTACAACAACGTCTACTCATTATGTATATAGAATGTCTGGCTCACTACTATCACTATTGCTTGCTAGATGGAGAGCCGCTGGAAAGAAGATCGGATCGTAAGTGTACGGATGAAACAAAAAAGTTGAAGTTGGCGACACATCTTTCAGCATACAAAATTACTTTCCACCTTCCGTCGTACTTATACGTACTTTTTTGTATTTTAGTGCTTTATTATACACAAAATGACAACTTTATAATCTATAGATTTGGGAGATCCGTTGGCTGAGCCTATGCTCATTAATTCCAGTGATACCTCGGCAACGATAGAGATTCCTCAACTTCAAGGGCTCAAACCACGATATCTAACGTAAGTATTATACACTGAAAACATTTATTGGTTAATGACATGCTGTACTAAGAAACTTTAGTAAAAATAATTAGTTCAGGGAGTACAACTAATCTTTCATTGGTGTCGGTAATTGTGGGATTGTGATAACTAGTTTCTTTTCGTATAGCATATGTCCAAATTGGTGCAGCTATCCAAACTAATCTACCTCTATCAAGAGTATTCACTGGAACTAATTAAGCGCGACTCGGTTAACTAAGTTTGCTTTAAATATTCGTATAACCAACCGAACTAAAATACAATTACTGTCCGCGACTAAGATATTCGTAGAAGTGGTTGGCGACTAATTTGTCAACTAACTTTTTAGCGCCGCGGTGCTGTCTTCGAAAACAGAATGTTGCAGCCGCCATTTTGTTCAGTGTACGTGAAGCGATTGTTGACTCCCGATAACCGAGCGAAGAAAATGGCTCAAAGGTACGTAAAATGATGCAAAATGTATGTCAAATTTTTTTTTTTAAAGAATATAAATCTGTTGATGTTTCTGGACAATTTTGTGTCAGAAGTTTGTGTGACGTGCAGGTTTTTTAATTCATGAATTTACGTACAACACAATTCCCAGTTCATTGCATGTCGTGATACTGTTGTTCACGCTGTGTCATTCGAACTTTGGTGGCCGTTAGCGGAATTATTAATGGAGAAAATGACAGGCATGGTATACAAAAATCTACATAGTATTTTGTGATTTGACATACATTTAAGATTATTTTACATATCTTTGAACTATTTTCCTCGCTCGGTAATCGGGAATCAACGCTTGCTTCACGTGCACTGCACAAAATAAGTAGACAATGGTTAACTAATTGATAAAATTAGTAGACCATCTTAGTTTAACTGAATGAACTAAGCAAAAGTCGTAGAAATAGACATTGTTTTTACTAATTTACAAGTTAGTATAGACCCCTAAAATTAGTAGAGACACCTTACAAATTAGTAGAGCAAATTAGTAGAACACAGCCTACTAATTTATAAGCTAGTTAAAGAATACTTAAACTAATCTATAGTTGGTAGAAACAGACATCGTTTTTACTAATTTATTTTAGTACAGATAACTAACAAATGTTTTCAGTGTAGAAGGATGAAACACCGGAGTTATTAATTTAACGCTTTCCACGCAGCAGGCGTCTGCTGACGACATTCCAAAGTGTCACAAAATGCTTCAAACATTTCATAATTATTGTTGAATTTCATTACCATACTTGGAATCAACATGAGAAATGCATTAAAATAAGTCCAAACATTCTTAGTATTTGATCGGAAATTTTTGAGATATACCTTGAAAATTGGTTTCTAAAAAATCTGTTTTGTGACGGTATCTAACGTAAGTATTATAGAAGGAGTAAACACCGGAGTTATTAATTTAATAAACTACTTTTCCCAACATAAGTTAAGAGTTTCTCAAAAGTTTAAAACTGTCAAGCTTTCGTCAGGATTAGCTCTGACTTCTTCAGGACCAAATTATTATAATATTTAGCAAAACATAAAGATTGCAATTTCTCTATTATTATCATCATTTGGGCTGACCCTTGCCCGATGATTTAAGAGTAGGTGCCCCTTGCCTACTTCTGAAAGAATGGTGGCTCTGAAAAGAGCCGTTCAGATGGATCGTCCCATCTCCACTAAATAGAGTTGGTGGCTCTGAAAAGAGCTCTAAACGTAGGTTGACACCGGTCTACTATAAATTTGGGTCTAATATAACCTATTCCAAAGGACTGCCGGGCCCTTACCAATGGGAATAACGTAGACTGCCTTCTGTCATCTACAGACTTCAAAAAGTACATTGCACTGTTAGTGCTGTCACGAATATGTAAAGATCGTTTGACGCTGTTATGAACCTGAGCAGGTATACATTATAATGGATCATTGGCGACCTGGCTGGAAAAAAACAAGACTATGAATACCCGTCTTAAAAACCTCTTACGATTTACTTTTTCCAAGTTTCTACACTGAGAAAAATATTTACACAGCTTGTGTAAAAGTTTACATATTTCCTGTGTTCGCACAGAACACTATCATTTCTATGTAAAAGTTTACATAACATGTGTTATGTAAAACTTAACTTGTTAGTTATGTAAAATATTACTAAATTAATGTGTAAGAAAATTAACATATAAGTTATGCAAATAATTTACCAACAACTTATGTAAAACAATAAGAGCATGATTGTTATGTAAACATTAACATGTCATTGTTATGTAATTTTTCACAAATTATTTATGTAAAATTAAACGATTTTACTAAGAAATGGTGTATAAACTACATAATTTTACACATTTCTTGTGTTCATTTGATAGAATTTCATAATTGTTATGTAAAAAACACATTACAATTATGTTCAGTTATAAAAACATAATAATAATTCACTTAGTTATTATGTAAAATTTTACTAATTATTTATGTAAAATCAAAATTTTACAAGGAAACTGTGTAAACAATACACAACTATTGTGAACAATTTAACATATTTCTGATTTCTGAAAACTTTGAATGTAAGTAAATCACTGCACTGATAAAACTTATAGTTGTTATTGATGCGTATATTTCAATTGTTGATGAAAAATGAGCGCCCCCCCCCCCCCATGCCATCTGATAAGCTCTGATCTGAACTAAACCCCGGGAACTAACTCAACCACAAAGACACACGGCCTGACGGCCTCTATACGGCAACCGGTAGGCCTATATACATACTGAATCACGGGACTTGCGTACTCACGGGAACTGCATTTTCCATCAGCAACAATTGAAATATACGCATCAATAACAACTATAAGTTTATCAGTGCAGTGATTTACCTACATTCACAGTTTTCGATGTACTTTTCCAGCCCCCACCGCTGCAGAATTGAAGAGACCTCTTCAATACAAGAGTTCTCCTGCATCGGCCATGTTGAAACTGCATGGTATATGTTCACCGCGTACGTTTACATAACAAACATGATGAAGCGAAAAATGTACATCACAATTACGTAGTCACACGCACCATGTGCTTTTTTTACATAACAAACATGTACAATTAACATTATGAATTGTAAATCTTACACACTTTGAATGTTTATCTTTTTTTTGCAAATATATTGTGTAAAACATACACAACTTTGGTAAACAGTCAATTTAACATAAGAAATAAGTACTGACATTTTTTACACAAATATTATGTTCCAAATTTGTACATGTCTTGTGTAAATAAAAGTTTACATATTTTTCGTTTAAATATTGTTTTCTCTGTGTATGAAACCCTAACCAATAGCATTATACTAGTGAATCCCGCTCTCCCAGTCTCTTAGATTGGGAGCACAACAGCTATACTTGAACTAATCTCAGTTTAGTGGTCTATTTTAAAGAATGGTTCTACTGCTCTAATACTTCAGAGAATACCGAATTGCTGTGGAACGGATAGCACGTGACGCAGTTGAGTCACGTGACCTTGACGTCAACACTGATGATAACATTTACATTGCTGGTACGGTAGATGTCATGGAAGCAGTTGACCAGTCAGTGATATTCGTTGTTGGTAATGGCAATGAGGTAAATGCTAATCCTCCACTAACGAAAGGGATGACATACCTGATCTACATTGGAAGCTGCAGCGTTATCAGTGAACCGGTTAGTTTAGGGAGCACATCAAAACTCGACCGCGCGGCAACCGCCGGTTCCGCCCGGTTGGACCGCATATCATTGTTTAGAACAATAGAAACCGGCTGCAACCGCACGGAACCGGCGGTTGCCGGGCGGTTGAGTTTTGATGTGCTCCCTTAGTGGTATCATAGTCTGCCATGATGCTTCGATATCTCAGTGGGATTTTGTTGAAAACAACAAGGAAAATGAAGAAAATATCAATACATTTGAAAATAATGTCTTCGATTTAAGAATATCACAATTATCCCCACACCTATTTGAAAAAGTCCACCACTTTTATATGGTATTGACAAATCGTCCAAAATAATTATGTTCGTCATAATTGTTACTTTTTGCTTCAGTAACTTTTGGCCAACAGTTTGTCTTTATTCGCAGGTCAAATTGTTGAATGTTTAAGCTAAGGCAAGATGAGCATAACCCATATTGTTTCTATTGATTATCTTTACAGGAAGCAGGCTGTATTTGGTCACCGCCGCTTTCTTTCGGTACGTTTATCATAAGTTCAAAAAAAGGTCAAATATTTTTGAATCGACTTTATTTCAGACATTTCTTATATATATGTCCAAATAATTGTATTGCATATCATTAGAACACCCGATACACACTACAGAGGCACATGTAACACTGTATGCCTCAGTTAGTTCGGCACACAGTGTAAAATGTGTTCAGATCATCAATCGGATAACTGAAATTAAAAACACCTCTGAAACGATATTCATTAATAAGTTATATTTGATATCCTACATTAAACAATAAATATTGGATATCCTGCATTCTTAAACTATTCTGTCAGTGTTATTGCGCTTTATTCTGTTGAGGGCGCTATAACGGAATAAAGCTAATCTACAGTGCGAATGATTAGCTGAACTCAGTTTATAATTATACTGTGTGCCGAACTAAACTGAGGCATACAGTGTTACACGTCTACCTCTGTATGTATCGGGTACTTGGAAAGCTGAAGCGGAGTCCATTGTAAGTGCATAATTGTACTCCGCGTGCGAGTCGTTCATCACGCTGCACTGACGCCGATTTTTACTGAAGGTGATATAAAACTTGTTAACATGTTTTTATTCGTTATTAAAGAGAATAAAAGTATGCACAAAATTAGAAAAATCAATTCAATTGCGCGAGGATGTCCACTTAGGTAGAAATTCTACCGACTTCAAAGAACAATTTGGTACATAACTCCGATATGCTCCCCCAACTAGTAGTGTGGTGGTTTTTTTGTGTCTAAACCGCTGAATCATTAAAGGAGGTGTCCCGCAAGCATAAAAGTGTGCATTATATGTTAGAAAAATAACTGTCGAGCCCAACTTTTGTAAATATATAGAACAAAACACCATACTTATAACAAAAACAAAATAAAAACCGCAATCTCTCAACATGCACTTTTTAAAATTCGCGGCGATCGAAAGTCCCAGTGTCGATGATGTCATAGTTAAACAATGCACATGCGCGAATTTGAGCACCGATACCCATGACGTCATCGACACCGGGACATTCGATCGCTGCGAATTTTAAAAATTGCATGTTGAGTGATGGCAGTTTTTATTCATTTTTATGACTAGTATGGTGTTTTGTTCTATATTATTACATAATTTAGGCTCGATTATTATTTTTCTAACAAATAATGCTCAATGTTTTACTTGCGGGACTTTTCCTTTAAAAGTGTAAAATAAATGTAATACAATTGTAAAAATGTGAAAAATCATCCAACACATAACATCACTGCGTGTCACTTGTATGCAATATGAAAATATCCCAAAATACACGACATTTAGGCGAATGATAAAACCCACATATTTGAGGAGTTTATTTTAATTAAAATAATGTTATCCTACAGTCATAGGTGCAAATGACGAAAATTGCTAAAAAAGAAGAGATAGCCTATTCCACCCAGATGGGGAAAATCGCGAATATTTGCACAATTAAAGACAAAAATAGACGAGGGACATAACTTCATTACTTTATTTTGTAGAGAATTCACTGAAGCTTCTAACAATTGTGCAAAAGATCAGCATTCTTTATTAGCTTCGGGGAAATATTGCGTTTTTTTCTGCTACCATGCGAGCGTTGTCCGTTTTCCGGCAACATTGGTCAATTTGCATTCGTTTTTTCTTCTTTCAATTTGATAAACAGTCACGTGAGGTTAGATGCACATTAAATATACAATTTGTCATTGCACAATCATTGCAGAAAGCGAGGTCGACCCACCTATTGTTGTGAGCACAAGAGCGCCACCAACTGAAGAAGTACCACCTACTAGTGATATCATTACAAGAGCGCCACCAATTGCAGTGATCACAACAAGAGGAAATGTTGTAGTAACAACCCCTGCTACAGGCAACAGAAGGGATAATCGAAAATCGCTACCCGTCTTTCTTCCGATATTCATTATTACAGCTTTCATAATACTGTTAGCCCTTGTAATCCTAGCTTTTGGGATGGAGAAACAAAGGTAACCAAAGATAAACAACCAATAACAAATACAATTCTAAGCCAATCTGTAAAAATACTGCGTTCAGAATCAGAGAATAGGTATATTTACTGCGTTCAGAAGTTTTACAACACCCACATAAATTATTACTATCATCATTTTTTTTTTTTTTTTTTTTTTTTTTTTTTTTAACGGTGTGCAACATACAAATAACTTCCTACCAAAATACATTTCAAAGCTAACATGTTAACACAAAATTGTATAAAGACTATATAACAAATCAATGTGACGTGTGTTTCGTTACAGAGTTATCAGGCAAAACGTAAACATGTCGTTGACCTTTTGCATGTGGAGTCAAAAATTAACTTTGTCCAATTTCAAGCGAGATGACAACCAGTGTCGTAATAAAAGCAAGAAATGGATCGTGTCAAACTGACGAAAGCGTTTTAAGGGGGGGGGGGGGGGGGGTGTTAACCCTTTTATATGAAGTTTATCAAGCGCTGTAACTTTTGAACTATGAATGTGATGTACATAAAAGTATACATTTTTGGAAAGGAAATGAGTCAGAGAATAACAACGTAACAAAATCCATTTAGGTAAAAAATGCCGGAATTGCACCAGAATCATCTAAAGACAATTTTCTAGGACCACTTTTTTCATGAACTTTTTGTTGTTCTTTTTTTCAACATCAACATTCACCTAATGATAATTTATGTTCCCACCCAAAATAACGGTTTCTCCTCTTATGAACGTGGCAATATCTGCACTGCTGCGCAAAATGGAAGACATGCACTTACTGTGTAGTAGCATTCCGTTGATTTCGTTTTGTGACGTCAAGCGTTGCAAAAACAAGTTTATATCCGTAATATTTCGTACCATGTTGAAATAACTATAGTCTATTTATCCATCAAGTACCTGCGTATTCAACTAATTGTAGCACATAAACTCGCGCGCTTACTCGAGGCGCTGGCGTATAAATAGGAGCGTAGAAAGACGGAAGAGACATGGCGTGTGCGTAAATGATGCACCTGTAAAGTTACGTCACTGTCCAGAGGAAGAAGACAAATAGAGTGAATGCAACATTTTTATTTCACATCACAACATATACAATAACATCATAACATATCAATTATAAATACATGATAAAGGAAACAAGTTCCCCAAAACAGTTTTCAAAAATAGTCCATCTTTTTGTTATTCTATTAAAAGACGCCGCAATCCAAAGAAACGGTTCGTGCCACCGGATATGTTCATGGAGTCTGATATGCTTGCCTTGGCGGAATACGACAGAGAAGATGAGTCAAAAGGTAGAACTTAAGAAGCATGCACAAGGTTATAATTGTACCAAGTACCGGACCAAATCCCGGTTTCGGGTTCTACTGGTCATCAGAGGATATGCCGATACTTGCATGATTACTTGATGTTGATTTGATTTGAGATCATTTGGGTCCTACGACCCTGGATAACCCAATAAGCTTATATAGCTTATTTCCATTGGGGTCCGTTTGATGTGTGAACAGATACAGACCGGGATGATCCCCTACTCTTTACGAAAGTCTGTAACCTTTTTAACGTGCTCGGGTATTGCTCTTCCGGTGCACGGGACCACAATTGTACGTGACTTCCGAACCACTGGTTTTTGCTGCCATTAGGAAATCGTCACAATCATTTACCAGGCTACCGACACGGCGCACACAATGTATTAGCACTTAGATTGTAATATCCCCTAACCGAAAGGATAATATAACACGACTAATACATACAAATTAAATTGCACATCGTTAATATCCCCATGTTCAAATATTGCCAATATGTTCAATTAGTCGTGTTAGATTATCCTTTCGGTTACAATCCGGTCAAAATTTTCTGTCTTTTTAAAATCTTTTCTGCATATATTGTGCTTGTGTTATTTAGACAACTATTAAGATCCCAATTTTTTCAGATGTTCCAGATCTTCCCGAAGTTCCGCCAACATTGTTTGAGAAACAAACCCAATTAATATCGCCACCTCCACACCCAAATGACCACCCTGGTCCTGTGATTATAGATGAGTTAAGAAATTACGTCATAAGCAAGAGGTCAGGTGTCAATTCAAGCTTCCGGGATGATTACCAGGTATGAATTGTGTAGAATCCCGTTTTCGACAGCCTGGTGCTAAGCATTAGTTTTTCCAGTTTCCAATACGATTTATTCCGTTAATATATACTACTGGGTTCCAAATTATCGGTTACTTTCATCTCCAGGCTGCTGGAAACAGATTCAATTGTGTGATACGGGTACGCAGTTGTGTTGACGATTTTTTAAATATAATTTACTTCAGAATTCAAGATGAACCATTGATATCCGACATTAATGCTCTCGCCATTCACAGCAAAAATTGAAAATTATTGGAATTCATTAAACTTTTCTTTAAAACGTGCTCTATTTAATAAGCTTCGCTTGGAAAAAAGTGTACTTTAGGTCCCAGATTCTGAACTGTACTAGTATCGTTCTGAAACTGGTACAAAGTCAGTGTTCCCGTATCGTCCAATAATGGCACGTATAACATGTTTCAGTATCGGGCGATATTGGGTGCCGTATAGTAGTGTCAATATCAGTATCAAACACACGGATTTGTGTCTATTTGTCTTCTAGTGGCTAGAATTGTGATATTAGAGCTTAAAGGCAAAGGTCGTCTTTGGCTAGTTAATAATAATAATAATAAAACGCGCCTTCCCCATTAGGTTACAAGGCCCGCTTAGCAGCGCTATAAATTGATGCCCTAAAAACCGTCAACAAATTTAAATATTCGCCAAGCTGGTTGCTATATATGACATAATTCTCGTGTGCAACCAACCGGCTGTATTGAGTAGTGTAAAGGCATGAGAGTAGATGTAATTTGCAACATAATGGAAACTTACCCATGCAGTTAGCCCTGAATTTAAATATATGCACTGGGTAATCCTCTCGTAGTATTGATAACAATAGGTTTACCAGAGCGAATTCTAGGCGGGCAATTTATGTCATGCACCGAAGTCTCAAAGCGCTTAACAGATAACATAACATCACTGAAATTACAATACAATATAAGAAAAATACAATATGTGGATGAACATGCAAAACATTGTAAACAGGGAAAATCAATCATCAAAAGTGAATATTGTGTCTTTAGAGACGATTTGAAATGGCTAAGAGTTTTACAGTTCTTGATGTGAAGTTGATTCCAAAGTTCAGCTGAAGCATAACGAAATGAATGATTACCATAGGTTAAAGTTGACACAGAGGCAATGATAAGTTGTTATCTTGAAGCCGATCGTAAATTTCGAGATGGTTTCAGTATAGTTACCCCAGGGTTTACTGGCTTACACCTGTTTATTTGATGACAGATGGAATAGAGTTTAGATGAAGAAATCTCAACTTTGAGATATTCCCAAAGGATCTGGCTGGTAAGAGTAGACCTAAAGGTTCATCAAAATTCAAACCCGGTTTCACCATCACATGCCCAGGATATTGTCGTTTTTAAAGTTATGCAAAATGTGCCACAATTATCACCACAATTTGACAAACTCGTGTCTGGAAAATGCGCCGTTTATTTTGAACCACTATGTGCAAATTAATAGTTTATTCAGAAAAAAATAGCATCCACGTCAACAGCAAAATCAGCACGACTATAACATATCTGATTATCATAACCTTTCTTTCTCTTAGTTGTTACCAAGTGAATTAATGCACACGTACAATGCTTCGAAGAAGGAAAGCAACCGGCAGAAGAATCGTTACGCGAATATTGCTTCATGTAAGTCATAAGTATATAACGGTCAAAACCGGGGGGTACTTAGTGGATATGCGGTTACGGGGATGTGCCGCCAAAAAGGGTCCCATTTTTCCATCCTTGGTAAATGAATGACTCCTTTTCGAAGCCATTGTTGGTAAATATATGGTTCTAAATGATTTTAGACTAAAATCCTTAATTTTGATGTTTTTCACAGATTTTTTTTAAAAAAAAAGCAATATATAGGAAAAGTATGGGTCTCCGGTAAACATATGGGTACATTTTCCCCGAAAATAGGTAAATGTTTGGTTCAGTTTTTAATAAATTGTGAAGAAGTTACTCACATTTTAGTTACATTTCACTGCTAAGGTAGCACCTTATTCAGACTGATATCTCTGCGTGTGACTGGCAGTTAGCTTATCAAGTACGTTCAAGAAAAATACACTTTGTATCTGTATACATTTACCTGTTTATATACAAAATACGTTCAATCTAAATAAAATCTGTTTATACATGAATATACCCCTTAGTAAATATAATTTGTATCACCACATGTATATTTGAATTGTTTTATGATATATGTGATCTTTTCAGCGAAATAAATGATAATAAAAAACTATAAATGAGAAGTACGTTCAAGTTCATTTCCACTTCGTTACAGACTTTTCGACAAAAGTGACTACCTGCCCAACATAAATTCCACCAGCCAGTGTAACTCACTTACACTATGAGTTTGAAAATGTTTACCCGGCAGTCGGGCGGGAACTTTTATATCTTCACCCGCCCGATGCAAAAGTTATCCGCTATGGGCAGGTGGCCGGGTGCTATTTCCAGGCCTATTCGATACTGGTACAAAGTCAGTGTTCCAGTATCGGCCGATACTGGTAAAACAGTACATCCACCCTAATCACCCAACTTGGCTCCTACGACTTCTGGCTCTTTCCCAACAAAAATAACAATCAAATTCAAAGATTGCTGGGAAGAACTTTTCAAAGATCCAAGACCTAGCCAAAGCTGTACATCAGTGATGATACAATCTCTTTTGGAGTACCGTCCATGCTTCGAGAAGTGCAGGATACAACTGTGTATACGTCAAGGGAAGCTTTTTCGAGGAAATGTGACTTATAGGTTTTTTTTTAATTGTATGGCCATCTTTAGAAACATGAGACAAGTTACAAAACTTTTGATCCGCCCTCGTAACAGCAAAAACTTCGTAGAAAAGTCGGATAACACCAAATACCTCGCAGAGATAGGGTTTAGGGATTCTCAAGAGAAACTAAACGGTCTGCCTAACCACTAGATAACACTGCCCTCCCTCCTCCCCCTCATAACCCGTGTGAACGAATACATCGAATGTGTGAATCTTGGCCATTTCAAAATATCATCTTTCTCTATATCATGTTATTATACATTTAATCTACACCACAGATGACCATTCCCGGGTTATTTTGAATATACAGAACGACGATCCAGATTCTGATTATATCAATGCCAGTTACATTAAAGTAAGTAAAATTTTGTCTATCAATGTTATCAGATTTGAAACTCGGATTTGATACAACCTGTATTCTAAACATTAATAAGCCTTTTTAACACTTTCAAAGCGTCTATTGGTTTTATCATATTAAAAACAGATTTTTCAGAAACCTTTACAAATTTTTAAAGTCATCTCAAGGATTACTGAACCAATGCTAAGCAGGTTTGTACTTATTTCAATTTGTCAATGCATTTCTCATGGTGATTCCAAAAATGGTGATGAAATCCGACATTTTTGAAACATTTTGTGAAATATTGAAATGACGACTGCCGCATGGATCTTCCATTGCACTGATCCGATTAGACACATTTACCATACATGCGCATCCATCGCAGTAGCCACTGCACATGTGTGAGACGAGATAGTACGTGAACCCATACAGTGGACGTGATATAACTTAAACTCGACAATGCCAAAAATGCTTGATATGTTTACATATGAAGAGCTCTATTCCAAAAGGAATCAACTCCACCTTTTGTCGAAATTGAGTTAGGTACAGAACATGAAATAGAGTTACGAAATACATCTTTTAAACTTTGTTCTACATCTGTAGCATGTTCGGGTCAAAAGTTATGGCCCTCGGTAATTTCCGGAAATGTCCGGTAATTTCCGGAAGTTTACGGAAATTTGAATATAATTCACTATTTTGTAAGCCAAAATGATAGAAATATGGTTCTTTTATCATGGCAAAACATTGATAGGAATGTCTTTTATGAAATGCAATGAAGTAAAATGTATGGGATAATAGTTTTTTAAATTGCACACAAACAGAAGTGTTGTTATTTCAAAAAATGTGCCAAATTGTCCAAATTTTCAGTTTTTTCAAGAAAAAACAAAACTTCATAATTTAAAAAGTTGAAGAGGTATCTGAATGCGGTTTTCTGTTTTCAATGTGATTTGATCATGATAATTAATTGAAAATAACGATTGTTTAGTGAAGTGGTTTTTGAAAATTGGTCGAAACATTTATGTTCCAAAAGGGATCAACTCTACTAGTTTCCGAAAATAAAGAATGACATAGGAAATACAGTGAAAATCAAAAAACGAAATCAAACCTGTTTTTAAGCTTACGCATATAGTATCTTTCATATGGCAGAAAATTAGCATTATCAAAGAAGTGCAACATCCTTAATTTAAAAAACGTTGCTTTTCTCCCATTTCACTTATATGGAGTTGATTCCTTTTGGAACATAGCTCTTCATATTTATGTGTATTCTCTTTCCATTACGTAGGGTTATAAAGATGAGAAGAGATACATCGCAACACAAGGTGAGTGTATATAACACAATCCACCGTCATTCTTTTCTTCCAACTTTTTCTTAACTGCCATTTAATTCAGCTATCATGCTTATATAGGCTTTTTAAGCCTGGTCTGAGCAATTTGCTTGAGCCTGGTCCCTTCAGGACCCAAGCGTGTGTCCGTATGGACCGACCGTGTAAACAAACAAACAAACCCTAATAAAATCGAAACCCGTTTCCGGCAGCCTGGTGCTAAGCATTGGTTTCCAGTTTCAAATACGATTTATTTCGTTAAAATATACTACCGGGTTCCTAATTGTCGGTTCCTTTCATCTATGATTAGCACCAGGCTGCTTGAAACGAGATTCAAACAAATCATGTCAACTAGCAACATCTGGTAGATTCGTGGAAACATAACAATTATAAATACTTGTGGCAAACTTAGTCAGTTATGGAAGGCTAAATCACTATCCAGAAAGCTCAAAGTAAGACTGTTCATAGCTACAGTGGAATCAGTCCTCCTTTATGGATGTGAGGCATGGACAGTCACCCCAAAGCTTGGTAAACAACTGGATGGATGCTATACTAGGATGCTAAGATCTGTGTTCAACATCAACTGGAGTCAGCATGTGACGAATAAAGACATGTATGGGGACATGCCAAAAGTCTCGGACAAGATCAGAGAACGCAGGGCCGTCAGAAGGGGGGGTGCGTTGGGTGCGGACGCACCCCCTTGAAAATCTCTTTTTTTATTTTATTTTATTTTTAGGGTAACATGTTGTTTTATGAATGGAAAATGGGGTCAACGATGGCAAGATACATGAAAATTGTGTCCTAAATTCGATGTAATGCTCAGAGCTTCCGGGGGCTTCGCCCCCTGGACCCTCACCAGGGGCCCTAAGGCGGGCCCCTGGACCCCACCCGTTATTGGCTTCGCGTCAGAGGCGCTCGCATCGTCAGCGTGCTGCAGCACTAACACTCTTGACGTCATACTACTACTTCCGGTAAAAAATCGTGAAAACGCACCCCCCTTTCCGGTAAAAAATCGTGAAAACGCACCCCCCTTTCCGGTAAAAAATCGTGAAAACGCACCCCCCTTGGGCAAAAGTTGCTGACGGCCCTGGAACGCAGAGCAAGATTTGCTGTACACTGCTTCAGTGGATTCCAAAGCATGGAGTAAGAAAGCGTGGCAGACCAGCCCTAACCTACATTGACATACTAAAACGTGATACAGGACTGCAGGTGGAAGAAATCAAGATCGCTATGTTGGAAAGGAAGATCTGGAGAGGCATTGTGGTTCGGAAAAATCATCCGCCATAAGTCAAGTAAGTCAAGTCAAGAAAGTAAATTGGTATGACTTTGATTGTTGGGAGTGGTCGGTCCTTACAAAGAATAAAAGCATAGTATACAAACTGTGGGGAGACAAACATTAGCATAGGGGTAAAACTAGCAATTACATTGTGCTGAGGAAAGCAATGGGAATTGCAGCTATGCATTAAAATAAATAACAATGAAACATGAATACGCACAGTGAGTGACAAACAATCAAAATTGCTGTGCACTAAAACCACAAAAAATAATGCGAGAGAAGACCGACGTTTCAAGTGGATAAATCCCCCTTCATCATAAGTAGTAAGAACTATTGTAAAGAAGATAGTGAACTACAAGAGTACACCACTATAGCTAAAATGAGATTTTGGTATCTCAATGATCCGCACAAGATCAGGAACCTAATTATGAGAAAATAGTAAATTCACCTAATCAAAAAGGTTTTAATGGCATTTCTTTTAACTTGTCAAAACCATTAGGTAACAATGATGGGTAAAAATTCCCTTTTTCTTAAAATGACCAAAATGCAGATAGCCCTTTGTTGCACTAAACCCTCGAAGTGTGGTACACTGTCCTTAAAAGTGGGTTTTTTCATGAAGCTAGCATACATTTTTGTCTTCAATTCAATTAAATTCAATTTTTTTTCTCCATCACATACCAACATGGACAAAATACAATGATAATTCAACATTTCGCCTGTTGTTTAAAAGGTCAATCAGTACTTCCGGGTGAAAGTGTTTGAAAGGGTCACTCTAGAAGTAAATATATATTTATTTGTATCCCACTTAAAGATTTGATGGAAATAATGGCATGGGGGGGGGGGGGGGGGGGGTGGGGGGGGGGGGGGGGCAGGTAAGTGAAAGTTCATACTATGGATATCATTCAGGGATCATTCGGTATATTCAACATTCATATAAGTTCCCTTTGTTAAATATTAATTGCATCGTGTTAGGGACGAAAAGGTCACAGGGTAGGTCATCCGGAGGTCATCTAATGTCAAATAATCAGTCCCTTTGTCTGGTCTCAGCCGGCATTGACGTCCGGGCTTTACGTCTTGACTCATGCCTACCACGATTTTCATACCTATCAAAAAAAGGAAGAAATACAAAAGAACTCTGACGGTAGAGGGCGATATATGGGGGAAATAAAGAAATAACAATTGAAGCTCCAAATTCTTGTCAAAAGGTAGGTTTTGACTCATACCTACAACGATTTTCATACCTGATAGACATAGAGGGCGGACTAAAAAGGTATGAAGTAGGAAACTAAAATCCTACATTTTTAAACGTCTCCTATATCTTGTTATAGTTGCAATATAAACCACACACATTTTTATTATATATTTTATGTTACGAAGGTCCAACCAAAGCTTCAGTGACGGACTTCTGGAGGATGATTTTGCAACATGATATCATCAAAATTGTTATGTTAACTAACTTAGAGGAGAACGGTAAGGTACGTGTTTTACTCTGAACAACAATGAACGCAAACGATGACGAACATGTTTACAATAAGCCTATTCGCCATTACAACCGCGCATGCTCAGAAGTTTTACTTCCGGAAATAAATGGGAGATAAACAAGACAAACTCGACCATAGACGGCCATGTGATGAACTGCGACTCTTGGGGAATCCTCTGTGATTTGTTTGTGCCATCAGTAATCATTTCATTTATTTTCAGCCGCATGATAATCAATACTCCAAGGTGCAATTTTACAGTCATTTTAAGGATAATTCGCCACATTGGGAAAGCACGCGCAACCTCGGCATGTTTATCTCCCGTAAATTTGGCGAGTTATTACCCAGAATGCACTTCGGGCGGCTAATGGCGAATAGGCTTATTTAAAGGTTAGCTTATGCCTACGATACGTAATTAGGAAGAGACGTTGTTTCAACATGCTTCTAATAATAAGGACTGATTGATGAGATTCTTCATATCACTCCACACCAAATATTGAGAAAGAAAACAGGTTGTTTCTGAAACGTAATTGGTTTCCCTTGGAATCTCATAAAGAATCTCATCTATATGTTTCAACATGCTATAAATAACATGAACTGCAAATTCCTCTCTCCCCATAGATCTATTTGAATTTCTCTAAAGATTTGCTAAGCCTGATACATTTACAATCGTTGATTTGATAAAATAACACGACACATTTCATAAACATTGGGTAATAATGGTTAATGCTCGTCACATTACCTTCCTATACTGGTGGTTCCCTGCAACTTATCTCCGTTTCTTGCTAGAATCGACTCTAAGCCACATCAGCGATTGTTATCGTTAAGAGCGTGAAGCTGCAGTCAGCATTGACCGAATTTATTTGTGGATTATTTTAGCCTACGTCATTCCATGCATATATCAAGACATTTTTGCCAGCAGATCAATGAGGTGACATGATTTGCGCGTACCTACATAGCTATGGATGAGAGGTGTGTGGAGCCATGGAGCCCATTGGAACCAGCATAATACCTTCATAGTCACAGTCACACAGACGTGAATGCACTTTCGCATCAACTCACTGCGCAAACCCACCAAAATTGATAGTCAATAATAGGCGCGTACGAGATCGTCAGATCGACCTTACGTAATACGCACCATGGACATCAGTTTAACCATTTTTAAGGAAATATAAGGCTGACATAGCGTATTACTCGTGTGAGAGGTCAACTTCATACGGTGTGCGTCCATTGAGAAACAACTTCGGATTTCAAATGTATCTGATTATTTTATTTTTTTAAATCATCACAGATTAAATGCGAGAAATATTGGCCGGAAAAGACTTCGGTGTACGGTACCATTACGGTGAATCGAACCAGTGAATACGTCCTTTCTGATTATACGATCCGTGCATTTGCAATGGTGGTAGATGTAAGTATCATTGACACAAATAATATGCCCTTTGATAATGATGTAACTAACGGATAAATAGATAAAGTGTAAGTTCATTGGCGTTTACCTTAACCGAGTGGGCAAACATTATTTGGCAAAACGTGGGTAAGAGCCCACACGGCTGTTTGACTGTCCGGTTTATAATCAAAATGATGAAATAAAAAAAGATTACATAGTGGCCCAGTTATGGTTTGACCTGATTTAGGTAGCGCTAATGAATACAAGTATACGGTGAAAATTTCACGAAAATTTTAGGAGCCATTTTTAAATTATCGGCATTTTCTACTTTACACACATTTTACATGTAACTCTATGGGAAATGTGGCCGATGAGAGTGCTATTATAGTAAATAATAATATTCAAAGCTCTATTTCTCAGAAATGGCACCTACAAATGTTCTGAAATTTCTACAAAAGATGGCCAGTATATTCAGGTACTTGAATAAGTTAAAACCAGAACCGAGCCAGCAAGTTACGGTGTTCTCAGAATAAATCGGACAACTTATGTGGGATCAAACAGCCGTGCCCAATTCATAACAATTTGATACGTATTGGGGCTCTCACGAACGTTGAGGCACGTCGAGATCTCACGATCGCGCGGTATTCAATCCCGTGTCCGTAGTTGTAAAGCGGATGCTCTGATCATAGAATGGACTTCCATGCTATGATTAACCTACTCAACGAACTGGCCCTGACCGTCTCTGATAAATCATGGATAAACTCCGTTTGAACCATGTTCATAACATCTTTTGTGACACATGTCCAAACTACATGAAAGACAATTTTATAAAACTTTCAAGTTTACATCATTATAACACAAGGGGAAGTGATTTTAATTTTCAAGTGCCTAAGATCAAGACCCCATCTTCTTATTCTTTTTATTATAATGCAATCACAGATTGGAATAGGCTGCCTGACAATGTTAAATCTATTTCACTGAAATCCATTTTTAAAAAATATGCAAAAACTCACCTTTTGAATCACATGAATGTCTAGTTTTACATCTCCCGTTTTAGAGTGTGGTGTTTTTATAATATATATGTAGGGTCATACCTTTTTTAATTGTAATATAAGGACCCCTTTGGAAATAAGTTTTTTTTAGCTTAAAGGGTTATCCTTGGCATGTTATCATTTAAATGTTTTGATGTATAAATGAATGTATATTTGTAGTTCTAATAGAGTTTTTATATTTGTTTTCCGTGCAATCCTATTTTTGTATAATGTGATAATATGCTGAATAAAATAAAATAAAATCAAACCAAACACAGTTCAGTCCATAGCAGTATCTACTTATGTAACCCATGACCCAGGCCGCGATGTTCGTTACCGTAATCAACATTTGATAACTGACGGAGTAAAGCGCATAGCACGTGTACATTGTACAGCAATACATTTATACAGTGAGTGTGTACGGTTAATAAATTCGCACCCGGGCCTATGACATTACAAACGGACTTTGAGCTACGTACTAAGCTTAAGCTTATGCCGTTCGGTGTGTCAAAGTAGATCCAGCGGTCATATGATCGATAATTTCATAATTTAAAAAGAAAAGAAAAATGAGAGAAAAAGATCAGTGTAGTGCAACAAATTATGTTTATCAATCCTTTCAATTTCAAATACCACCAGGGTAAAGCAGAAGGAGGGACGATAAAACAAGTGTACCAATTCCATTACACGGCCTGGTCAGACATGCATGTGCCGGATGACATGTCATCATTGCTGAGATTTATGAATGTTGTAAAGAATTTCAGAGCGGATAACGGCCAACCTACGGTCGTACATTGCAGGTATGTCCGTTGTTCAAAAAATAACGATGGGTTTAGCTGGGAAATGTTTTTCAGCGTCCCCATAAATTTACTGCAACCTACACGCAAAAGCAAAAGGATTAAATATTGCACCACGTGTAGTATGTTGTCACCCGGTATGAATACATTGCCTAAATTTATTTTTTAGCACTGTGTTACGAATAGTTTGTAGTCATATGCATATACACCGTGCTCAAAAAGAAACTTGCTAGGTTATAAATTATACTAATAACTTATAACGATGAGTTTAGCTTTAAAATGTTTTTTCAGCATTCACATACACAACTTTATTGTAACCCACACACAACACCAAAATTATTAGATTTTTCATCACGTGCAATATGTTGTAGTCATCAGGTTTGGCTATATTACTTTCATAGGGTTTTTAGATAGTGCTCGCCCTTGAGTATATAAATTATACCTGACTTCACACCATAAAAGTTGTTTGAAAATATGTCAATTAATGAAAAATATTTTTGACAAAAGGTTAGTTCGCAAGGCAATATCTCTGGCGTTTTACAACCAATTTTAATCGGGTTTTTTATTTTCAATGATAATGCATCGAAAAATGAATCAACCTGTCAACATTTTTTTATAACATTATCCCAGGGTCACAAATCACCTAAATAACATTGAATGTGGTTTATAGACTTGGCATCCCACACATAGGATTTTGCGCCCTCTCTCTCTCTGCACATAATGCATGGTTCTACTTAATTGCACTGTTGAATAGATGATCCTCAACTTTATGCATTGCAACGCCTGTGGGGTTTGTTTGATTTGCAATTATCATTACGGTTCCGTGCCCTGTATAAAATCCAACTTTCTTGACCACGTCTTTGATGACATATCCAGGGTAATAAATTATTCCCTCCTACACCATTTATCTGATTTATTTAACACCAACTGTGTCTTGCCAGCATGGTGCTACCATTTCCACCGCTATCCTAAGCATAGCTCAAGGCTCTTTTGTGTTGGTGTAACTAGAAGCCATACATACTACTTTTGAAAATGTTCTTGTGATAACAAATTCCAACTTTTAATTTCAATTTGTCATAAAAAAGTAGTGCTATAACATATTTTATAAAAACAAATGTTCAAATTTCGAGAAAAAAAATCACATTATATTATCCAAAGAGCAGATTTTAGTTGTACAACTAGCCCAAATTTGCGGAAAATCACCACGTGTGGAAATAGTCATGTGGCAATACTGCAGCCCCTCAGACTTGTTTCTAGTTCCACCGCTGCCACACTCAAGGTCCCTCAGCATGCGGTAAATGGTGTTGGATGGATCAAACTTGGGCTCAAACCTTACAGGCAACTGGAATGTAATGTTCCCAAATATCAATTCCATGGTGTCAACATTCATAACAAAATACTGCCGTAATCATAGACTGGATACGTAAATGGGTTCAGTCCGATATAGACTGATTATTAGAGAGACACAGGTGGTCTATCACATCTCTCAATCAAATCATGATTTTATACTTTACCTTTAGCGCTGGTGTTGGCAGAACAGGCACTGTTATCGCCATCGATAGTTTATTGGACCAAGCAGCAGAGGAGAAGAAGATCGACGTCTTTCAATTTGTATCATATATGAGACAAAACAGAATGAAAATGGTTCAAACAGCTGTAAGTTGGTATTTATGCCTTTGTAAACTCTGAAAAGACTCTCGTTTATATGGATCTTTCGGGTTGGTTAGCACGGGTGGTTCTTTATATAGGGTTTTTGGAGGTGGGTGTGTTGACTTTGTTGATGGTCGGGGGGGGGGCGTATGTGTGTATGTTTTTCATTTTTTACAAATCCTCCTTTGTATAGAGGGTATGGAGTTATAACATGAATGTACTTTCCTTATTTGAACAATTAACCGTGTTGAACATGTCCTCAAGAAATAATTGCGGTCACCGTACTGTTTAATTTGCATGTTTCTGGTCACGTAAATTGCAAACTTTAATTATAACACAATGTATTCCAAATACAATTTTGTTTACTCTCTAGGCGCAATATGAGTTCATCTTTGATGCTATCCTTGAACATCATTTCGTAGGAGATACATCAATACCCATCTTTGAATTCCGGGAGATGTACAATAAACTAAATGGACACGATCATGAATCCAGACAGGATAGAATAAGCACGGAATTTGCGGTAAGGACATCGTAAGGCCTAATTAAGATTATGAAATATGTTTGTTTACTTTTTAGCCCGCCCCGAGCATTTTGCTCGAGTGAGGTCCCAACAGGACCCACGCGTGTGTCGCCGCACAAATTACGATTCCATCCCCTTCAAAGTTTGAGACTATCCAAACCACGCTTTTCAAGCTTTTCCAGGGTAATACATCTTCCTCTCCTACACCATTTCTCTGGTTTAGTTCACACTACCTATTGATTGCTGTTGGTCTGGTATCATTCCTTAGATAATTTGCTGGGTGGAACTAGAAGCCCAAACTGTGAATTTTGAAATTTGTGTTATGAAATTCAAACTTTGAACTTCAATTTGTAATATGAAAAATAGTTATATTTCAGATTTTGTAAACAAATGAAAAGTTCAACAAATTTTGAAAAAGGTCACAATATAGTATCCTAGAGAACATTTTAGATTTAAAAATTAGCCCAATGGGGCTTAAAGTCAACATGTGGCGAGACTGTAGACTGCCTTTTGCCCCTGGCATGTGGTCACTGGGTGTTATGTTTTCAAATTCTTGGGTGTATCTACGAGCCCAAAGTGCGACTTTTGAAATTTGTTGTGTTAACAAATTCAAACTTTGAACTTAAATTTGTTTTAAAAAACTAGTGCCATTTCAGATTTTGTAAAATCATAAGTGTAAATTTCGAGAAAAGTCACGATATAGTATCCCTAGAGCAGATTTTACTTAGCACAATTAGCCAAATGTGGCAAGACTGTAGACTGCCTTTTGGCGATAAAAGGTCCTGACATGTGGTTCAGCAGGGTGTCCATGGAGCAAGGCCTGTCAACTTGTCAAACAATATATCGCACAATATACAGGTAGGCCTAACTCGAACGTTGTGGACCGATTATGTAATCAAACAAACAGACAACATAGTCTTTTCGATATGGAAACACAAGGGCCAATGTTTGACAAACCTATATAAGCATGCTGCCATGGAAGATGCACTTACTCATACGAACATGAATACCGTATAATAAAGATAACAAAGATAAAACTTCACATTGAGTGAGTTCCGTCATATTGATAATGATGAATGACAATTAAATTTCCTTGATCCACTTACGTACGTCTTATGATCAATTAATCAATACGAACACTGCATGCCGGCTCGGGGTGCACTTCTAGCTCTTCCAAAGCTCACATATTAGGTCCGAATCCTCATACTTGGCTCAAATTCGAATGGTCGCTGATATATAGATAGAAATAATCAGGGCTGGAAATAAGCACCCGCCCGCCTGCTCACAGGGAAAAATTTGGTGCCGGGCAGGTAAAAGTGCAAAGATTCCTTAATGTACTACATGTAGTGAATTGGGTAACATATTTGGGTAGGTAGTTTTTAATTGGGCTGGTAACTTTTAGAAGCCAGCTGCCTGACTGGCTGGTACCAAAAAATATGAAATTCCAGAACTGGAACTAATGCTGGATTTACTAATGCTGCGATTTACACCCGCTATTGATTGGTGTTCCACCACCGCCTGACGGCGATGGTGACCATACTTAACAGTAAAGCCGTCAACAGCGCCACACGTGTTATTGGAGCTGTAGGTAGAATGGCAAGCCAGTTGCTGCTAGAAAGCTTCCCAATAGTAAGTTTATTTTAAGTTATGAGTAAAAATAATCTCCAAAATATAATTCTAAATTAGTTTTTGTTTTGGATGTCCAGTATGTAATGCGAATCATATATTTATTAACTCAAGGAGCTGCAATCTATGAAAGTCATCCCTCCAGCTGAGAAATGCATAGTCGGCTCAGCGGAAGAAAACCTCAACAAAAATCGATTCAAGGATATCGTAGCAGGTAATTATAGTGACGAGGGGTCCAGGACCCAAAACGTTTTCATTTATAAACAACAGCAGACTTTTAGAATTGGGACATTCTTCCAAAGTATTTTATAGCTCTATATAATAACATGCAGTGTCATGGCACGTAGATCTGGGAAGATCTACGTGTCATGGCACGTAGATCTTCCCAGAGGAAGACCTCATATTCCCTCAAATCCAGCCTATATGCCCTGCATGACGGACGGTACATTTACCCTTACCTATCGGGTGAACTAGGCTTTTGGGAAGCTCCCAAACCAACTGTTACCAAGCAAATACATGGAGACACCAGCATGTCTTTGTTTTTCTGTTCGCTCCCATGACCCTACGGTGCAAATCTATAACATAAAAGACTTGTTTTAGCTTTTTTATACACCAACGCACCAAATCAATTTTTGATTACCAATTAAACTAATCAACGTTGGGCAAATGAATATGAAAACTATATTTCAAAAGAATAAGTTATATCCCTACATATCAAAAGCGACCGAAGTTTACCATATATCACTATGTAATACCACCGACCATACGTCACTATGTAATACCACAGACGATTTATACCATCTGCAGCCCGCGTATGGTCTGCCTCCTCAACTACCATGATTATACACCTATCAGTTGTAAGACGCACTATCCGACCCCCGGGAGATGTGCGTCGTGGGTGCGTCGTTTACCAATAATTCTTGACGGAGGGTACGTCAGTGGCAGCCTTTGGTCCGTCAAAAAAATGATGGAGGGTGCGTAAAGGTCCGTCACTTTATATGGGTGCGAATGGGCTGATAGTTGACCGAGGGTGCGTATTTGGATGGCAATGGTCCGTCGTTTTTTTGACACAGGCTGCGTCATGGTACATGAGAAGTTGACGCACCTCGGTAAAGTGACGCACCATTCCCGGGGGTCGTATAGTGCGTCTTACAACTGATAGGTGTATTAGAGGGTCAGGTTCAAAAAACTATTCTATGTTTGAGGTGCTGGCATATCTATACACGCGTAAAAAGGAGGAAGATAATACACGTACGTAAATAGCACCTGTTAGATTACGCCATTGGACTATAGAGTAAGAAAAGTTAGACATTTTCCTTATATATCTCTGTCCTATCATTCCTCCTACAGCTGATGCAAATAGGCCTTATTTAATGACGGCCGGTGAAGAAGGCACTACTAATTACATTAATGCCTCATTTATTCACGTAAGTATTGCTTATTAAACCCAATCTTCCCATAGGGAGTTACGGTTAACTTTGATAATTCATCCTTAATTTCGCTGTTATTTTTTTATTTGTTATTGAACAATATTCAAACTTCAATATTGTGCAATATTCAAACTTCGATATCGTGCAATATTCAAACTTCAATATTGTGCAATATTCAAACTTTAGTATTGTGCAATATTCAAACTTTAGTATTGTGCAATATTCAAACTTTAGTATTGTACAATATTCAAACTTCAGTTATATGCAATATTCAAACTTCAATATTGTGCAATATTCAAACTTCAGTTATTGTGCAATATTCAAATTTCAGTTATTATTAGTTATCCCCTGCATGTTCACACAATACGGAAAAATACCTATGATTTGGCATGTCATATCACATGAGGCCAAAGGCCCACAAAAAAAGTATTTTTAAAACACTCGCGGAAAACGAAACTCCCTTCAACAAACAAGGCGCTGAATTCTCTTCCCTTCCTACCTCCGTAAAATCCCCCGAAGTAAACCACCCTTTAACCCGGCCTTTAACAGGCTCTGTGCCGCACCTCTGTCCATAGAATCATCGCGAAAAATATGTCTGGTTATGTTATATGCAGATCATTTTTTTTCGGCGTGGATTATACCTTTTCGCGGTCTATTTCGGCCTCCCTCAGAATGTAACAGAAATCGGGTCACTTGCGTTTAAATCATCCGCCATTTTATTTGTTTATTATTACGTCTCATATTTTAAGCAACTCTTCCACAGACACAAATCAATCGCTTTTCACGGTTAACTGGTAACGCGGTTAATCGACGATATGGAATATATCGTGTGGTTTGACTTTCTTGTTTACACGATATGGATCAGATTGCATACGTGTTAACCAATGAGATTGAAGTATTTACATTTACTAAACGATAATGTGCAATATTCAAACTTCAATATCGTGCAATGTTCAAACTTCAATAGTGTGCAATATTCAAATTTCAATATTGTGCAATATTCAAACTTCAGTTATATGCAATATTCAAATTTCAATATTGTGCAATATTCAAACTTCAGTTATTGTGCAATATTCAAATTTCAGTTATTTGCAATATTCAAACTTCAATATTGTGCGATTTTCAAACTTCAATATTGTGCAGTATTCAACCAAATTCTAAAAAGAAAACAATTTTTAATTAATATATTTTTACGTTAAGAAATTAAATACTTCACTTTACCATTCAATACACAAATGACTGAGCAGACTGTTGTTAAATATTGTAGATAATCTTAAAACGGTTTTCGTGACACTTCATTATCATTTTAGCCAGCCGTTTCAAACGTGTCAATAAGTCTCATTGCTATGAAGTCACCAGTGTTTGGATGAGATGATTTGCCTCGTCTTCCCAAATCATTTTATTTTGCCTATCGTTTCAATGACTCGTCATTTTGCTGACCTTTCTGGTTTAGGCATAAATGAGTCTAAGACCACCATTTGTTATGATGTCATGCAATTTTCATTCTGACGTCATCTGAATAAACGTGATGAAGAAGCGCTCGCTCAGAGAATATTTGAAATGAAAGTACAGAACTATTGCAATCATTAAACACCGAAGAGAATATTCCTCATAAATAATTATACTCGAAATGCATATATGCTGTATGTAGTAATTTGCAAATTAATATTTTTTTACCAATGTAGGGAAATCGAACGAAGAACATGTTCCTTGCAACACAGATGCCATTGCTCGATACTAGAGGAGATCTATGGCGTATGATATACGATTACAATTGCAGCACTATCGTCATGCTAAACACACTAGATAAGGTATTGATATGCGCACGTCCGGTATAAATAACAATTATAACATTGTTATGATTTAAGTTGTGAAAATGGCCACCAAAACAAAAAGGAGATGTATTGCGAATACGATTGCAATAAAGTAGGCTTACTGTCAACACACTGGAATTGATATGGTAAAATAGAGATTTACACGCTGTAACCTAGTTAAAATGGCCTATTAACGTAAATATTTAACGCCCAATTAGATTGTTCAATGCGAATAGTTTTACCTCATTGGAATTCATGATTGTGGGGTATCGGATCCCCTAAAAAAGGTTATGTATAACTGATTAACGTAAATATACCGTAAGGTCGTACTTTTATTAAGAATTGGCTATCCATGTCTTTGTATATTGAAAGTTTGTTGACTCTAATGTTTAAATTATCTACTTGACGCCACGCGATGTCCGGGAAAGTCGACAGGCCCTAGATATCAGTTAAAATGCATCGGAGATATTAGAACTTTGATTTTAGTACTGGAGAAATCATTCCGTTTTCTCGATAATTTACAATTACAAAGGGGCTCGAATGGTACTCTGGCAGGGGGCAACATTTGTGTAAGTACTCGGACTTACAACATTGATAACCACCCTGGAATCTCCAATTCGAGTGATCAGGTAGTCAACAAAAATATTGTGAATACCAGGCCCGTAAGACACTTTTTTCAAAGGGGGGGGGGGGGGGGGGGGGGGGGGGGGGTGGGGGGGGGGGGTGGGGGGGCGTTTTCAATAAAAAAAATCACCCGGAAGTGATAGAGCTAGTTTTTTTTCCGTCGGAGACACGCTGATTTTCTAATTTTTCTGTTCCATTATGGTGTCATAGTTTACCTTTCCTTGTTGGTCGACGCAACAGAAATACCGGAAGTAGTTTTTTGGAGATATTTTTGAGGGGGATTTTTTTGGGGGAGGGGGGATTTTCTCTGTTTTTGGTCAAATTTTCCGGGGAAGATTTTCAAAGGGGGGGGGGGCGATCGCCACCGTCGCACCCCCCCCCCCCCCCCACCCCACCCTATTTGACGGGCCTGAATTACAGTTTTCTCTCTGTGAATGGAACGCACGTCACAAAAAGGCTCTAGTAAAATTAGTGGTTGACCTCGCGAAAAGGTAAAGCGGGATGTCAACCTTAATCCACAATACTTAGTGAAACCGTACATCATAGTGCGCAATGAGACATAAGGTAGGCGCTCCCTCAAATCTGTGATTGGTTACCGGAAATGTTACACGTTTTCGAGCATGCGCAGTGAGTTGAGTGTGAATTACGCCTGCGTGTGTTTGACTGTGACCAGGTGAATATGTACCGTGCTACCGTAACTCATTATATTTACTACCAACGCACATTCTGTAAATTCATGATTATGTTATCTTTCCACAGGACATGGGAGCCATATTTGCCTGAATACAGGCATAACTATCAATGTTTGGATCACTATCAGTTGAATGTGTGTCTGATACGCAAGTGGATACTGATATGATATCCCGTGTCCTATTATTGAAGTCGGACAATGCAGAGGTATGTCATAATTACATTGAAAATAGCTTTTTAACTTCTGAGAACTACTGGTTGGTTGGTCAGAAATATGGATACATTATTGTTTGCACCAATCAGAGCCATTGTTACAATAGTTCTACCCCTGATAAGGGATGAAGTTAATCATTTTATAAGGTGTATTTTAACACTGATTATAACGGTAGGTATCATTCTATCAATCAACCAATCACTGAAACGTATAAAGCGCCAAAAAAAAATTAACCCTGCTCTATGGGCAAACGTTCTTTATTGTATGGTTGGTTGATGGTGTTTTGGGATTTTTTTCCGCAAAATAAATCGGGAAACTACGATCATTTTTACGTCTAAATTTTTATTTTTCTTCAAACCAGTTCCAAAATAAATCTAAAATGTGCAAACAAATGGCACACAACTCCTAAAAAAATTCTAAATAATGGGTAGGTTGGCCCGTGGAACAAGGTTTTTACTTCGCAAAATTGGTTGAATGATATGACCATCAGTACTTACCCAGCTAACACACAACGTTCTAAAAACGTTTAAAAATGTTCTAAGAACGTTTTGAACGTTCTAAGAACGTTTAAGAACGTTTTAAGAACGTTTAAGAACGTTTTTAAGAACGTTTAAGAACGTTTTAAGAACGTTTAAGAACGTTTTAAGTGTGGACTTAAGGAAGTTTTTGATTTGATTTGTTGAATTTTGTGAGTGCTGTAATTATTGAACTATTAATCAAATGTGTATAAAAGTATACATTTTTGGAAAGGAAATGGATCAGAGAATCCAAATTTGGCGTCACATTTTGACCAAAAAAGTAGATTTTTTGAGAAAATCACAAAATTCACTTTTTTGACCCAATTTTTTTTTTAACAAAGCTAACAAAAAATAATTTTGAGTAAAAAATTGGCCAATCACTTATAATGATGTTAAGACACTAATGAAGGGACGATTTTTTTTTAAAACCTAATCTAATATTTTTGAAATTTTTGACCAAAAAGTGCCAAAAAACGTGAAAAAATGGATTTTAATTTTTTTTTTACACTTTTTTGTCAAAATTTATAAAAATATTGGATTAGATTTATAAAAAAATAATTCGTCCCCTCCAGTAGTGTCTTAACATCATCATCAAGTGATTTGGCATTTTTAACTCAAAATTATGTTTGTTAGCTTTGTTCAAAAAATTGGGTCAAAAAAGTGATTTTTTGTGATTTTCTCAAAAAATCAACATTTTGGGTCAAAATTGATGCCAAATTTGGATTCTCTGATCCATTTTCCTTTCCAAAAATGTATACTTTTATACACATTTGAGTCATGGTTCAATAATTACAGCACTAACAATAATTCAACAAAAAAACTTCCTTAAGTCCCCCCTTAAGGGGGCGGTCAAGTGTCGTTTTATGAATTTGTCAAGCACTGTACATTTCAAACTATTTATGTGTTGTACATAAAAGTATACACTTTTTTTCCATTTTTCGTATCAAAAATCGTGATTTTTATATTTTTGCCCAAAAATGCCTCTTTTTTGCCTAAATTTTATTAACAACCTAACAAAATAATTTTTTAAGTAAAAAAATTCTAAAATTGTACAGAAAGCATCTTAATTCAATTATCTAGGAAGTGTTTTTTTTTTTTGCCTTAAAATTTTTAGTTTTGAAATTATTGACCAAAAAGTGCTAAAAATGTGAATATTTGGGATAAAATATCTCAAAATTCACATTTTTAGCACTTTTTGGTCACAATAATTTCAAAACTAAAAATGTTAAAGGCAAAAAAAAAAAACACTTCCTAGATAATTGAATTAAGATGCTTTCTGTAAAATTTTAGAATTTTTTACCGCTACAAAATTATTTTGTTAGGTTGTTAATAAAATTTAGGCTAAAAAGAGGCATTTTTGGGCAAAAATATAAAAATCACGATTTTTGATACGAAATAATGGATTCCCCGACTCATTTCATTCAAAAAAGTGTATACATAAATAGTTTGAAGTTACAGTGCTTGACAAATTCATACAACGACACTTGACAGCCCCCTTAAGAACGTTTACGAACGTTTTAAGAACGGTGTGTTAGCTGGGTATAGCATGCATAAGAACAAACAAAAAAACACGCATTACTGTTAATACCACAAAATGGTAGAACCATTTCCTCCGTAAATTAATCCTCATCTTATAGACTGGGACAACGCAGTCATGAATTTTCGAAAATAGGCCCAAATTATAGTTGGTATCGTACCCTGGTTTTATCTTGTTATGTCTCTAAATAAAATCATAACTATGAAATTTAAAACACTAACTATTTTACAGTTTTGTGGACTTTTCTCACATCAGATTTTAATATAATCTTATACAAACAGTTTAATATACACCAAGTACAAAAAGTCCCTGACCAGGCGCTTTGATGTTGGCTAATCCAAAATCAATAATCGGTACCAAAAATCTGAGATCTACATAAAATGTGCACCCAATGTTAGTGCAATAATTGTTTTGGTAGTTGTGGTCCGATTAAACAATCATTACATCAACAATATCTACTCGATTTTTATTAATGAGGTATCAAACTATCGGAGTAGAAATTTGCCTCA
>CM069457.1:32593331-32939744 GCA_035610835.1 Ophiura sarsii
GGTGTGTATTGCAGGCTTTAACGCCGAGCATACTTCACAACGCTCGATCTCTTTGCACACTCGCACAATTCTTTGCGCACTCGCACAATTATAATATATTGTTGTTTGATATTCTTTTAATTATATTTTTTATTAGATCTTGTAATTTTATTATATGTGCAATTCATTTTGGATTACAAATTTCAATTTCATATGTATATTGCTTGATCTTTGTATCCGGATTTTGTTG
The DNA here is from genome assembly GCA_035610835.1 of Ophiura sarsii. NCBI lineage: Eukaryota > Metazoa > Echinodermata > Ophiuroidea > Amphilepidida > Ophiuridae > Ophiura > Ophiura sarsii. Next base: position 32,593,561 of record CM069457.1, read on the forward strand.
ATGTTGTACTTTTTTATATTTGTATAATAACTATTGTGTTTTATCATTATATTAAAGGTAGATGACCCGATCACATTCCGATTTTCAACTTAAAGTTTTCTATTCTACATGAAAGGTCATCCTTAAAAAGATGTGTTCCAAAGTTTGAGTTGCATAGCTCCAATGGTTCTTATTTTAGACGCACAAGATGCTGTGAACTGTACCCATTGAGTTGTACACAAACTATATCGGTGGTATACCACCATTCGCGGTAATTCGACGTTATTTCATCGATTTCTCCGTAATTATACCAATCTAGGCCGTCAAATTTCAGTATGATGATGAGAAAAATACGAGCTTTCATATGATATGAAAATCTCCGTATGTTTGAAATAATTCTGTGTTACGAAAATGTGATCGGGTCATCTACCTTTAAGTGATTTTAATTAGTTTGTATGCTTTATAATTTAAGTTTACTATATCACATATTTGTAAGGCGCCTTGCGGTTGTTTACAACATAAGGCGCTTGATAAATTGTATTTATTTTAGTAGCTCTTCCACAACAAAATGACGCAGCCTGATTATTCAACGATTACCGTTTGTTGTGGAGTCTGCTGAGCCCTTTAGACTGTTGACATCTGCAACTATGTCGTTTACCTATAGTAAACTCGGCAATTATAACAACACTTTTTGGATTAAATTTTAAAAATATATACGGGACTTGACGAAGGAATATAATTTTGAGACATCTTTGGGAAAAATCATATGCGGCTGGAACATCCGTGCTTCTAAATTCAATTTTCCAGATATTTTAATTGAACTAGCATCTTTGCCGTATATAACTCAAGAATAATTTATTATGATACAAATAAAACAACACCTATTTCAATTCTGTTCATGTTGAAAGGCAAGAAGGTCGACGAAATTATTGCAGTTTCAAAAAAAAATGTTAGCGTAAAAACAGAACAGCAATATTGTAAACATTGCAAGGATTACTAGAATATTAAAAATATATATATATATTTAAGTCTTAAAATGAAGAAAAATAATAAGAAGAAAAAAAGATGGAAACATGTTATATCAAGTTTCTACGCAGCATGTTATCACATTATATTAATAATATTATAAACAAAGTCTCATACGTACGATCTATATTAACACTTTCCACGCGGCTATTCATTTTCCCAAACACAAAACAGATTTGTCGGTAACTTTTCCAAATTTTAAACTGTATCTCAAGAATAACTGAACCATACTAGGCATGTTTGTACTTATTTCAATGTATTTCACATAGTGATTCCAAATATGGTGATGAAATTTAATAATTTTGACATTTTTGAAATATTTTGTGACATTTATGGATGTCGTCTGCAGCCGCCTGCCGCGTGGAAAGTGTTAACATGTGTATTATTATTTAACGTAATATTATAAGATAACACTTGATCTCTATGAGGTGGTTAACAGAAAGTAAACTCTGATTGATTATAATGCCTTTTGTGAACAATATTGCATGATTATTTAACAATTAGAGGTCAGCCGCAATATGTTGTTGTCAGGTTTTCTGGGACACATTGGGCCGTATTCTCGTACTAAACACGGTTTTAGCTTAAAACCGTGTGTAACTATACTCGTGTCTAACTAAAACAACGTGTTTAACTAAAAACTGTTTTAAACTCTGCGCATCTCGTCCTCAGGGTGGTTGTGAGTTATTGTATACAGGTATTTATCGTTGTTGTGGCCCTAATCATTCAAGACATACAGTTCGTGTATTTGTTAAATTAAACGCGCCTTAAACTACCCCATACCTATGTCTATGTTTAAAGTTAGACACTTTTCAGTGGGTTAGACGCGTGTTTAAGTTAAACAAATGTACGAGAATTACGTTTTCGCGTGTTTAAGTTAAACAAATGTACGAGAATTGCGTTTAGTTAAACGATGTGTCTAAAGTCAAAGTTAGACGCGCGTTTAGCTTACAACCGTGTTTAACTACGTACGAGAATACGGCCCATTGTGTTTTTCCTAATAGTCCTTTACATCATTTTAACAGCCGTTATCAAGATTTGTTTGATTTTTTTAATGTTTTATTTTGGCCGCATGAGGCCTCATTAGTAGAGCAAATCCGATGACGTTGTTTAGTTTTCGGGGTCTAAAATGGTAAGCAGGATCATTGGTGAATACATGAATTGAAAGAAGTGGCATTAATTACAGAAAATGTAACCTTTAGGACAAAATTCTACTCTCGATTTCAATTCGCACCTTTTATCTTCCCTAATTAAAAAGAATTTGAGAAATTATGGAAGTTAATGGTCAGAATTGAAATATTAGACCAATAATTTATAAATCGTCAAGTGAGAGTTGGACTTTGTCCTACGGGTAATATTTTCTGTCATTATAATTATGGCACTTCCTTCAATTCATGTCTGCACCAATGATCCTGCTCTCGATTTTCTGCCCCAACACTAAATAACGTCAAAGGACCTGTTCTACTACTATAATCATGATAATAAAGCCTCATGCGGCAAAGTTCTCATAAATGGGAGGGGGGGGGGGGGAGGGCCGGACTTTTGAAGTTATGGCTGAATGGCTAACAAAACTACGTTTCAGAATGCTAAAATATTTCCTTTAACAAGTTGGCGGATAAGTAAGTCGGCATTTGCTGGAAATGACGATAGCATTTGGAATAAATATGGGATTTGGGGTAAAAAGCATAAAAAAGAGTCTTTATCTAAGGGACATTTCCAAAAACGGCAGTTATTGACCCTATAACGTAGACTTATTTATATAATTTAATTTAAACAAATATAATTCTTTTATTGACATATGTTACTTATGAATGAACAATAAACAACATTCATGAACAATGCAATATTCTTAAGTTTGACTTTAAACAATATAATAATTTTGCAGACAAATTCTACATACGCCACACTGTAAAACAAGTACGTAGGCCTATGCCACGTTCGTAAGTGAAGGAATTAAAATCACCAACGTTTGCCATTTTACCAATTTTGTCAAATCGAAACTCGAAACTCGATATTCGAAACTCGAAACTCAAGACTCGAAACTTGATACTCGATACTCGAAACTCGAAAATATAACTTGAAACTCGAAACTCGAAGATTAGCAACACACAGTGAAGATGGGCTATTGATGGTCGTGCTAACGTCATCATTTCAGATAATTTCGAACACCGGATGATGAATTAACGACATGATCTATTACTGATCCTATTCTTGAAGGAAAAGTATTAAATCCAGGTGGCCCCGGCCATTTTGACGAAAACAGTATTTTGTTAATATTAAACCTTGCATACTGACCTTGTTATTGATAGAAAATGAATTGAAATCGAATATATGCTTTCAGAAAATGTATACTTTTTTTCCAAACTCGTAGTATAATTTTAAGGTTATAAATTAATGTTATTCGCAAAAACGGCATGATATTTTCCAGACTTGACTTACATGTGTAGCATGTGTCACAGAAAGGCGTTCCAACTCGAGACACTCACTGTTAGAAAATAAACCCGTTTTTAACGGTAAAATACCGGAGTCACAGCTGCCAGTATAATACCGATAAAATACAGCAGGCCGTTAAATATAATTTCCCGTTAATTAGAAAAAAACCTGTTTTTTAACGGTATAATACCGGAGTCCCAGCTGCCAGTATTTGCCAGTATTATACCGATAAAATACAGCAAACCTTAAAATATAATTTCCCGTTAATTTATTTAGTTTTAATGGTATTTTAACGTTATTTTACGGATGTGTGTATCTGTTGTGAATATACATTTTACCTGTTAATTAATGGGGCTTGTGTATAATTTCGAATATTTTCTGCAATTTTATGTGTCATTTGTTAATCTTATGTGTCATAGGCCTATGTTAATTTTATGTGATTTTATTTTATTTTATTTTATTTTATTAGGTACTCAAAACATCATATATGTAAAAGATTGTACAAACTTATTTAAAAACATATAGATAATACAATATGAGCAAAAGTACGAAGGATAGCCCAAAAAGCTTTGAACACAATGTTTATTTCCATTGGGGTCCTTAACAAGCATAGCAGGTAGAAAAAACCAGGAAAACAAAACAAAAACAAACGAAAGGCACGAAAGAAGCCCAAACGCCAAACGAAAACAAGGACAAAACAAATAAAAACAGGGCACGAGTAGGCTACAAGGTGAGACCAGCTCAAAAATCAATTGAATCATAACTCGCCAAGTGTCTTTTAACTATTTTTTTGAATAAACTAAAATTATTGATGTGCTTGATCTCGCTCGGCAATGAGCTCCAGTGATGAATAGCAGTATTATACAAGTTTGTTGTTTGCTGTATTTTATCGAGTGCAACTTAAACTTAACCATGTTTTTAAGATTTTTCATGATTTGTCTCATGATTATATGAAATTGTATTTGACTAGAGTTTCATCTTTGCATAAATATAGTACATGGGGTAACCCATTCAACTTTGTTGTTCCTTCTTCAAAGGGTCAAGCTAGATTATACTTGACAGATAACAGTGTCATATGTTTATTCTGCTTTCGCAATTTATTTTTACATTGTTACATTGTTAAAAACCAAACCATATTCAAATGCGTATTTCACATATCTTTGACCTAACCAATTCGTTCATAACATTTAAAAATATTGAAACCCAAATATGTATCGCTAAATAAATGAAGTGGAATAATTTCGATGTATCTTTTTCTGGAGATACCGTTAAACTTCATCTATAAGCACCCATTGACTAATAGTTAATAAGCAGAGAATAGATAAAAAGGTATGAGCGCCCTCTTTTGATCTAGAGAAATTAGCACGAATTTGTTTAGTGTATTCAATATTCAATACTATAAAGTTGTATTACTCTCTAAATAATTTCATGGACAGACGAATTGCTCAATTGGTAAAGCGCCCGGTAAAGCGTCAACTTCAGTTTCACGAGGTTGGTGGATCAATTCTCAACTACACCTTTTGCAATTTCTTTTGAAATCCAAGTGATATAGAAATTAATGCAAACTTGAATGTAAAATGATTACTCAATTATACTAGCTTTATTGTTATTTTTCAAAAAACAAGCGCATAATTAATTTGATTGTATAAAGTAATGATCTTTAATAGTCCAACCTTTTTATAAGCTAAAACACATTTATACTACAAATTAACCACAGCAAAATGTATTCATTGGCTTATTTTAAATGTTTCACACAGTAATCTTAAACGTTTCCTTCATCATGATTTAAGGGCAAATTATGATGATGCATATTAGGTTGGTAGATCAAGTTAAGCAACAAAATGAAAGTAACTATGCAAACCACTATAATCCTGGTCTCACAATGAATGAATAGATGAATGAATGGATGGCTATTAAATCAATTTATTTCCAATAAGATAGAGGGCCGTCCATTTATACCGACCCATCAATCATACATGTAGTTATAAAACAGTATCCGACACAGCAGTCTCGTTTAGATCAATTGGTTAAGCCGGCAGTTAGGGCAATTGTGATCGCGGGTTCCAGATGACAATTCCTGGTTCGAATCTCACTTCAAGACTTCTTCTTTTGGAAAGGTCATAATTTTCAAATTCTTGACAGTGTTTTATTTTTATCATGAATGAACAAGGAATCTATCTTTTTCGTTGGTTTTTTTATATATATATTTTTAAATGAAACAAAATTTAATCAAACTGGACACGCAAGCCATGGCCAGTCAATAACGTTTTGACTGTTTGCCTGTTGTCCTCATTGATTCGAAACGCGATATTACACGTTTGTGCCATACCTATTCTTGGAGAAACACAAAGCACAAAACAAATAAAACAAAACTGAGTGGAAATAATAAAAGAAATCACGCGAAGGACTTATTTACGGCACCATCCATCTTTTTAAGTCTGTTTAAGTTTTTCGGAACTATAATACACACGTTTGACGGATTGCCTTTAAATTGCACGCCTAATGAACATGTCATAGTTTGAGCAGCTCACGTGGTATTGAAGGTCATGCATTACATTCATGTAAATGGTAGTATAGTGGCCACGTGTTATTGATTTATAACGGATTAGTTTTAGAATTACGAAACTGTGTCTATATCACTAAAGAAGTCCTCTGCCCCAAATTCGATAGACATGCTACATGCTTGTATCGATCAACTGTGAACCATATACATGTACATGTACTTGTATGTGTCTCTATAAACTCAATCAGGAATTGTCATCTAGAACCAACAATGGCCAAAACCATAAGTAGCAGAACTGAAAAGCAGTGAATTGTAATCAACGTATTGTCTCATTGTACTCCATCCATGCATGTCTTCACATAAATACTAAGTCGTTGAGGTTGATTTAAATGTTTGTACTATTTATAAACGATTGTGATAACATTAAAATTAAAATAAAACATAGTAGAAAGAGAGGGAAAAAAAAAGGGAAAACCCACATTAAAGACAAAGATAGATTCACTATTTATTCATGGTAAAAACAAAGTTAAGAATTGAGGACCCTAGATCTAAAAGGGGGTTAAGTCACATTGATATACACCGTAAATATTTATAAACTTTCCAAAAGAAGAAGTCTTGAAGTGAGATTCGAACCAGGAATTGTCATCTGGAACCTGCGATCACAATTGCCCTAACTGCCGGCTTAACCAATTGATCTAAACGAGACTGCTGTGTCAGATACTGTTTTATAACTACATGTATGATTGATGGGTCGGTATAAATGGACGGCCCTCTATCTTATTGGAAATAAATTGATTTAATAGCCATCCATTCATTCATCTATTCATTCATTGTGAGACCAGGATTATAGTGGTTTGCATAGTTACTTTCATTTTGTTGCTTAACTTGATCTACCAACCTAATATGCATCATCATAATTTGCCCTTAAATCATGATGAAGGAAACGTTTAAGATTACTGTGTGAAACATTTAAAATAAGCCAATGAATACATTTTGCTGTGGTTAATTTGTAGTATAAATGTGTTTTAGCTTATAAAAAGGTTGGACTATTAAAGATCGTTACTTTATACAATCAAATTAATTATGCGCTTGTTTTTTGAAAAATAACAATAAAGCTAGTATAATTGAGTAATCATTTTACATTCAAGTTTGCATTAATTTCTATATCACTTGGATTTCAAAAGAAATTGCAAAAGGTGTAGTTGAGAATTGATCCACCAACCTCGTGATACTGAAGTTGACGCTTTACCGGGCGCTTTACCAATTGAGCAATTCGTCTGTCCATGAAATTATTTAGAGAGTAATACAACTTTATAGTATTGAATATTGAATACACTAAACAAATTCGTGCTAATTTCTCTAGATCAAAAGAGGGCGCTCATACCTTTTTATCTATTCTCTGCTTATTAACTATTAGTAAATGGGTGCTTATAGATGAAGTTTAACGGTATCAGCTTGTTTAACCAAGAAATTGTTAACGTGTCTAACAAATATTTAAAATTCAGCATTTTTAGACCACCATTTCCCTAATCATTAGATACAGTTTACCTTTTTACTTTTTCATAGCCTCCCCATACAAATTTGAAAAATTAACTATTTATTGGGTTTATAACACTTGCGGTAAGTCTTATTTTGAACCTATATACGAAAATATAGTTGCCAAAAGACTCTTAACTCTTTGAATTTTACCAATCATTGAAAGATTTATCATCGTCCAAGATCTGATTGCCTCCTCTCTACAGTCCATTTTAGATTCCAAATTTACAAGCATTTCTTCTCATTTAATACACGGGCTGACTACAACACCCAAGATGTTTACGTTATTACCGGGATGAAACTTCCAATTTACACCGCTAACCTTTTTCTTCCTATGTTTTCTTGGCCCAATCCAAAGTGCATCGCTTTTTGTATTGTTTAGATGTAATCCAGAAATAACAGTAAAATTATCAAGTATCATTATAATATGTTATATAGACTTTTCATCCTTTACCAAAATAATAACATTATCTGCAAATTGTATTATCTTTACTTCTTTGTTACCATGATCTATGATAAGGTAATTCAATTGGTTTTATTGCATTTGATTGTCTTATCTTATTGGTCATAATTTCAGACGCTATAATAAACAATAATGGTGATAAATTACAGCCTTGTCTAAGACCATCTTCTTGTATAGAGCACTATGACATGTGTCCATTATGAGATATACAACTTAAAGCATTATAAAACAAAGTAGTTATCCATTTTTGTCATGGATTCACCAAAGTTAAAACTTTCAAAAGCATATCAAATCAAATATATATTCAGTAGACCAGCCAAAGGCAATAAATGTGCTTTAAAATAATTTATCACGGCATTTTTTGTTACAGCTTGACACCCAGGCTAATTCAAGTCCTTAAATGGTTAGCTTTCGAATGAAGGAGGGTGACAAAAATAGAAATCGATTTTTGGGCCGTTTTCAGTATAAAAAGACCATTTTTGGGGAAAAAATATGTTTTTGCGTTTTCTGTGTAAATTTTACCTTTGAACAATTTACTATCCACCAATAACCAGTTCGACGTCGTTTGACGTATATTTAAGGAATAATTCGTACCTAAAGCTGCTAAAATATAAAGAAAATAAAGGCACAAGCGAGTACAAAAGGGCGCTTTTCTCAGTTTTATAGTTTTATTTGCCACTTATATTCGCTAGTTGATTAATCTATCACATGATGCTTGATTAAATCAACAAACTAGTTTGACATGACCTGACATGGTCTATGACATTTATAGATATTTTTTATGATGACAAATAGGGTAAAATTTAACATTAAAGGGGCATTCAAGGGTTATTTAACATGAGTGTATAGAATAACTAATAGTGAATTAGAGGAGTATCTAGGCGGAGTCTTCCATGCACCCCAGTACTCCCTAAACCAACTTTTTGAACTTACTTTCATGGTCCTAAAACATATTAAGGGTGTTACCAACATTAATTTTGGTGTTCTAAAGGGTTATTCAAGATGGCATCCAAAATGGCCGCCAAAATGATCAAATCTCATAAAAGGATCAGCCAACATATGATGATGGTATATAGGATATGATATATATGATATATGATGTATATTAGACTACTAGAAACTAATATCCAGCACGTATTTTACCGTCGCGTATTACTTGCGGTCATTAAACGATCACCTGGGGTGATATGATCGCACAGGGTCATTACACGATCACTTTGAGTCATTAAATGGTCACTTGAGGATCATTGCACTTGGGTAATTGAATGATCCCTAGGGTTATCAAGTGACCGTTCGTGTCATGAATGATTGGGGTCACCACGCTATCAGTTAGGGTCATTAAATGATCACTTGGGGTAATGAAACGGTCCTTCAAGATTGCTTAGTGGTCATTAAATGATGAGCTAGGGGTCATTAAGGTATCACTTGAGGTCATGTTATGATCACTCAGGGTCATTAAACAATCACTTTGATTCATTAAATTATCATTTCGGGTCATCGAATAATCACTGGTGGCTATTAAGTGACCAATTGGGTCATTAAATGATTGCTCGGGATCATTACGCTATCACTTGGGGTCGTTAAATGATCACCTGGGGTAATAAAATGATCAATCAGGGTCAATAGATGATCACACAGGGTTAATAAATGATCACTGAGGGTCAATAAATGATTTCTCGTGGTCATTAAAACAATCACTTTGAGTCTTTAAATGGTCATTTAATGACCCCAAGTGATCGCGTAATGACCCAAATCAATCATTTAATGGCCGGATCGGTCGATTAAATAATCCCAAGGGATCTTTCAAGGACCCGAAATAACCATTTAATGACTCAAAGTGATTGTTTAATGACCCCATAGCGATCATTTATTGAACCTGATTGGTCATTTATTGACCCTGTGTGATCATTTATTGACCCTGATTGATCATATTATTACTCCGGGTGATCATTTAAGGACCCCAGGTGATCATCTAAGGACCCCAAGTGATAGCGTAATGATTTCGAGCAATCATTAATGACCCGATCGGTCACGTAATAATCCCAGGTGATTCTTCGATGACCCGAACTGACCGTTTAATGACTCAAAGTGATCGTTTAATGACCCTGAGGGATAATAACATGACTTCAAGTGATATCTTAATGACCCCCAGCTCATCATTTTAATGACCCAAGCCGTCATCTAGTAAACGGAGGGGATTATTTAGTGACCCCAAGTGACTATTCATTGACTAGATCCAAGTGACAATGTAATAATCCAAAATGACCATTGACACAAAGTGACCCTAAGCAATCTTGAAGGACCGTTTCATTACCCCCAAGTGATCATTTAATGACCCTAAGTAATAGTGTGGTGACCACAATTAATCATGACACGAACGGTCACTTGATAACCCTAGGGATCATTCAATTACTCTAAGTGCAATGATCCCCAAGTGACCATTTAATGACTCAAAGTTATCGTGTAATGACCCTGTGTGTTCATTTCATCACCCAGGTGATCGTTTAATGACCACAAGTGATACGGTAATGACCCAGGCAATTAAGTAAGTAAATGATATATGATAATATAATCGATTAATAAGGTCATTGATACATTCATACAGCTACTTATGTATAATTGGTGTCGATTGTAACTGTTTGGTGATCCTTTTGGATATTTCTACTACTAAGATAGGTTTCAACTTCCCTAACCATAAAATCAGTAATCTATCTGTTTAGACAGTTATATACTGGTAGTTAGCTAAACATATTTACTAGATGAGGTCCATTTACGAGAGTGACAAGCAATTAAACTGTTAGAGAGGTGGGTTGTATATCTAAAAGCATTTATATCAGTAGAACATATTAGTTGGTGTATGTAATGCAATACACGCTGTTATAGGATATTTAACATTAAGTCGACCATTTTGGCCGCCATCTTTGATTTGAAATAATTATGTTGAATAAGCAAACGTGCTGGATATTAGTTTCTAGTAGTCTAATATACATCATATACATCCCATACCATCATCATATATGTTGGCTGATCCTTTTATGAGATTTGATCATTTTGGCGGCCATTTTGGATGCCATCTTAAATAACCCTTTAGAACACCAAAATTAATGTTGGTAACACCCTTAATATGTTTTAGGACCATGAAAGTAAGTTCAAAGAGTTGATTTAGGGAGTCCTGGGGTGCATGGAAGACTCCGCCTAGATACTCCTCTAATTCAATATTAGTTATTCTATACACTCATGTTAAATAACCCTTGAATGCCCCTTTAATGTTAAATTTTACCCTATTTGTCATCATAAAAATATCTATAAATGTCGTAGACCATTTCAGGTCATGTCAAACTAGTTTGTTGATTTAATCAAGCATCATGTGATAGATTAATCAACTAGCGAATATAAGTGGCAAATAAAACTATAAAACTGAGAAAAGCGCCCTTTTGTACTCGCTTGTGCCTTTATTTTCTTTATATTTTAGCAGCTTTAGGTACGAATTATTCCTTAAATATACATCAAACGACGTCGAACTGATTATTGGTGGATAGTAAATTGTTTAAAGATAAAATTTACACAGAAAACGCAAAAACATATTTTTTGCCCAAAAATGGTCTTTTTATGCTGAAAACGGCCCAAAAATCGATTTCTATTTTTGTCACCCCCCTTCATTCGAAAGCTAACTATTTAAGGACTTGAATTAGCCTGGATGTCAAGCTGTAACAAAAAAATGCCGTGATAAATTATTTTAAAGCACATTTATTGCCTTTGGCTGGTCTACTGATTATTATTGTTTCAAAAGCTTTACGAAAATCAATACAAATCATAGCACCTTCAATCATATTTTCTTCAGTATATCTTAATAGTCAATGCCTGTAAGAGCGTACCATGTGGTGATTCATGGGTCCTCAGATCAACCTTTAAAAAAAACCAGTGATACAAATACTTTACCATTTTACTATAGCCACATTTTAAAATTCCCAACACTTATATGGTTCGGTCAAAAAAAAATCACCGACATTACAGGGGCAAATTCCAGTAAAACGATTACTTCGATCCATGTAAGTATAAATATGCGCGGCATGCACATCCTAACGAAAGGAAAACATTTTTTTCTGAGATCTCATTGGCGCGTCACATTAGGCTGACCTTGAACCCTTGACGAACAGCACCGTCATGCAGTTGTCAATCCTTATTATTTGATATGCCAACAAGATCCCATTAAATAAACAAGTGTATGTAAAAGAACTCAGAGCCTTTAACAGATTCAAAAGGGAAAATTGTTGGGATCTCGTTGGCGCGAGGAGAGGTTAAATGTTACCATTTTGAGCCATTTTCGCACCTCCGTATATATACACTGAGCCAAAAAAGAAACTTATAAAAAAAAGAAACTTATAAAATGTTAACAGATCACCAAATAAAATTCTGTGCATGAAAATGTACCAAATTTGGATACAATATTACTAATATTACTATTAATATTGTATCCAAATTTGGTACATTTTCATGCACAGAATTTTATTTGGTGATCTGTTAAAATTTTATAAGTTTCTTTTTTGGCTCAGTGTATATGTGCGCCATCTTCACAAAACCTTGGAAATGATATTCTGTTGCAAAGATGGTTTACCTCATTCATAGGTGTCACTCTGCCTGTTCTTCCGTTGTTCATATTCTACTTGCTTGTTTTGTGAAAAGCTTTTTTAAAATTAAAATCGTACACGACACGACAGTGAAAGAACCAGTTTGTGATCTTTAAGAATTTATTTTTAAAAATTAGCTTAAGGTCAACTTACAGTGCATGCGAGTCAGTAATAGCCTCACATACATTGTTGAAGCTCTTATTTGCTCATGTGTTTTGAGCTCGCCACCCAAAAAAAAAGGGGTGGCGTTGCCTTTTTTGGTGAAGAATCATCCATCTCTCTCTGTTAACTCAACAACTAAATGTGGTAGAGCTATAGTTGAGGTGTCATTTGAAAGCCTATTGATCTAGCTACATTGTGTGAATAAATCACGTACTTCTATAACTGTTTGGCTGATATATGATTTATTATCTTGTGAAATTATATTTTAAATAAGCCAACATCAAAACACCCGGTCCGGGACTTTTGTGCTAGGTGTAGGACGTTTTTAAAGAAAAGTTTCAATAACTTGCGATACTATTCCAAAATGTTTATACATTGTTTTAATCAAGTTTTGCAGTGTTTTCGTGAGTGGTAACAGACAGAATGGAGCGGATATTCATCTTGAATTCGGAAGTGAATCATATCACCAAAATCTTCAAAACCCCTTTAATATGCTTGTATTTTGTTAAACTGCTGACGGTTATAATCCTGTATGTTGATGGGCGGGTACTTATCACTTCCATCAATGCATCGTATGATAGTATCGTTATCTGCAAGGATGAAGTATGACAGTGACTGGCGATTCACTCGTTTGGTACTCTCTGTGACTGGATTTACAACGCGGTGTTTCTGTAATATAAACAAATATAGTTTTAAATTTTAGAAAATCCCTCAAACCACTGGAAAACCACAGATTCTTGTAATAAAACCGTAAAAAACCGTGTACTTCCAATTCGTAGTGTGTGTGGGTTTTTGGTGTGTGTTTTCTTTTCTTAATTTGAAGAAAAAAACAATTTAATGTAGCTACAAGCTGATACAGTGACTCATTTCTCCGTATTGGTCTATTTTATCATAATTGGCTGCTTCATAGGATTTTAGTTAATACAACGAATTTTTCTACAACTTCGAAAACCGAACTGCGCATTTTCCGGCAACTTCAGAAAGTGTCGCGGAACATAGCGCATGTGACGGCAACGGTATATAGCGTTCTTTGTTTTCGGTTTCGGGGTTAGCAACTTAAGATATTTTCCCCGTGACATGGGCCTTATTCTGTCAAGAGAATAGAACAAGTGATCATAAAGTCTATCTTTGGAGAACTTGTAGATTTATATCCATTCCGTGGAGGCACCTACCAGTCAAGTATTTATAGAATGAAACATACTTGCGTTTCATCATAATCGCCGTCGTCGTCGTCGTCGTCTCCGTTACCGTAACGTCACCGTCATCGTCATCGCGATCGCTATATAGTTTTCGTTATCATTGTACTCGTCTTCGTCCTCGTCGTAGTCGTCGTCGTCGTCGTCGTCGTCACGCCACATTAATCTTTACGTCATCGTCGTCGTCGTCGTCATCATCATCATCGACATCGTCATCGTCATGGTCGTCGTCGTCATCGTCGCCATAATAAACATTGTAATAGTGTTATTAATAAGATCTTAATATCCTCACCGTTGAAACAAACCTGTCACTGGTCCATCTCTGCATAGCATCCCCAATATTGATTACAATAGTGTCGTCGATAGGGGGCGCGGCAATCCAATCACCATCAAAAGTCTGCAACTGAGTTATCAAAGTAAAACTTTTTTTCAACAGGACCGTTTTACTATATAGATTTTGGCATTATGAGCCCTGATAGCAGGGTTTGTCAATAGAACAATATTGCTATAATCATCATTACAGATTTCACAAACATTCCATTTACGCTACATAGATTAAGATAATGGCCTACCATAAATGCCTATAAGCAGCAGCTAATGTTTTACTTTTGATTACTTTTTATTTCACAAAAATCGGAGCAACGGATCCAAAGTTACGTCAAATCGAAGTCGAAACTCCCAACGCATTTCTCGCATTTCTCGTAATTTTTTTTAAAATATCTTATGTATTTCATTGTTTTTTAACCAGTGATATTTAACGTTCTATTCCTTATAAATTCCATAACTTTCAAAATAAAGGAGATTTTTCCATGAAAATGCCACCAACAATTGTAATAATTCAAATAGTTTTTTCTTCAATTTGTTTAAAAAACTAGTGCTATTTCCGATTTTGTCAAATAAAAAGTTCAAATTTCAAGAGAAGTTACGATATAGAGCAGATTTTAGTTTAAAAATTAACCCAGTGGGGCTAAAGATATACACATGCGGCAAGGCACAATGCCGGAGTGTTGACTGCCTTTTGGGTTGTCCAGCACTGTCTGGACAACATACAACACACCATTCATACCATGTTCACACGCAAATAGTGAGCGTCATGGTCTGTCAACCTGTCAGAAATATCTCAAACTTCTGCTTAAACTATACAGGTAACTGGAACGTTATGTACCTTGAAACTGGCTGAAAACAGATGAGTTGCATGCAATTCATCTATGCACATTTAAAATGGATTTCGCGATAAGACGAGTTTTAAATCCAAATCTAATGCCATCTGTACGTATTGCGTTTGAAATGTATAGGCCTAATTGTGTTTATTTTATTATGGTCTCCTTTTACACATTTCTACCCAGTTCTACAACCAAGAGAATGGTTCTACAGATCATATATAAAATCATATACAAAATGATTTTGGACCAATGGGTTCAAAAATTTGCGTTTGAGCAATTATTTTGCTTTTAAGGAAAATATAGTCAATATAGATTTATAAGTCCATGAAAGTCTTTCCTGGTGAGCCAAACTTCATTATAAGAGAGAAAAAAATATGTGTACAAATTTAAAACAAGTTCACATAATATTGTTTTAATTTTGTGGGATTATTATCGCAAAATCAGTTTGGTTGTTTCTCGCAAGCTATGCATACCTCGAGGCCCGGCTCTGTTTGCCAAAGAAGCGTTACACTCCCGAAGTCTGTGTGTTCTCCGCATCGTACTTGATTTTCTTTGATACTCATGGTATCAGTAGCAGGATAATAGTTGCTTCTCAGTACACTCCCTCCATCCGCCGTTCCAGTCTTTTCGTGTGCTCTCGTAAAGACATATGGGTCCTGATGTTTATGAAATACAGAATGAACGCAATGCCTTTTAGTCGATTGTGAATAAAGGCCCATACGTTTCACTAGGGGGAGGGGGCAAAGTAGCCCAAACATGGCGATCTATATGTTCAAACTCATAAGATATCTTAACATTTCTGAAATTTCATTCAAATTGACATGTACTTTCGTGCAACTTGGTGAAACTGCAGCGAGTCAATGTTACGCACTATAATACTTAGTGACACTTTAGCGGACATTTTGCACAACTCAGAGATACCAATGAAATGTAATTGTGGGGAAATGAAATGTTCCGTAATTGTTGAGCATTTAACATGTTTAAAGCATGTTGATCAATTACAAACACATTTAGGACTTAAATAAAACGTCAAAAGTAAAGGTAAATGCGGCCGATCCTGTGTTCATATGATAGGAGTGGAACCCCGTCTCTCTTGTGAGGCGATTGGGTCCGATCTCACTCCTGACGCTACACCTCCTCTCTCTCCATAGCGAATGTGTTACCTTCCCAGTATTGTGGAATGATGGTACCCATTTATATACAATGTACACTGCAGAGCTGAAGTAGAAAAAGTTGCTGCTCCGTATACCGTATTTAGGGATATAAAGACAAATGTACTTGACTTTATTTAATTGATGAAATTGTGGGACAAATCGAATGGCAACTTTCTGAATTACAAAGCTTTCAATAGAGCATGGTCAGAACCCATTTTATCCAATTTAACAATATACCACCCATGCGTCGCATATGTGCGTTTTGTGCAAATGACGCAATGTGTTTTTCCCGCAATAACTTGTTTGGAAAAAGGGTTAAATTTCAGGTATTTTGAATCAATATTCAGCATTAGAAATACCCATTGCCGTAACCTTGTTATTGAAACTGTACAAAAAAAATGAGCAACTGTTAAAGCGCCGTGATACCCTGCCTCTAATTCCTTTGATGATGTGACGGACTTAATGGCTGGTTTCCAATTCCGAAGAGAGGGTTTTTGAACTGATACAAAGAATGGCAGAAGGTTATTTATTGATTTCATAGGTATTTACACTTTTCTATTTCCTGAGTAAATCACTGTAAAGAATAAAGTCAAAGGCAACACATTTGATGAAGTCAGTACGATGCGCAAATACAACACATGGACAGTTCATGGGCAAAATCGAAGAAAAAACCCGGTTCTGACCACGTTGCACTCTTTTATTTTTACTGATTTGTTTGGAAGAAATTTTACATGAGAGGGTTTTTATGTATATCATCTATCTTAAAAAGGTAAAAATGTTGAATTTCATTTTTTTGAGAAATCTTTCTGTGCCCCTTTACGAAAACCATTCGCACCCCTGGGTGGCTTTGCCATGTGTTTCACAAGAAATTATATTTTTCAGCATTTCAAAACATTTTCTAAGTATGTCAAAATGCACTTTGAATAACCGGGAATCTATCAAATAAAACACTTTTTTTACCGATTGATATTTTCATTAATAGAGTATAAAAAAATTGCAAAATGAGAATTTATGACTCAATTGAGTCCGTCATCTTAATTGTTGGGATAATAGACATTGGCCTCTTTAATCTTAATACCTGTAATTTCAACCCTCTCGCCATCACCTCCAGAAGACGCATGACAAACGGTTTACTGGCGTCCTTTAACGCATCCATACTCTTACGGAATTCAGGCACCTCTTCCGGATATGCCTTAGGGGAGATAAACAACAATATAAACAACAACAATTTCAATATTATGCTTTTCTTCCTGATGCCATGCACTTATTTGAAATAGAGGTGTGTTTTTAACTTTTTCAAAGTATGCAAATATACCAATTCTGCATAGCTTACAACCCATCCAAAACTAAGATAAATGGAAAATAAAACTATATTAAATAGGTAGTTTACCTACATAATGGTGGGTTATTTTATGTTATAAACGCTGACAAGATGCAAAATATTGATGATTTTCACAGCCCAGGGTCACGCTTGAAATAGAGGATGGGTGCAAATCTTGTGTACGACAATTTAAAGCCGCTATGCGTGACCTGCCAGCTGACCGATATGGTAACGCTCCAATTTGAACGTGGACCAATTCATGATGAGATGAGACATTTGTCTTATGAAAAATGTGAATTTGAGTTTGGCAAAATGCATCGACATGTTTTGATATCAGAAGAAAACCCATTACTTTTTTTTCAAATTAATTCTGTAAAATCTTAGACGCGAGATATGTTCCATTTAGACGTTAAAGTTCAAAATGAAGTGAAACCGGCCAGTTTGTGCACTATAATTCAATGGGCAAATTTAATGTCACCTTGTGCTTCTCAAATAAGAACCATTGGAGTAATGCAACTCAAACTTTGGAATATGACTATTTTAAGGATGACCCGTCACATAGAATATAAATTATCAAGTTGAAAATCGGGCCAGCAATCACAACACCTGCCTTTTGATTTCTTTCCTATAATTCTGACATATTTCAAAGTTTTTAAACAAGGGTTGTTAAAAGAATTTCACCTTTTTCCATTCAATTTTCAACTAAATTCAAATCAGTTTTTTTTCACATTGTCCCCACAATTTTTTTTAAAAATTGTCCTGATTTATTTCTAAGAATTTCCATTTTGAAAATTACCTGAGTGTTTCGTGTCCACAAAACACTGGTTCTAGTCAAAGAAGATTTTAAGGTCTTCCCACAATGCATTCCGTGAACGCCAGCCAACTAAAGCTTTTTCAACACGATGCATTTGTCGAGCTCATAAGTTTTAGAAATAAGAAAAAGGAACACTGATAACTAATGTATTCATTGATGAAAACTAGAACCTAAGAGCTCCCACGATGATCGCGCTCTGACGCCATGATTGTATATGGGAATTGAGACAAATAAAAGACCAGAATTAGGGCATTTTGCAAACACGCAATGCATTGTGGTGGTGTCTTTAAAATCTTCTTTGGGTTTGAGTTGCCTAGTGGAAAATATTGTTGAACATACCTTTGGGTGTTCACACGCTGGATTACAATTATACCCTTCTCGTATGTCGCCATGCGGGCGGGAAAATTCGCATTTCGCTGTTTCCGTTCGGGCAGTACTATACATCAAATATAAGACAAGATTTAAAGGTTTAAAAATACGGATAAATCATTAAAAAAATTAAACAAATAGTACCAAACATTTTACGAACTTTTCCTAAGTTTCCCATGTTTGCCTGTAATTGTTCACAATTTTCTTGAATTTGTTTGGACATTAAACATTTTATGACATTTTATTATGTTTCACATGTTTGCCTGTAATTGTTCACAATTTTCTTAAACATTTTTAATATTCCATGCATCTTCGAAATAATTCCAACATCTTCAGATATTTTGTGCGAATGTTTTGAACATATTGGGATGAGTTAGAAGTAATCACCAATAACATCATGTTTGGATTAGTTAGAGGTTATTGATGTTTTGATAAGTTAGAGGTTATCACTATCAACAAAATGTTTGGATGAGCTTAGAAGCCTTAGAGGTTATCATTTATAACAAAATATTTGGATGTGTAAGAAGTTATCACTATTAACAAAATGTTTGAATGTGGTAGAGGTATTAACAAAATGTTTAGATGAGTTTAGAGGCTATCACTAATAACAAAATGTTTGGATGAGTTACAGGTTATCACAAATAACCAAATGTTTGGATGTGTTAAAGGTTATCGCTAATAACCAAATGTTTGGATGAGTTAGAGGTTAGTGATAATGTTTGGATGAGTTAGAGGTTATCACTATCAACAAAATGTTTGGATGAGTTTAAAGGTTATCAGTAACAACAAAATGTTTGGATGCACTGAAAGCCAAACTGGAGTCAGGGTTACTCTATAAAGGGAGTCCAGCCTACATGTGACTCTATGTCAATATTGACTCTGTTTGGAGAGTCGCATGCATGACTCTTCAAGGGAGTCTTGTGACTCTTCAAATGGAGTCAAGTGACTCTTCAAATGGAGTCAAGTGACTCTTCAAATGGAGTCAATATTGACATAGAGTCACATGTAGGCTGGACTCCTTTTATAGAGTAACCCTGACTCCAACTGGCTAAATAGAGTCACCGTGACTCCAGGTAGGAATAAGAATAAGACACTGAGAACTGGGGGGGGGGGGGGGGGGCTTTAGGGTAATTGACTCTTTTATGTTTATGTTCTTGCTCAATGTATTTGCATTTACTTAGTGAGCAATCACTTCCCTTCCTTAATACCAGTGAGAAATATGCATATATCAATATACATTCAACGGTGTTAAATTTACGTATCGACTTAATTAAAATAAATGAATAGGTTTAAATAAATAAAAGGTGCAAATTAGCTCATTAGCATAATTGAAATGGTATACACGAGCACCGGTGCTAATTTGTGTACCATTGCAATTATGCTAATGAGCGATTTGCGCATTTTACTCGGCTAATGTTAGACCAAGTAAAATATGCAAATTAGCTCCAGAGAGTCAGGATGACTCCTTTGTTGGAGAGTCATGGGCGATGACTCTTTCCGACGGCTAGAATGACTGCGTTGGAGAGTCAGGACGACTCATTTGGAGAGTCAGGATGACTCCTTTGAAGAGCCAGGATGACTCCTTTGGAGAGTCATGGCCGATTTACTCCATTTCAAGAGTCACTTGACTCCAGTTTGGCTTTCAGTGTGTGTTAGTGTTTGGATGAGTTAGAAGTTAGTGATAATGTTTGGATGAGTTAGTGGTTATGACTAATAACAAAATGTTTAATTAGGTTACAGGTTTATCACTAATAATCAAATGTTTGGATGGGTTAAAGGTTAGTGATAATGTTTGGATGAGTTAGAGGTTATCACTAATAACAAAATGTTGGGATGAGTTTAGAGGTTATCACTAATATTAAAATGTTTGGATGTGGTCAAACCTTTCAGGCGTAAAACGGGGATGATATACCTTTCACGTTCCAAACAGATGTATCCATGGATATACTCTCTTGGTAGCTCATATTTCATTTTCACTTCTTGGCTCTGTTGAAAAAATTTGCGTGACGCCTCATAAGATTTATCCACCTGAAAATTAAATCGACAAAAATAGCAATATATTCACGATAGCCATTTGAGATTTCTGGCAATCCATGGTGTGTTAAATATTAAATGAAATGATAATTTAAAAGAGACAATTGTAAGACAAACAAGAATTGAACATATTTACGTTGTTTTATAGGAACAAAAAGCAAACGGTAGGTTTTTTTTGGTATATATTTTAAAGAGTAAGATGAAGGCCCCCTATAGTTTGTGTAATACTGTAATACATGTGTAATATTGAATATGGTTACTTGACGTGATCAAATAACGATTTTATTATGACACGTAATTTGAGCTAATCTTCATGCAAAACACAAGTTTGATCCCACAACAAATGGATAGTTGAGCCTTAAAAAAAAAAATGTAATGCAAATTTTACATTCAATAGGAATCTTAGGATGATACTGTATGTAGTGTAAGTCTCTCGTGCAAAATCATAAAAATGGGCAAATGTAGGGTATTTTGATCTAGCAACACTGGGACTTTCATGTAGAAGATGGTTCATCATAACTGATGTATGAATCAATTACCGTATTATGTTTCCATCCCTTAACACTTTTGGACCGGTGATTTTGACATTTCGCCGGTAATAAATCTAATAAATCTAATATTTTGTCAACCGCTGACTATGTGGTCCATTTTCAGGGTTATGAAGGTTATTTTGTGCCCTTATGGCATAAGTGTGTCCTTTGCATTCTTTTAATTTGTACCACATAGTGGGACATAGACACATCCTTTGATGATTTATTACCGGAGAAATTTTAAATCACCGGTCCAAAAGTGTAAAGGGACTGTGAACATAATGACTCGTTATATGATGTGATTTGTCCAACCTTCATCCCGAGGTGTGTCTTATAAACGCTGAAATTGAAAATGTGTTTCATTGATTTTCATCATCAATGTCATGACACACTAACAAAGAAGAGATATACAGGGTGTCCCAAAAGTCTATGCCCGTTTTTGAAGAGTCATATCTCATAAAATATAAATTATATGGTATAAATTTAACCATATTTTGATAGACGAGGTTTGGGAAATTAATTTGATACCAAACACAACCCTATTGGTGAACCCACAACATTATAAAACTGGTTGAAAGTCATTGGCCGTGTGCCAGACCAACCCATACCAAGTACTACACATTGTTGATAAAGGTACGCATAAATTAACGGTATGAAAGCAACGTTGCGCAGTAGTCACAGTTTACTGCTTATCTTGCAACATTAATGTTATTTAATACCAAACTCGGTCACTCACAACATAAATAAGCGTAGTAGCCAACATTGCACAGCAAAAGTCTTCATTCAAGATGGTTTACAGCATAGATAAGCGAATACAAATTGTATGGTTCTACGCTGAAACACATTCAGTTCAACTTACTCAACAAAAGTTCAGAAAACATTTCAAAGTGAAACGCGCACCAGGAAGAATATCCATTCTGAAGTTGATGGATACATTTTTGAACACAGGAACATATTCTAAATGGGTAAAACAACCTTCGATGTGGCCTTCAAGCAGCATTAAAATATTCCGCTAAGTTTAAATTTTAACATGTTTGACAGCTGTGTGATGTGTGTGTTCACTTTTCTGTTACATTATTCAATTGTTTAGGTCTGTGTTTTTGCATTAGCACACGTCTCTGTATACATGGAAAACATTTAAATTAGATTTCACTATAGAAACGAAAATTATGTGTGATATAGTTTGTTATTATGATGATATCACTGTAATGTAAAATTTTAAATATTACAACTGACGGATCACTTTCCGTGTAACCAACTCTACCCGTATTTTTGTTAATCTCAATAGGTATGGATTTATGAACTTTATTCCTCCGAAAGTATAAAATTACATTTTTGCAGTAATACATATTTTACTTCTAGGGTGGCAATACAAACAGATGTTACTCCAATGTTTGGTATCAAAATTATTTCCCACATCTCCTCTTTCTAAATATGTATTCATATTTTCAATACGACTTATATTTTGTGAAATACAAAGCTTCAAAGTCGTGCATAGACTTTTGGGACACCCTGTAGTTGATCACGGACCTTCAATTTGCCGTTGACTACAAAGCATCAAAATCAAGTCTACGCTCTACTCGACCATACAGAAGAACGTTCCTAGTGACCATGTGTAGCTGTGTAAGCGACCGTTGTTTACATGAGCAATATTTCCGAAATTCGTAAAATGTTTCACTCGATTTTCAGACTTTGACTTGTAAAAAACATGTGAAAACTTGCATTATGTGTAAATATGATAACATGAGTATGTAGAGGAATCACTTTGTCAAATATTCTGTTCGATGGTAATATTTCACGGGAGTACAAAAAGGGTTAAATTTTGGCCGTTTTGGTGATGGTGCAATCTGAATTTGTTTGAATTCTTGTAGTTTGTGGTCAACGGCATGTGACGTCACTCCGTAATCACCTATCCTGACGAGTGTGACATGGCCACCAGTATTGTGTAGGTTTTACTCATAGATTGCGATATAAACTGTTGTTTTCGTATAAAACCATAGGTAATCGAGACAGGGATGGTTAAGTGGGTGTTTTGTTTGAAGTTATGTGTTTTTCGGACCAAGGTCGCTCAACACAAAATAGCCGATGTAGCCTTTCGCCCTTTCATGAAATAACTTCTTAAAGCAGGTGTCCCGCAAACATAAAAGTGTGCATTATATATTAGAAAAATAACAATCGAGCCCAACTTTTGTAATTATACCGGGTGGTTCAAAAAAAGTTGACCCAAGTTCAAAGTAATTTTTCAACCACATTTAAAGTTTCAGAGAATTTGTGTTTACAAAGTCTTAATCAGCAGTAAGTTTTGAAATTATCCTGAAAAGATGGCACGTTTAGCTTGTTTGGTTCTTCAGATATGGTTCATTACAGAAAACATGTACAAAACTGACTTGTCCACGGGAGCGTCATTTAGTTGTTGACTTCATCAAAACATCATGCTTTAGTTTCAGAATTGAAAAGCCGGCCCTGACAAAGTATCCCAATCTCTATGCTTATGTGCCATTCACAATCAACAAAGAAACGTAGGTACGTAAGTAGGTAATGTCAAGCACCGGACAAATGTTTCAGATGTCTCCTTTTTCCCTTTTCTCCATTTGTTTACAATTTATGACCAATCGTGTGTAAGTCCACTTTGTTCATTCCATCTCTACTAAAGGACGCTCCCGTGGACAAGGCAGTTGTGCATACTTTCTGTAGTGAACCATATCTGAAGAACCAACCAAGATAAATGTATCATTTTTTCAGGATAATTTCAAAACTTACTGCTGATCAAGACTAAGTAAACACATATTCTCTGAAACTTCAAATGTGGTCTAAAAAATTTCTCGAACTTGGGTCAACTTTTTTTTGAACCACCCGGTATAGAACAAAACACCACACTTATGACAAAAACAAATAAAAACCGCAATCTCTCAACATGCACTTTTTAAAATTCGCGGCGATCGAAAGTCCCAGTGTCGATGATGTCATAATAATACAATGCACATGAGCAAATTTAGCACCAATACCCATGACGTCATCGACACCGGGACTTTCGATCGCCGCGAATTTTAAAAATTGCATGTTGAGTGATGGCAGTTTATATTCTTTTTTGTGACTAGTATGGTGTTTTGTTCTATATAATTACGTAATTTCGGCTCGATAATAATTTTTCTAACAAATAATGCTCAATGTTGTACTTGCGGGATACTTCCTTTAACATCCATAAATAATACGCCACTCTCGTTCCCAGATGCATTACATCGCTAGGAATCGATTTCAAAAGAAGCGCTATTGTCAATCGCGCTCATCATGGGTTCGAGTTAAAAAATGTTAGCCATAAAGGGCTAAGTGATGTTATTGTATAGCATTAGTAGTTTCGTTCCCTCCGTTCACAAACTGGAACAGCAGCGCCCTCATATAGCATATAGGATTCATTCTGCATAAGTTGTATGTGGCAACCAGTAATACTACGGAGGTATTTCACTTGCTGGGCTGCAATCACAGCCTATACTACAAAACAAACTTTCTCGGGTGGTGTTATGTTGAGTTATATCACTATTTCTGACATATTTCTACTTTTCCGTGGAATTTATAAGCATAAATGCCACCAAAGACCATGCAAG
Organism: Ophiura sarsii; assembly: GCA_035610835.1. Lineage (NCBI taxonomy): Eukaryota > Metazoa > Echinodermata > Ophiuroidea > Amphilepidida > Ophiuridae > Ophiura > Ophiura sarsii. The sequence continues at coordinate 32,618,471 of CM069457.1, forward strand.
AAATCGGCTTCAACAGCAGCTAAGTGGGTATCTTTCTCACGTTACAGTATAAATAAGTAGTTTAGTCAATAGCTAGGTACTAGACTTGCCTTTCGGCTTCTGTATGGATCAACCCTCCCCCGCTATAGTACCAGACTAGTTAGAATATTACCATGTTTAGGCCCACCTGACGGACGTTACAACAATGTCACGATGGACATGGCCTATTCGGTTCATAAGTGCTAAGCTTGCCTTTCCGCTTCAATAGGGGCCAACCCCTTCCTCCGCTATAGCACCAAAGTAGTTAAAATAACAAATATTGTTTATAGGCCCACCGGACTGACGATATAACAATATCTAGATTCGATTCATCCCCTTTTTGCTGGCATTCTGCCTTAGACAGCATCACAAAAAAGGGGTAGAACTCAGGGACTAGGGATAGTATGCAGTTGTACACTTTAGTGGTTACATCACATACTCCTAACGGTATACGATTGTAGTCACTTCCACGTACAAGTTACAACGTTCTCGCATACACACCCAACTAGATGGCCGAAACCTTCCTGACGGTTCCGACAACCCGAAGGACTCAACTTACTCAAGGTCTCCCGGGTAGTATTTGGTTTTCAACCTCACAATACACACACCCATGTCACAGGGTAGAACTCAGGGACTAGGGATAGTATATGCAGTTGTACACTTTAGTGGTTACATCACATACTCCTAACGGTATACGATTGTAGTCACTTCCACGTACAAGTTACAACGTTCTCGCATACACACCCAACTAGATGGCCGAGACCTTCCTGACGGTTCCGACAACCCGAAGGACTCAGGTCTCCCGGGTAGTATTTGGTTTTTCAACCTCACAATACACACACCCATGTCACAGGGATTTACTATGTGTGTTGTCTCTTTTCGCTCATGCCCCATCTTAGGGCTACGGTACACACATTACAGTATATACCCGTACCAAGTTTTTGCACTCTCTGGGGTAGTTACATCACGGTATGTTACGCACTGTGCCACATATGCACCTTCCACACCCCTATCAGAGTTTGCATTTTCATGGTATTACGACGCTTATAACTAAGTTGGGATAACATTGTATCTCTCTTATTTTAAGTAGGAAAACCGCAGTTCTAATTCGACATAACAAACAATGGATACATTAAAGTCGTCACCCCCTTCCCCGGGTTGGTCTCATATTGGCTGCATATTGTGACTTACGAAATCCAGCTAATACAGTGTGTATAGAGATATACTTCATATCACCTCTGACTTGTCAAAAGTACACGGACGCGAAATAGTGGGTACATCTGCAAGTTCAATTAACAAACCTCCTTGCCAATATCTGCAAATGCGGTGTGTTGTCACCTGTGACCTACTACTATGGTTGTTTAAGTTCAATATCAGTTCACCAGTATTCTTTCTGCCGTAATAATTATTAGAACGACTAGTCCGAGTGCCTTGTGCCACAGGCTCTAGGATTAGTAATTAAGGTAATATAGGGGCCGGTATTTTCAGTTAGTTTGAACACATTTGCAAAGACCTGCGAGCTATCACTCTGAAATGTGGCTCGCTGTCAGCTATACTGGTAAACCCTAGGGTCCGTATGCACAAAAGAGTTAGACCGGGTCTAAAGTTAGACCTGGTCTAAGTGGATTTTAGGTTTTTGTGAAAGCACACCTTTAATTACATTTCCTTCTCAAATAAGCTAACAAATTGTGAAGATTCGGATGCAAAGTTCAAAAATAGCACAAAATATCTCATGAAAATGCAGAGGAAAACAGATTTTGAGGCATGAATAAATTTCACTTAGACCAGGTCTAACTTTAGACCCGGTCTAACTCTTTTGTGCATACGGACCTAGGAGTTTTTCACCCAGTTACCATGGTTACATAGTCGATATATAGGCAAAACAGCCATGTCGGTGGAATTATTAAAAAGTGCGTTAAATTAAACCATGGTTAAACATTGCTAAACTAGCGTACAAGTCAACAGTATCGCCAACGTAGGTGCTGTACAATATCGTGAATTAAACACTAGTACGATTATTTCCCTAATAATGGGATATATACATAATAGTCATGTACAGTTGACAACACATTCCCCATTATTCCGCACCCGAAGCAGGTAGGATGGGTCCCCGTCCCCGACCACTCTGCACCTGGAGTGTCATTCCGGAACCCAACAGTTCCATACCGATAGCTGTCCTCACGGGACCTAGTTACCTCCATCGTACACCGATACGTCCTCACGGGGTCTAGTTATCTCCATTTACACGGTCCCCTCGGGACATAACGCTCTTTTCCACTCATGACAAAAGTCTAGCACTCACTTAATTTTACCAACCCATCATTATCTTCCGTTTTGCAGAACGCACTGCCGTTCAAACAAGAAGGTGCCCCCTTCCCCCGGATTCGTCGCATAATGATACCATTTTCTACCTGTACAGTATAGGCATACTTGTTATCACCTCTAACCTTGCGAATATGGGTTCAATTGCAGGCACATCTATGTATATTGAGAAATCTCTCTTTACCAATATCTGCTAATACTGCGCTTTATAGACATGCTTCATGTCACCTCTGACCTGGTATTAAGTGAAGTAAAGTGCAATGCCAGTTACCAATGGTTACACTTGCAAGGTCCACCAATCTCTTACATTTCCTAAAATAGCAACACCATTAGCCCGAGCGCCCTATACCTACTGTCACAACAGTGATGATAATAAGTATAGCCTAAACATAACTACTGAAATAGGCCAAAGGCTGATATTTCAGTATTGAAAACATCGTCAAGGATCAGCATGCTACGCATCAGTACGGCGTTTCAGCTTAAATACTAACTAACTCGAAAATGATACTTCCCCATACACCTAGCTATACAAAGTGTATGACAGGGAATAATAATAATTGTAGTAAGTATGATAAGTCGAATCTTTAACCTATGTGCTTTAGAATAATGAATGTAGTCAAGAAAAACTATGCCTATTTCAAAAATGCTAGTCATACAAGTGTGTGCGAAACAGACATAGATCAACTCCACACAACATTTCAATAGAGATAGTCCGGGACTTCACCACCCCTGTCTTGATTATGTATGATAAAACACAGTATAAATCATTCTGGGACACCCTGTATGAGAGAACTCTAAATCCGGGATATTACATTAGAGTGCGTTATATTGTCGTGATATTTTATACCTTGCATATTATACACTTCCATACCTTTTCTGTTGGAATTCCCGAATTCTTGATATAGATGAAGCCAATCGTTGTGCAGGCATGATAAACCTGATCAATTAGTGTTTGGAATTGTTCAGGATCGGGTTGATCCCGTTCTAAACTGTAAGCAGAGAAATCTACCACGGGAATGTTAGCCATGGTTGTGTCGTCTCGCTGCTTGCCACGCACATATGAACAACAGCTGACAAACAACTGGCTATCAACTAGATAAACGATGAACTTTGATATTGATATAGGGTGTGTAGATCTAAATATGTATACCCATGTTAGTAAGCGTTGTAAGACTTTGAACTACCACATTCGTAACTTATGGCGGATTCGTCGCTTCCTTAGCCAGGAAGCGTGCCATCATGCCGTCAGAGCACTTGTCTTGTCTCGCATTGATTATGCCAATTCCCTCTTGTACGGAGCTCGTGAAACTGATATAAAACGTTTGCAACGTATCCAAAATAAAGCTGCCAGACTAGTCTTTGCATGTGGACGAGACAGGTACTCTGTCAAACTGTTGCGTTCCTTACACTGGCTCCCACTCAAAGAAAGAATACATTTCAAAATCATGTTGCAGGTATATAAGTGCATAGCTGGTACTGCTCCGGCTTATCTACAGAACCTCGTCGCGTTGTACAATCATCCTGATACTACTAGAAGTAGGCACAAACTTCGTTCTTCATCTGACATAACAAAGCTCATAGACTATGGGACGTTGGTCTGTATCTTTCACTCTTGTAGTCCACCTCTGGGGAGAACATGAAAGTATTACCAAAAGGTGACAAATATATCCCTAAACACAAATTCACCTGATCCCACGTTCGTAGGTTGCACGTTATGACCCTAGACCTCGATTTAGGGTCAAAGGTCACATGTGTTTCAATGGGAAGTCAAAAACTAAATTTAACATGGTAAAAAAACTAAAAAATGAGCTATTGACTATATAAAGTATATTTTATTGTTGGGATAAGTGTTTTAAACAAAAAAGTCAATCACAACTTTGATCGTAGATCAATAGTTTTTGAACTGTGACCTTTTGAAAAAGACAAGTTGGCCAAAATAGACCATTTTGGTCATATTTTCGCAAAATTGGCACAAAAATGACATGTTATCATCATTAAAAAAATATTTTGATTCATTATGAATTGATAAACCATGTTATAATGTTGGTATATAGATGTACATTACATTACAACACATTTCAAAAGTCAATGGTATGCTGATGCTATGGCAACCAGCTTTAATATCCTTCAAATCCTTTAAATTTGACTCAGATTTTACCCATTTTCGATGAATTTGAAGGATATTAAAGCTGTTTGCCATGGCATGCGGACACCATTGACTTTTGAAATGTGTTGTAATGTTTTTTTACCATGTTAAATTTAGTTTTTGACTTCCCATTGAAACGCATGTGACCTTTGACCCTAAATCGAGGTCTAGGGTCATAACGTGCAACCTACGAATTTGTATTAAGGGATATATTTGCCACCTTTTGGTAATAATTTGATGTTCTGCCCAGAGGGGGACTACAAAAATCAATAACTAAGCACATTTTGGCCTCACGGCCCATAGTCTATCAATCCCGTTCGTTCACACAAAAGAGCTGGTGATTGTTGTCTCACTGTTTTCGGACCTCAGCTCTGGAATAAGCTTCCTATTTATGTCAGAGAAGCTATATAGGACTGTGTCTACTTTTAAGAGTCTTCTAAAGACCTATTTATTTCCAAATGTGTAACATTGTATTATTGTATATGTTGTGTGTATTATGTCTGCCGTATATTGTTTTCGGGGGCGTTGTTTAAGCGCTGTGCTTTTTATAGAGCGCTATATAAGTGCCTATTATAATAATAGATACATTATATTGCCAAATCTGATTGCAAAGTTACTAACTAAATACTATATTGAAATATACTGCTGTTACACATTAGCTCTGGTTCAGAGCCTCTCTTTAGCCCCTTCATCAATCCACCTATACATAATACATCAACCATACACTGAGTGATACTGAGGTAGAGTGGTTAGGATTCTATTAAAAAGCACAGAATTGGTGGTTCATTTCTTCTTGAAACCAGGATTCATTGCTTAATGCCCAACAAGTTCATATCTAGGTCGGACATTCTACAATCACAATCATCTTAATTCAGTATGGTTAGTTTATCATTATTCTCTTTCCGTGGTTTAAGGGGGATGTGCACCTTTGGTATAGCCTCCGTAAAACTGCCGTAACTTCTTCATTATTCATTTAATATGTATAAAAGTATACATTTTTTTGTAGGAAAGGGTTCAATGAATCCAACCATGATCATGAAATTGACCATTTTGGAAACATTTATTAAAAACACGTTTTTTGACCCATTTTAGGTTCTGCAAAGATAACTCAAAAAATATTGTGTCAAATGTTGTCATACTAGTTTTATTATATTCCTCATACAATTCCCAAGGAATCTTTTTTTCTTTTTTTTTGAAAATCTTTATTATTTTTTGAATTAAAGACCAAAAAGTTTTTTACCTCAAAAATCGTGAAAATCACCATTTTTGGTAAAAAACCATATTTTTCAGGAACTTTTTTCTCGCCGGGACCTTGGCGCGATAACAAGTTAGCTTGTTCTGCCTAGTATTCTATAGATAAATAGATAGATACATGTACAGCGTGTCCCAAAAAAACTGGGTTCAAAAGTGTGCGAGCTTATAACGAAATAGGTAGGAAACATGGATAGTTTATATTTAAGGATATCAAACAAAATATATCTTACCTTAATTGGGTAAATTCAGAGACCAATCCAATGTATACCTTTTAAAATACAAAGATTTGAATAGAGCGTGGTCAGAACCCATTTGCCCGATTTAAGGAATAAACCATCCGTGCGTTGCATGAAACTGAGCGCTATGTGCAGTATTCCCGGCATGGGTTTTTTTCTCCGAAAGAACTTAACAATAACTAATCCCGCTTCACGTTCGTGTTTAAGAGAGAAGATCTGGAAGGACTTAGCAAAACTCTTAAAAATATAAAAATACTTGTATTATTGCAATGTGACTAAGATAATTTACTGCCCAAGTCTTTGTAAATATTGAATGCAACGGCAAAACTTTGATAAAGTCACAACAATCACGACAATGCGCAATTGCAACACATGTTCCTTGAAAAGTGGGACAATTGGGTTTTGACCACGATCTATTAAAACATTTGTATTTCAAAAAGTTTATATTGGATTAATCACAGAGTTTAACCAATCAATGTCAGGTATATTGTGTTTGATATCCTTATATGAACTATCCATGTTACTTACTTTTTAGTTATATATAAGCTCGCAAACTTTTGAACCCAGTTTTTTGGGACACGCTGTACATCATAGACGGTGGACAAGACTCGTGCCGAATACTCACGTCACGTCGCGTTCACGTTAATCCCGCTTCACGTTCGTGTTTAAGAGAGAAGATCTGGAAGGACTTAGCAAAACTCTTAAAATGCAGACAAAATGGAAAAAATCAAATTTCCTGAAAATGGTGGTGGTGAAAGGGTTTGGTGAGGTAGCAATAAATATGATATTAAAAAAATCAGATTTGCTTTGTTGCCATGGCAACAGGGAAAACAAAAGAACATCCGATATAGCAAGAAATTGCAATTTGAAAATCTCAAAATTTTGAGTTTTGGGGGAATTGTCACAAAAAGTGCAATGAATAGAAAGTATTAATGATTAAATATCATGTTGCTACACATGTTGCTCTACAAAAAGAAAATGATGAAAAAAAATTGCGTTTCGGGAAATCCCCAAATTGATGCTTAAAAATCCCCATATTTGACAAATTTCGGATGTCTGATTTTAGGTCAACTTTGAACCCGTGTATAAATCCAGGTCGTGAAATGTTTTATATGTCCTATTCAGAATAGAATCAATGAATCTTGCTCAACTCAAATCCAATTTAAAATAACTGGGATATTACTTTTTGAAAGGGTACTGGCCCGTCAAATTTGTCTCATTCTGTAAAAAGGCTCAAATTTAATGTATATAGCATTTTCATGTTTCGGGTACTCGAAAAGGTAAACTATCAAGTATAAAGTCAATTATATTGTTTAAAAGGTCTCATACTAGTTTTGTTTCAAGTTATTTTAGCCAAATAAATAACTAGTTGCGCATGCGCAGAATTTATACAGCTAATAACTTGATTATTCCTATATAATAATCATGAGATTTGTTGGTGTGTGGAATAACAATTATTAAAGTGCATGATTTATAGTCAATATTCAATACAAAATTGTATTTATTCACCTAGGAGCTGTAAATAATAGTAATTGCAAAGATAATTTCACAATATATATAGCAACACTGTATGTATATTTACTACTAGTAATGAACGAGAGGAATGTAGGCCTACGTTTATTTCTAAGAAATCCAACTGATTCAGAGGTGATGGATTTTGTTACTAACTATCTGGCAACCTTGCAGGGTGCAACGAGCTGTCGTTAGACAGGCACCCGGTACAAACATCACCATTCTGCACCATCAAATAAAGGGCATTAAGAGATGTGGTGGAGGCAGCGCCCTCAATTACAAAAATATATGATAAAAACTGGGATTTGTATATGTTTACAATTGTATTACATGTACGAACTGACACCTAAGGATTAACAAAAATCAGCCCTCTTTGTACTTCAAAATGTCGATTCAAAAATGCTCGTAGAGCCGCAACGAGCATTTTACGTTCGACAGTATCCTCCTGCAGTACGCATGATACATAACGCGAACCATATTTGCATAGAGGGCGTTTTTCAATAAATAGCGATGATATTGTTTTAATCAAGTTTTGCTGTGTTTTTGTTAGTAGAAACAACAATAATGGCAATTTTCAATGTTCATCTTGAATTCTGAAGTAAATAAGAAATAAATTTTAAAAATGTCAACACCAGTACTGTACTTCACCTGTGCTACAGAAGAAAATTCAGGTAAAATATTCCTACATTAGGCTATATTATTTTTACAATATACATTACAGAATTGTGGAGCTATATATGCTAGTAATATTAAAATGTAAACAAAGTGACACATAATTTGGTTTTTCAATTTCATAATATGCAGGCTTGCATCAATGTCCAAACCAATGTCATGACCAATTGGGTAAACAATCAAACCTATGGTAACTATCTTAGGAATGTGGACTATAATTTATATCATGGCTGGCTATAAGCATGATAAGCCACGTTGAAAACCTTTAGTAAAACATATTATATATATAAGGCAATAAAAATAAATAACATGTTTAGCAGGCCCTGGCCTCCCGCTTCCTTTTTGGGGTCAACTTAATTGGGCTTAAACTATTTTATACAGATAAAGTGCTAAAGAAGTGTTGCCATTTTCTTCACAATAAACCGTAACAAATTGAGGTGAATTGGTTGGTAGCATATACCAGGGAATTATGTGATTGTATTAGTTGTCTAACTATTTTGTACTTTGACAGGAAGTGTGGTGTACAGCAAAACCCGTTCATAAGCAGCAAATGTCGTGTTCTTTTCATCCATATGTGGCCAGTCCTTGTGGACATATTAACTTAAGAGTTCCTTCTCAGGAAACTTTCTTGGTTCTTGGTTGGTGGTACGTTTTTTTTGTCATGACTGACAGCTCGTGACTTTGGTGATGACACGCCAATTTCGTCGGTCAGCAGCCAATCGATAAATGACTGAAGTAGGATACCCAACCAGAGTTTTTATTCTGTCAAACCATCTTGACCTTGGCCGGCCTGGTCCGCCTCACCCTCGATCTTGCACTGCATGATCACCTTCTTTGGACTGTTTCCTTGGCGCCTGGCAATATGACCGAAATAAGAGAGAGTTTGGGAATTGATCATCCCAAGTAGCTTTGTCTTCACACCAACCTCCTGTAGCACACTTGCGTTGGTTCTCATCATGACCCAGGTGATCCTTAGCATCCGGCGCCAACACCACATTTCAAATGCATTGATTTTATTGCAGCTTGCAGTTGTCAGCGTCCAGGATTCACAGCCGTAGGTTGAAATAGGGAAAACGAGTGCTTTGACCAGACGTACCTTGGTTGACATAGTGATGCCTCTGTCAACCCATATTTTTGAGAGCTGTGTCATTGCAGATCTAGCCATAGCCAAACGACGCATGATTTCTGTATGCCATCCACCTTCTTGTGTGATGAGAGATCCGAGGATCTTTGTTCTTACCAACAGCAATAAAGACATTTCATCACATTTGCGCAGTCTACAACTTATGAAAACCAGTGGAGTTGAAAATGAAATAGATTTGATTCTCTCTAGGGTAGGCAAGTTTGGTTTTCCATCAGGTTCGAGAGACCTAACCATATGCTCAAAACACAGGAATCAGGTTGGCGGAGAACATCTTCTAGATGTAGATCTAGCCATAGCCAAACGACGCCTGATTTCTGTATGACATCCTCCTTCTTGTGTGCTGACAGATCCGAGGATCTTTGTTCTTACCAACTGCAATAAAGACATTTCATCACATTTGCGCAGTCTACAACTTATGAAAACCAGTGGAGTTGAAAATGAAATAGATTTGATTCTCTATAGGGTAGGCAAGTTTGGTAACTGACAAGAAGATCCAGTAAAGGTGGCAAAACAAAATCAGACCGAAATGGTCAGAAGGGATTCAGTCCAAGTGAATATTTGATATCCCAACAAATATCAAGTTTTTTTTCAAGACTTGCATCAAACATGTCAAAGAAACGGACAACTGGAGGAGGACTAACACGGAAAGATTTGGATGAAGTCAATGAAGAAAATGAAAATGGTTGTGACAGTGCATGTGAACTGGAACAATTGGACAACCTGAGAAGAATTGTAGAGAGAAAGAACTACAACTGACTCATCCAATAATGTGTGGAATATTGAATATTTGTGAGCTGGTGAAAAAGCAGAAACTCTCGTCTAGTACTAATATTCTGACTCTTATTGACATTTGCAAGCAACTGGGTATCAGTACAAGTGTTTTGTTCTATATAATTACGTAATTTCGGCTCGATAATTATTTTTCTAACAAATAATGCTCAATGTTGTGCTTGCGGGATCCTTCCTTTTAACAAATCGAAAAGAATCAGACTAAGTACAATTTTTGCAGTTTTGTACTCAGTGAACACACATGGTAGTGTAACAAATGTTTTGCACTGGCCGCATTGATCAACTGAAACACTGCAATCGTCATTTTAATGTCGACCTGTGACTCATTGCTACCAGTTAATCAATAAGTGTTACATCGAGGCTGCGTGATCGATAAACCAAATGCATAAATGAAAAATGACAGTAATACATTATAAAAGATTCAAGTAAACCCCCCCCCCCCGAAAAAATGTGATCAAGTTTGTTTGCATAACTCCACACACAATGAAACGTTTTGAAATGAAATGGGAAAACATTTGGCCACTCATAGAGAATGTTTTCTCTTCAATATTATTTTTACTTTTCCTACAATAATCACATTTCCCTAAAATGATGTTTTGAGAAAAAGTGGCACTTTTCAAGATCCTATACAAGAAAGTTTTTCTATCAAGATCCTATACAACAAACATTTTAAACATTCATTTCAATTGTCTTTATTTTCAATTTTTAATTGTCTTTATTTTTTTTAAAGAAAGTCTCTTCTTTCTTTAGCTGGTCTTTTTGATGAATGCTTTTCATGCATGAAAAGCCAACAGTGTCCACCATTCACGTCGATAACTTCCCTGCATCGTTGAAAAGTTCCACTTTTCGGAAAACGTCAATTAGAGGAAATGTGAGTGTTTTGGGAAATATAGTAAACATAATATTGAAAGGGGAAAACTGTTTATATGTAGCTAAGCGATTTTCCTTTTCAAAAGTGTTTCGATCTCTCAAAACGTCTAATTTTTTATGGAGTTATGCAAACAAACGTGATCTAATGTTAGGGGGACTTCCTTCTCTTGAACCCTTTATATAATCTATATTATTATTTTTACCGAGAATCTACAGTCTTTAAAGTGAGGAGCATATTGATTACCTAGTAATATACTTATTAAACACTGTATTTATAAACAAGTATACAAATATAAAACACTTAACAAAAAGTGGTCACAAAAAGTGTCCACTTTTTCCGAACCGCCCTGTTCAACAACAGGCATTTCCTCCCGCGCATTTTGACACCTCATCTGTCAAAATAGCACCAATATTGATGAAGCAGTGGCCATTTGAAGAACAAAAATGATGCAGTTTTTATTGTTGCACTTAACCCTGTATCCATGAAAAGAGCGTAAACAAAACAGTAAATCTAAATTGTAACTCTTCTTTCTCTCCATGAAAAAGACAATCATAATCCGAACATCTCACATCGTCAATTGTTTCCAACACCTGTCCATAAACTTTTCATGGAGAGAAAGATGTTGTACACTTTAAATTTACAGTTTGGTATACGCTCTTTTCATGGGTTTATGGTTAAGTGCATTTGAATAGAAATGATGCAATTTCCATTGTTGTACTTAACCATATACCCGTACAAAGAGCAGCGTAAACAAAACAGTAAATGTACCGCTTCGCCGCGTTTACAATCTACGCCACCACTACTATACCGCCCGCCACCGCATCTTCTTGCGCGCCGCCTTGGCTTGCACCGTTCCTTATTGGGGGGGGGGGGGGGGGGGCGAAGCCACCCTATTAGCATGTTATTGCAAAAACTTACACATTAAGATCTTTCTAGACATAAGTGGGGGCCGCCATGGTTGTAGTCTTTGTAAATTACATGTACCTATGCAGTTTACTTTAACAGTCCTGCAGTCTGTGATGGAGTCAAAGCTATTATTTGTTTAGCCTTGATGATTCAATTAGAGAGATGTTATTAGACTCCCAACAGAGAGAGACAAAACAGCTTATCTTGTTTGACTAAGGAGAAATCTCCCAATTGTTGTGGGGTTGTCTAATTAGTGGTGAGTTGTGGATGTCATATATACCTAGAATGTTCTTCAGACGGTATCCCCCCCCCCCCCCTCCATGCACACAAATCATCTTTATTGGTTTCCTGTACTATTTTTAGACTGCAGTGTTTTGATTTATTTTTTGGTTTGAATTATGGAAAATACATAATTTCCCTGGTATTTTGGTATGCAACAGATGCTTCAGAAAATGGTTACAAAACATGCTTCTTTCTCTTGGATCGCCCCCATTCCATTTCACTGGAATTTATATTTATTTTCCCGTCGAACAATAATAGCCTTATGTCACTTCAATTTTACCTTGACAAAGCCCGGATGGGCGAAACGTCGGTTAATAAAAATTGTTATACATCGTATAAACTTATAATTATCTTCTGTTATGTGCTTCTATATTTAACCAGCTATGTAACGTAGCACCCATTTTATTTCTACCTGATAATGGATGGGCTGGTCCATATTTTGAGTTTTGAGCGCGCCCGTGCGCAATTATTCACGCCATGCGTCACCACGGTATTATTTTAAAGTTATCGATCATTCATAACACTCCCTCATCATAATCTAATACTACATGTACGTATAATTGTACAATGTATTGATGATAAATATACGTACATACATACATACAACATAACGTGATTGTAAGATTATTATTAGGCATAGCATACATTAAATTCAAAAAAATTGTACATGTACAAAGTTGTTGTCAAATGAAAGATTGCAATGAAAGATTTATTTTCCAAAAAGAATTATGACAATCGGTCAATGCGATCTTGTGTTACGGTGTTTTGAAATACTCCGAAAATGGCCGAAAACCTGCCAAAAACAATAACAATTCTCAAAAATAGAATTTTTCAGGATTTAGAGAGCTCAATCTGTTTATAATGTAACATTTAAAACACCATTTACACATATTTCTTAACAATTGAATATCTACATACCATGTTAAATTAAAAAATATGGTAAAATTATATTGCATTAAGCTAAAATAACATAGTGAAATTGGTCATTTTGACCAATTTCAATGACCGCAATCAAAGAATGTCCAGCTAATTAAAATGCGTAAATGTTATAAATCCAGATGTGAATGGTGTATTGCAATCAAACGTGGTATACTGTATGATACCCAATCTTTTAAAATATAATTTAGTTTCATAAGCTCATTAAATATGCAAATTAGGTAATTATCTATTCAAGTCATTAATATTCAAATGAGCAATGTCCGACAATTTTTTTCTCATCATAGGAGTGATCGGTAATAGATATATAACATGTATATCCAATTTGATTGACAAATATTGCTGCATTTAGAAATTACAAGCTTTTCCATTTCTTAAATACCCATATTTAAATTCTCGGTCTTTTACTCACATGAGGCACTCAACGGATGCAAAATCTGATCATATCAATAAATGAACTAAAGTGTTTAGTACAATATCTCAGTTTAGAATAAATTTAAATCGGCCGAAAATACAAGTTTAGAGAAAATTTCGAAAATTGGTAAAAACAGTCCTAACTAAAAAAAACAGATGATACATATTTATACCTGAATCAAGGTTATTGTGATAAAGTGTTGCTATGGGGATTCTAGTTTTAGTGATTATGTAAGAGGTGTAAGTCAAACCCTGGACAAGACCATGAGGCTGTGCATGCATGTCCTTGTCTGTGATTGGTCAGTGAGAATGGTCTGAGGTGGAGAGTGGAGTTTGGGAGATTGACAGGACAGGTGTCCAGGATGTGCATGCTGGGTTGGACCGCATAGAAAATAAGACCTGGGCTGGTGTGTGAGAGGGAGAAAGTGGGTTACTCTTATATTGGATTTCAACATGCATAGATGCCAGTATGGAGAAAGGCTGGAGAAATAAAGTAGAAAGTAGAGATATATAAATACAAAGTTAAGAGAATGTCGTCGGTGTGTGAATCCTTCTGGGAACTTCATAATAGTTATATAGTTCAAGGTCATGTCTACCATATATGGCAACCTCACTGCCCTATAGGGAGTGCTAAATGTGAGGATAATCAATTTTATATAGGGTGTTAGCTGCATACATTATATGAAGAGCCTTTTGCAAAAGGCTTACAGACCACTCCAACATGTTACTCATTTTGCATAATTGAATTAATCAAATATTTGTATGGCTGTCTTCATGACTTGGATTAGTGCATCCATGCACGCCAATTGAGGTACCAACAATACAAGCCACATTCCACATATGAATAGCCATCCATTCAATAATGCAAAATGAGTAACAGGTAAAAGTGGCTGTACGCCCTTTTGCAACACAGCTCTTCATATTGTTGTGTGGCAGACACTGTGTACGTGCATTGTGCTAGGCCTATTATTAACAATTATGAATTGTGAATTGTGGAAATGAGAATCGTTTTATATAGACAATTTTGTCATGTCATTTATATAGTTTTGTTGCAACACCTAGACTTGGGACGTGATATGAGTATATGACTATAAACAAGGACTCTCAATGAAGATTGCTCCTTTTATTAGATAAACTTTTCAAACGTTGTGTATAACACAAAACTAAGCAAACACATTTTAGACTATACTATAGACACGTCTTTATGATAAGACTTATACCTATTTTACTTTTCATTCATTTGTTTTTCTCGCGCATTTTCTTTTTGGGTTTTATTTTCATCTTACGATAGTCGGATATTACCAATACAATGGTGTAAAGAAAAGGATTAATTGCCGAATTAATTGGTAATATGAAAGCAACAGTCCACGTGTATACTACCGGGTCAACTGTTATGATTTTAGATTGTACCATAATGCACACTACCACGAGTGGAACCCAAGTAAAAAAGTCTGTGAAAACAATGACCGACATTTTTGTAGCCATCCTAATTTCTTCGGAATAGCTTCGGTTTCGCCCAGCTGCAATAGCCGATCGTTTGACAGTAACAAATATAGAGATGTAGAGACAAGCGACAAATATAAAGCAAATACTATTGACACCGATGAAAATGATAATAGAAAAATATGCAGCAACTCTGTGTCCAGTGATCGTAAAACTTGTGTATAAGATATCATTCGTTACCTTTGTAATACCAAAATAATATTCATCTTTAGCGCTTTCAAAGTTAATCCCAATCAATATATTAGCACTAGACTCGCCTGTAGAAACCGAAAAACTATGGAAATATACTGTTTTTGTCTGAATTGATGAGGTATTTTGTGTACCGGTTAGTCGTCTTACAATAGGTACACCAACACAGACTTCGGATACTTCGAACGCATTAGGATACGATCTGGAGAGCAGGACTGGTATACTACTGAGTACAAGTCCGACAAGCCAAATCAGAACAATGCAAATCTTGACAGATGTGGACCTTAACCGATAGTCACTGAAGGGAAAAGACGCTCCTTGAAATCTGTCAAATGAAATCAGTGTTATAAAAAATACCGACACTTCACACGACAGTATTGAGAGTATACCAGCAACATTACATACCGCTCCGTGCCGCCAATGATCAGAATAAGATGGAAAATAATCCAAGTAGTAAACATCAGAAAATGCCAACAGTAACATGTTTAACCCCATTAAGAAATCTGATATCGATAAATTTAATATGAGTTGTGTTTGTACAGACGGTCGTCTTTCTGAAAAGCGCATATAACACACGACGCCATTGCAAACAACCGCAAATAATCCTAAAACCCACATAGATAGCCTAGGTAATATTTTTTCAAGCATTCTATTACATGTAAGATAGATCGGGCGAGCATTGGTAGAAATACAGTGCAGTGCCTCTATAGCAAAACAACATGTTGCACTTTCATCAACGAGTATGTCTGTGTTTTCCACACCTCGGAAGGATCCATATCTGACTAAAAATAGGGGGTTTAACCTTAAATCGAGGACATCGATAGACGTGTTATGAAAAGCATCTATTTCAATCCTTTGTATATTATTGTTATGCAAATCAAGTTCTACAAGAGTTGGTATTCCGTCGATTATGTATGGAGATAGACTAGTAATATGGTTATTAGATAATTTAAGGCTGACAAGATTTGTGTTGCTATCGAAAAGGCCTGACGTGATTCTCTTCAAAAAGTTATTTCCGACACTCAACACTTGTAATTGAGTTAAATTACGAAATATTCCAAGAGACAGTTCGATTATTTTGATATTATCTAGATAGAGTATCACAATCGATTTTAGATATTCGAATGCATCCTCGTTCAAGGTTCCTAGGTTATTATTGCTTACGTCTAGCAGTTTAATATCCCCAACTGACTCAAAGGACTGAAATGGTGCTAGGTTGTTATTTGAAACGTTTAAGAACTTTAAAACATTTAACGGGCGAAGTATCGACGCGTGTAGCGAACTTAGGCGGTTACTGCTTATGTCCAGATAAAGCAGTGATGTCATATTCTCGAATACCTGCCCATCAAATTCGAGTATATTGTTGTTTTGTAGATCAAGTTTGAAAACCTTTATTTGAGACTGAAATATGAAATGTGGCATTAACAACAATGCATTGTGTGACAAAGTTAACCTCTTTAATCGCGAAAGTGCTTTAAACAAATCTTTTGTTACATTATGTACTCGGTTATGACTCAGGTAAAGTTGAATTAACCCAACATTTCCCATAAAAAGTCCAGCTGGAAGCGACGTTAGTCGATTGTAGCTAAGGTCTAATGCAATCAAATCATTTAGACTAGAAAACACATGGTTTGAAAGCGTTTGTATCAGGTTATTTGTTAAGCAAAGATTTGACAACTTATTTTCACCAATGTCAGAAAAAACACGTTCCGGTAAGGATGTCAGGTTATTAAATGCTAGATTGAGGCTCCATAAGCTGCTTCCAAATATCATCTCTGGAAGCGATATAAAATTATTATACTCGAGGTTTAAATAGTGCAATCTATCTAACCCATTAAAGATGCCTGCTGGTAGCCATGTAAGATTGTTGTGGGCAAATTGGAGTGATCCAAGCTTACGCGAACCAGAAAATGAACTGGGCTCAAGAAATAACAGCTGGTTGAATTGTATATCAAGAACGTACAAATTTTTTAGCCCTGTAAATAGCTGTACTGGCATATATGTCAGCTGGTTATGGTTCATTAATAAATTTCTTAACTTAACTAAGCCAGCTAACTCGTCATGTGGTAGCGTGGCTAGATTGTTGTATGCGATACTGAGCCATTTTAATGTTCTTAATCCGGATAAACTACAACCTAAGAATGACAGTCTGTTGTTATTTAGAGATAGCCGTGTTAATCTTAACAAATCGCCAAATACATCAACCGACAACGTAGTTAACAAGTTGTTATCAAGATGGAGTTCATTTAAATTAACCAATCCCGCAAGGCTACCTGTCAGCAATGAATTAATATTGTTGTCCGTGACATCAAGTGTGGATAATTTAACCAAATCTTTAAATATGTTTACTGGCAGGAAGGTCAAAAGGTTATGGTAAAGTAAGAGATGCCGTAATTTGGTCCATCCGTCAAAACTGTTGATCGACAAGGATTCTATTTGGTTAATACCTAACATTACACTGTACAAATGAGTAGATCCAATGTTTGGCACCGATGACAACTGATTTTGATACATAGTAATGTATTCTAAACGGATTAGACCAGCTGTCGGTAGGAAAGTGAGATAGTTGTTGAAAATATTCAGTGTCGTTAAGTTTACCAGGTTTGAAAACACATTGATTGGCAAGGTCATAAGTCTGTTGTTGTTGATTGATAGTAACCACAAATTACCTAGTGGTTCAAAAACATTCTCCAACAACAAGTTTATCCTATTGGATTGGAGGTCGAGTTCTTCTAAATTTAACAATCCGGCGAAACAACCTGTCATCAATGAGTGCAATTCATTTTCAATCAATGATAGTATCGTCAAACGAACCATGTGCTTAAATACACCTGACGGCAATGACGTCAGCAGATTTGAATATAGGGAGAGACTTTGCAAAGTTGTCAAACCATCAAGACTTATATATTTCAGTTTCGTGAAGTCTTTAGATACATATACTCCCAACGCGGTAAATAAGTTGTCACCAAGACGTAGTCGCTTAAGATTAACAAGCCCGACAAATAATCCCCCTGGTAAATATCTTAATCTGTTTTGAGTCAAGCTTACTTCCCAAAGCCTCGATAATCCTACAAATGCATTTGGTTTGATATCATTAGCTTGCTTGCCATCAAAATGGAAACGATAGAATTCCTCCGGATAGATGATCAGTGTATGGGATGCTATGCCCCCCTCACAGACACTAGTCCATTCTCTATAACCAAGTGAACATGTACACACGTTTTCGCAACGTGACACTCTAATACTGTCATAACTTGAAGACCTGGCATGCTGTACCATATCATATTCAGCTGTATTACACATAGGTAATACACTGTTGAGGTTAGAAGTCAACTGATTGACAACTACCTCGGAGCATTTTTTAACAGAGATATTACTTTCTCTTACTTGCACAATACCTTGGACATCAATCATTTTCAATTTAAACGCCTTTGTAACAAAATGCACACTGCAGGAGTTTGAAGCCATTGCCAAAGATACGATTGCCTTTGAACAATTCAACCCTGTATCTTCTAACTGTTCCAGAACAATGTAGGACAGCACATCTATTTTACTTAAGATTGAAACCTTAATGGACACGGCATTCTTCTCGTCAAGATACAAATCCACAACGCAGCGACTGACTGCAGTATTGTTTGCTACGATAGTGACAGGATCTCTTGAAATTAACCAACTGACATTCTGACTGATATTATGTGTATTGCACAAAATAACTTCCGGGTCAGATAATACTGTCGGTACACGATAAAACCCCACTATGGCTATGACAGCTAAAAATATATTACTTGTACGCAATTCATAACGTATGCCAGCCATGTTTTTATCTGAATCTAAGAACTATGTCGAGTTATTTAAACTAGTGATAGAGGGTGGTTAAAATATAAACAATTTTGAGTGATTTTGAAATTCACTTGCCCGATGCAAATTTCTTACCGTGTGCTCCTAACTACAAACTTGACAGCACTTGCACATTTTTATTATGCATTCCGAATATAAATCTTGTAGTATACAATGTCTCAACAAAGTCGATTGATAAAGCAAATTCTAGAAAGTAGTATAGTAGTATATATTGAAGTGTTACAACCTTTTAACCCCTGGGGTCTGCCTGTCTATCTTACAGTGTTTCTGATTGGTTTATTACAAGATGTACTCATATGAATAGCCAATTCAAATGCAGCTTGTAAAATGTTTCACTCTCATCTTTATCAGGGATGCAATTATTCTAACAATGTCTCTCATTGGTGCAATAAAAGATGTATCCATCTTTTTAACCAATCGGCCGGTAGTTCTCAGCGGGTTAATATATAAGTTAAAGGTGTTTCACTCGTTGCCAATCAACCACAACAGCGTTTTACAAGAAGTACTACCCCCGGAGTTCAACACAATACAGGCAAAATAATATAGATGTGCCCACGCAAAAATCTTAACTGCAAGAACTTACATTATATTATGTAAGAAATATTCAAAACATTAAACGTTGAATGAATACGTCAATCTTTTGGTGATACCTGACTTCGAACGTCCTCTTGATCTCTCTATAGTCTGCCTTCATGATAACGCGGCGGATATAACGTAAGCATGGTGGAATTTTCAGCTGCTTTCAGTGAGTTACATCTGTGCTACGGACGAAGGGAAGAGTTGTCGTTAATATCATCTGGTTTGAGTAGAAACAGAGACTATATAACTATGGGACAAGTATCTCGAAGGCAAAGTCCCCCTTCTACTATGCTCAAATTCACGGGTGAAGGTTTTATAGGGAGCGCACTATTATGGTCGTAGCAAACCAGACGACCTAAGACATGGTGGATTTTATCGGCTCAAAACATGATTTGTGGCACAGAAATAGTACATCAATGGTAAAAAAAAACTGATTGTGATTTAGAGTAGAACTGATTTGCTTTGATGATAGCAGAATTTTGTTCTTATATGACACGAAACATTTAGAATTGGTTATTTGAAGTTAATTTTTACGTGGAACAAAATACGAATTTTAAATTGTGGATGGCTTCGTCTGACAGTGACAGAGGAGGGGCGTGGCGTTATTTGCATTTGATGAATATTGTAATCAGATCAGTTGGGAAGGACGCTGGATCGCGACGATCACATCGTGTGAGGTCATGAATAGTCATGGTTGAATATTCATTCACAACGAATGATTGACAGTTTACGCTTAACTTCCGGGTGAAGAACTGATAGAGTGCGCTATACTGTGAACAAATATCAACAATGGGCAGATAGGGTGTTACATAGGCCTGGTAGAAACTGTAGAATGCAAATATTGTGCCGTCGGGTGAGAAGCGTAAATAGTTCCTAGGCTAATCGGATCACCAATACTGAATTAAGTGATAATACGTGCGATTAGGATGGTAAACACAATTATTGAATATCTCTGAGTGTGATTAAAGACTATGAGGGCGTGGATGGCAAAATGGGTGTTTTCATTTGAAACTATATGCTCGTCTTGGATTGAGATAGCTCAACACAAAAGCCAGCCTAGTCTTTCGCACAGTGGCGTGACTATGTTTTTCATGTTGGGGGGGGGGGGGGGGGGGGGGCATGAAATCAAAGTGAACCTACAAGACTTTACCAGGGCTGTCAACTTTTCAGAATTGTAAGACCACTGATGTTTTAGGACTATGTATCCATTTTACTCTTTACTCTTACACGGCCAATGACAATGAAGTAAACCAACACTGTTGACTTTGGCATCAGCATTATATCTCTATGTTAAGACTACCCGATTTTGTTCCCCACAGATACGTTACCAAAACCGAACCGAGATGATAATTGCATGTGGCTCCTCCCTGACCAGAAAAGCTGGCCACATCGAAAGAAAGACCAGTTACGCAGCTAGTGTATATACATTTAGGCTGAGTAAAAACAAAAACCGTGGGGAGTCTATTACAGGGTCTATATAACTATGGGACAAGTATCTGGAAGGCAAAGTCCCTAGCCTACCTATATGCAAATTCACATGTGAAGACTCGTTAGGGGCGCTCCTCGCATTGCTAAAATGCCCAGAGGATGTTCGACATGTTTTTCCTATAGCAAGAAGGCCTTGGGACTGGAGGGGGGGGGGGGGGGGGGGGGGGGGGGGGGGGGGGGAGGGGGGGGGGGGGGGAGATTGAAGAGGAATTTGACATGTGATTTGCGAGTAACAAGTGTTGCGGCGGAAAATGTTGGCGATACATCAATCAATCAATCAATCAATCAATCAATCAATCAATCAATCAATCAATCAATCAATCAATCAATCAATCAATCAATCAATCAATCAATCAATCAATCAATCAATCAATCAATCAATCAATCAATCAATCAATCAATCAATCAATCAATCAATCAATCAATCAATCAATCAACAAAAACCGACAGAGCGTACGCCCACAATCAGGGGCGTCGCAATACGTCTTGATATGGGAGTGCGCGTGTGTGGGGGGCATGTTGAATTCGGCGTGGGGGTTCAGGGGCTTGGAGCTATTTGTTTCAATTAACACATTTTCTTCTTCTTCTCACAAATTTTCATTTTTTATCAATATTTGGATCGACAGAGGCGGATCCAGACAAAAAAATTAGGGTGGGGGGAGCATTATTTTAATATTTTCAAAGGTGAAATCAAAGAGGCGCGCGCGGGCAGAAAGAGGGAGTGTGAGGGGGGATGTGCCAGTGGATTTATTTTCAATTTTCGAACTCTTTTGGTGCGATCTGGTGTATGTATACTTTTGACCTACATTTTATTATAAAAAATGAAAAGCCACCTCTTCATTTCATTTTTATCAATGCAAGAAAGAAGTTGAGCTTAACTCTTATACTGATTACATAGATAGTAAAAGCGCGGGCAGAAGGGGTCTGATGGTATTGTGGCCCCCTCAGAATTGGTAGGGTTTTTTCTTTCAATTTTCGAATCAATATTGCCTTTTATATAGGCATATGCCAGAAAAAAAGTTCTGCAGACTGATATATTATTGATTTTCAATTAAAATATTTATGTTGAAAAAACTTGAGGTTTAAAAAAGCATATCGACAGTTATACCAGTTACCTCCAAAATATCAGATTTATCGTCAACATGGTCAACGTTCACGTATATATTCCTACCCCCGACGTCTTTTTGGTATTTACACATTTTCAAGTGCAGAAATCGACCCATAATCAATCAATCAATCATTCTATTATTTATTCATTTATTTATTTATTTATGCCACCAGGTTAGCAACTACACAGGGTGCCATTAACTTTCATTTCATTTCACTTTTTATAACAACAAATAGGCTAGTATCAAATTGCAGATGGTAGATACAACTGGTGATGATGGTACACCGTCTGACAGCAACGAGACGGGGCGGGCCATGCAGTGGTTAGCATGAATAATGAAACGAGTTGATTACCACGTGGTGTTGACGCGGTTTCCTGATGACAAACGATTGATTGACAGTTCTCGCTTCAGTGATTGCCTAATCGCAAGTGATAACATAACTGCTATAGAGTGCGCTGTTCTATATGAACTAAATCTCAACAATGGGCAGATTTCTGTTTCATACGCCTGCCTATTATCAAGAATCTGTGTTAAGATTATTTAATTCACGGTTGTATATTGCAATAGCTTTCGCCAAAATCTTATTTTGACAAGAGGTCGAGGAAAATATATGTTACGATTATTCTAGTAAAGGAATATATTCTTACAACCGATTTGCCCATAACCCTCCTTATCCTACTCGCTACAAAACCCGACGCTGCTGCAATCTTGTACCGCACGCCGAGACCGACCGCTCGATGGCTTTTTCTATCTCGCGCCACGCTCCGCCGGGCGTTCAACTTGCAAACAAAACTTCAGATTTTTGAAGCCTCGCCGTATGACAATTTTTTAACCCCCTGAGAACTACCGGCCGATTGGTCAGAAAGATAGATACATCATTTATTGCGCCAATCAGAGACAGTGTTAGAATACTTGTATCCCTGATAAAGATTGGAGTGAAATATTTTACAAGCAGCATTTTAATTGGCTATTCAAATGAGTATATCTTGCAATACACCAATCAGAACCACTGTAAGATAGGCTGGTAGTGCCCAGGGGGTTAACCGTACTCACTCACTGTATAAATGTATTGCTGTACAATGTACATGTGCTTTGCACTTTACCCCGTCAGGTATAAAATGTTGTTTAGGTAATAAAGATCGCGTCCCGTATAGCTCAATCGGTAACATCTCTGATTTGCACGGACGGTGGCCTGGTTAAGGTTTAATCCCCGATGAATACGGAGACTGATTTCCCTGCTCATAAATTACCTGTGTTTTTCCCTGATAGTTTAATTCACAAAATCGCGCCTAGGGAGTTAGGGTTCACAATTCCCAGTCTAATAAAAGAAAAATGGCAAGAGCTTCTGTCTTATCTTTTCAATGACACTAAGTACAAATGGTAACGTTATTTTATCTTTGTTTCAAATTCAAGTTATGTAGAAAAAGGTTAGTGTGTGGGGGTGTGTTGATTGTAAAAGTTCTCATTAATGGGAAACATGGGTTGTAACCAAAACAGGCAATAATTATGTTCATTGTAGACTAACCAAACAAAGTCATTATCTAGTTTTTTTTATTTTGTTTTTTTATTTTAAAGAAAAGATTTGTATATAGGCTGCCCAAAAAAGTTACTTTGAAAAAAGAAAATGTGTAATTAATGATTTTCTTTCGAGAGATATCGACGATTATGTAAATTTTTCTCCATAGAGCTGTGTATAAAAGCTCGTTTTATCCACCCCACTGTCTTTTAATGCAAGACCCTGCGACATAAAGACTTCTCGGACACGTGCCATAGACGTATATGATTACTAATGCCTTGCTTAAATTACTAAAGATATTTCCGCCCGCCCCCCCCCCCCCTTCCGCTCAAATGTTCTAAAATGTCACTAAAGATATATTTCCGGTTCTACGTCACGTGCAATCGAACGGCGTGGGGTCTAACATGATCTAACTAGTATTTAAATAGACATTTATGATTCTAAGACACGTGGAGTTATCACTCATAATCTTTACCAAATATTTAAGGTTGAATTTAAGTTTTGCATTCTTCCGTTAACCCCCTTTTGATTCTAAGACACGTGGAGTTGATAGACACAATTTGTTAAGAGATTTTGAATTCAAGTTATGCATACTTCAGTTTCCATTATGTTGCAGCCGGTTGGTTTAACACGAGAATTATGTCATATAGCAACCAGCTTTGATGGATGGCGAATCTTTAAATTTGGTGCCGGTTTTTAGGGCACCAAGTTACATGAATTTATAGCGCTGCTAAGCGGGCCTTGTAGCCTAATGTTATTGCGTTTATCAATGAATCACTATGGAAATCACAAATTTGTTTCATTTGAAAACCACAGTGCTACACAAATTGAAACATCTGCTGAAGGTAACAATTAAATCATGTGATTGTTTTAGGTTTGTGATAAAATAGGCGCAATCTTCTCCAAATTTGTGACGTATACGCAAATATCATGCCAGAAAGGAAATGATTCACTGTTTTGATTGAAAACTTTCTTCATTTGATGTAAGTGCGTGATCAGCATGACATAACAACAAAACCGTATTATTAGGAAATTGTACACACGGACTGTACACACGGATCCGAGCTGATAACAGTAAGACGTAATTTACACCCTCGCCCGGCTGTATACTATAATTAGTATCAACCAAGCTGATCTAATAATAGGCCCCATCCAAGCTGTTCATAATCCCCGAAATATGTTACCAAGATGTTCCAACCAGCATGGTACCCCCATTATCTCCGACACTGTCCACGAGGGCGTAAGGAACTCACAAAAAGTTCCCCGCCGAGTCGGCAATGTGGGTGGTCAACTCCTTAAAATACTTACTAGTTTCCCATGGCTCGCCGCTTCGCGACTGTAGCGTCAGTGATGGGGACAAGGTGGTCAAAACCACGTGTAGGCCTAGCACGGGGGAAGTTGTTCGGAGAAATTATCGCAAGCGAGCTATCATTTTTAAACTAGAACATCAGTAAAATGAAAAATAGCGAGCCCGATACCAGTGCTATGAACAGCTTGCCGAGCGTCCCGAATGTATCTCCTAAGTGTACTTCATTACGTTCCAGTTACAGGGTAATTTTCAAAACTAAAACCTGCTCTAAGGATGGAGCTTTTGATTTTACAAAATCTGAAATAGCACTAGTTTTTATAACAAATTGAAGTTCAAAGTTTAAATTTCGTAACACATCAACTTTCAAAAGTCACACTGGGTGCTTCTGGGGTTACCCAGCAGATTATCAAACGAAAGAAATAATATGGACCAACCATTTTATACCTCCAGGGATTTATCCAGACGGGGTGCGCACTTTTGTGTGAGAATGGGACCTTCGGTCTAGACACTCGCTATCGGTTTTTAATAGCTCGTTTTTTCGCGCCGGTTTGTAGTAAACAACGTCACAAGAGCCTAGGCCTTCGGAAGTGTGAGCAAGTATGCTGGCAATAAAATATGGTGTGACATAAATTAGAAAAATGGTGCAGAAGGGGAAAGATTTATTACCCTGGAAAAGCATATATTAGTTAACGTGGAAAAAGATCTTTGTGTGTTGTTTTCTTCACGGGACCATCGAGTGAAGTAAATAAGACGAAAGCGCTGTGCACTAAGAGGTTTTTTTTAATTCCTCAGAGATACGCTGAAACAGGTTTGAATTATTTACTACAACGAACAACTGACAAAATGTCAATGCATTCGTAGAAAAAATAAATATACTATTAAAGTAAGTATTTTATCAGTAGTGTATATAGCCTACCCGGTTTCAACAAACACGTTAATACCAATGCGGGCGTGTTTCTCAGACTAAGATGACATAAAACTAATTCAGTCGTGTTCAGTAGGTATAAGTATTATGTGTCCTAAGAAATCCCCTAATATTACGTTCTTACCTGATTACAGTCCTGATGTAACCTTTTACGTAGTGAAGAACACAATATAGCCGAATAATTGGTAACACGTTGAATGATAAAGACAAATCTACATTTGATTCACTCAATCACTTCGCTGTTTTGTGTATGCACTATGAAAACTCTCTCATTGCTTGCGTGGTAGATTTCGATCGCGACAGGAGCATGCGCAGATGCGATTTTTGTGTAAGTGGTCTGTGATTTTGTCAATATTATATTTTTACTGTGATTTGTCGATCTGCATTAAATGCAAAAAGTAACAACGCCCCCGGCTGGACTCGAACCACCAACCTTTCGGTTAACAGCCGAACGCGCTAACCAATTGCGCCACGGAGATGATTATTACCAGGATGTTTTGGTTTGTCATGTTCACTCGTACACTTCCCCGTACACTTTCTTGCAAAGTCGGGCATCGTTTTTTCTCAAATGTTGCTTGCATATTGCCTTTGCTGTGGCCTTTAATACATGTGCTGTTACTTGAACTTGGAACCAACGTTTAATTTGAACTGTCTATTTTCAATAAAAAAATACTCCAATACGGGGAAAAAATCAGAAAAGCTCACAGACAACAAATAAGAACATCATTTTACTCGACCTAGAATTTCAATCAACGTATTTCAATCATCGGCAAAACCCGATGATGTGAGTGACGTCATTTAATGAGCTCATTAGCATAATTTATGTCCGTGAAATATACAATAGGGTTTTGGTAGTGGTATGGATATTGAGTAAAAGGTTTTGGTAATTGCCAAATTCAATAAAGGACAATCAAATGGTTTTAGAGCCACCAGTATGGCCAATATTACGAACCATTGCCTATGACGATCTTTTACAAAATAATAGGAGTTAACACCGCAGGACACCGCGCCCGGCACCGCGTACCTCGTTCTTTACACGTTTACAAAACGCCCACTTAAAATCAATACCTTAATGGAAAATTACAAGATGACGAGTTAAAAATACAATTACAATTTGTCTACCTCAACAAATGAAGAGTTTATTTATGGACATGACAGGACGTAATACAAAACACCTTTGCACCGTGATGTATTTGTTGTAACAGAAAACAAAAATCTTAATAAAATATTCAAACCACTTTTGGCATCATTCAAATAGTCGATTCATTTCTAATGGCATTCACTACCATTAAAAGATCAGTAGTTCGGAGGGCAAAATTACCAGGAACCTTACCATAAAAGTACGTGAATTGGCCGTCATCGGAAACCGATCTATAATATCTTACCATTATTAATAAACGCATTCAATTTTGTTGTTGCTTAGACTGTTTTAACGATTGTTTTATGAAAAAATAAGTGTCCTCAGTGTTCAAATAATGAGCTTCATTATTACATACAATTAATGTAACAAGTTGGCAGATGAAGATGTTAAGAAAACCATCGAAATTCATTAATCTCATATTCATACAAAAGCCAACACAGACTCGCTTGCTCACGTATGCCATCTTGTATTGAATGCATTGCAATTTAAAGTTTTTGCCGGTCTTATCATCTTCATCGAAAGTGTACGTATTCAACTTCAATTTTTCATGAATTTCAAAACAAAACAATTACGTTATTAAAAAGGACATGCAATCAATAAGCTTTTTAAAATTGGCTTTAATTTAGTTTTACTTAATAAGAATATAGTAATTGTAATATCCATGTATATAAATCACACTTCCTTGAAATGTGGTCAAAAGACATCCGCTTTAATGGTTAATCGTGTTATTAATTAATATTTAATAACTGCGCAGATCTGCGGCGGCACAAATTCTGGTGTAAATCAATAGCCCTCACCCACCTAATCAGATTTTTCCGAAAGATGAGGCCTCCCCACAACGTTTCGATATTGATACGGAGCGAGCGGTTACACGATGATAAAAGCATGATTCTTAAATATGTATCATACATTAATTTTGAGTCAGAGTTACCGGAGATACCATTGACAATCTAAAGTGTAGTATTATTGTACTACAATAATACTACTAAACGCGGTTTTAGCTTACCGTGACTAACTAAGTTCGTGTCTAAATTTAAACGAGAGTTTATCTTTTACACGACGTATATGGCAAGTATATTGCACATAAAACAGAAAAACCAGGTTTATCGACCGATAAACCTGTTTTTTCGCCGATAAACTTGGTTTTTCAATTCGATTGTCATAGTTTGTTTTGATAAACCTGGTTTTTCGATCGAAAAACCAGGTTTTTCGAATTCGATTGTCATAGTTTTTTGAAAAACCAGGTTTTTCTGTCGATAAACCTGGTTTTTCTAAAAACTATGACAATCGAATTCGAAAAACCAGGTTTATCAAAAAAAACTATGACAATCGAATTGAAAAACCAAGTTTATCGGCGAAAAACCAAGTTTATCGGGGAAAAACCAGGTTTTTCTGTTCTATTGTGCAATATACTTGACATAGACGTGTTTCACAAAACCCGCTTTTAAACTCTGCGAATGGCGTACCAATGGTGGTTGTGCGTTCACTGTATAGATGGGGTGACAGGTGACGTCATGCCAGGAATTTGGTCGGCGGTTGCCGTTGTTCTTTGTCCGGCGGTGTGCGCGCGCATCCCGTTTTGCTTAGGACCCGTGCTTTTAAAACTCGCACCAAAGCATTATAAAGGGCAATGAGGCATCGCGGACAGTGCTGTGGTCATGTGCTGTCAGCCAGCAAAGAGGTCACGCTGCATGTCAGATTTTGTTGTACGCAAGAAAACAATGGAGTCTCAGTAACTGCAATATTTGCTAGAAATAGCTTCGGAAAATTGTCTATTTTGGCATCTCAAAAACTGAGAAACGTGTTAAAAATCATGTAGAATTTTAGAGGAGGATCAATAACATCTGTAGAACGGTAAAATGTATAGTATTAATTACGTTTTGTGACCAAATCTATGTCGTAAAATGTTGGACACATCACGTTTTATAAATATGTGGTCTTCGAAATTACTGGAATCCTAACTCATTCTAAACCTCACCAAATTATGAAATGAACCCTCGTCTACAAAAAAGTCCATGTACGTATTGCTCTATCTGCTTGGAAATAGCGAAGACCACGGAAACTTCATAGCTTCATACCACGGAATGAAATCCGCCATAGACATTACATGGCGAGAATCGTACAGATTTGCACTGCAGTCCTCTGCGTAAGGAGTGTTGACAATAGCAAAGTCGTTTGACTATTGTGTTTGTGCATGTTTGTGACGACTGATCCCGTTTAACAATCTTCATAGCTTTCATATAGGGCTTGGGTGACCTAACTATTGACTGCTGTATCCTCAAGCATGTATCGACAGTCCAATCCCTTCGACCATTGGCTTTGTTGATAAACATTGCGGTCACCCGATCTTTACAGATATTCAATTTATGTGGCCAAATGGGTTACCGATAAATATCGACCGAATTCCTCAAATGCACGTCAACTTACACCACGGGCACGGTCATGGTCATGACGATTGAGTAATCATTAATTCAAGGCATACAGTTGGTGTATGAGTTGAGTTAAACGGGCGTTAATCTACCCCATATCTATGTTTAAAGTGAGTTAGACGCGTGTTTTAGTTCAACACATTTTCGAGAATTGCGGTTAGTTAAACGATGTGTTTTAAATCCAAGTTAAACACGTTTTTAGCTCAAATACCGCGTTTAAACACTTACGAGAATACGGGCTAAGGTGTTTAACTAACGATTGAAAATCTGTAATTCAAATGTTTGATCACGTTTGTTTCGACATTACCGCAGAGGGCGATAATTCTTAATGGCTAATGCTGTGAAGGAATCGGACGTCATCATGGTCATTATCATGTGTATGTCAGAACGATATAGATACAGTAAAAGCTTCAGATACTAGTTAACCCTGTTCATATTTCTCGGGTCCAATCACGGATTTCACACATTTAGATAGATCTTATGGATTTGCGCGCTTAACAAGTGGTCATTATCATCATCATTATTTTTTAATGAACACTGACCGTGATTTTTGCTACCATTTACCAAGCCGTGGTAATGGTAATTACATCATCAAGTACATTCGCGTTTACTTAAACTACATTCACTTTCTGAAGTGACTCGCCTGACTATTTTTTTGCGCGACGCAAGCGATACGCGAGCTGGTAAGTAACGCGAACATTTTCAGGGATTGCTTACTATGTGATAAGCAAGATCTTGACCTAAGGTGTACTACATTCTGAAAACGGACTCTATCCTCATTTCACAGAAGTTACCAAAAAAAAAGATTATCTCGCTATTCTTGGTAGAAGGTGCGGGATTGGCATTTCTGGGGCGTTAGCGATTGCCGCTAGCGTAAAACGCTAATCGGTGCTAACTCTATTCCTCGAGCAAATTAATGCTAATGGCGCTAATAGCGCGCTATTAAGAGTATAACGCTAATTATAATTCAAACTAGTAACGCTAATGCTAACGCTTTTTAGCGTTATAACGCCCAGGTGCCTTTAAAAGATTATTGAAATACTAAATCAAATCAATTCATTAGTGACTGGCGCACTAGAGCATGTTTACATAAGGTACATGACCCGAGAACCGCACCTTCCCAGAATACCACGCCTATGCATATGTATTTCACAAAAAGTGTTTTCTAGTACTATATCAATGTTTATATAGGGTACATGACCCGAGAACCGTACCTTCCCAGAATAACACGCCTATGCAGATGTATTTCACAAAAAGTGTTTTCCAGTACTATATCAATGTTTATATAGGGTACATGACCCGAGAACCGCACCGTCCCCTGATAACAAGCCTATACAAATGTATTTAAAATAAAGTGTTTTCAAGTTCATTTAATTACTATCCTACCACGTGACCCGAGAACCGCAACTTCCTAGACTAACAGGTTTCTTGAAAAGAGTTTCAATTACTAAATCAAATCAATTCATTAGTGGGTGGCGCACTCGAGCATGTTTATATAAGGTACATTACCCGAGAAACGCGCTTTCCCAGAATAACACGCCTATGCATATATATTTCACAAAAAGTGTTTTTAAGTACTTTATCAATGTTTATATAGGGTACATGACCCGAGAAACGCATCTACGTGACCCGAGAATCGCACCTTCCCAAAATAACGAGCCTATATTCTTAAAAAGAGTTTCAACTACTAAATCAAATTCATTAGTGACTGACGCACTCGAGAGCATGTTTAAATAGGGTACATGTCCCGAGAACCGCACCGTTCCCCGATAACAGGTCTCTTGAAAAGATTTTCAATTACTAAATAAAACCAATTCATTATATTATCCGAAGAGCAGATTTTAAAACTAGCCCAAATCTGGCTGAAAGTCACCATGTGTGCCAAGTCACACGTTGCTTGCTACCAGTTCCACCGCTGCCACACTCAAGGTCCCCAGCATGCGGTCAATGGTGTTGGATGGATTTAATTATTGGGTGGAACTTACTAATACTATAGTATAGCGTCATGGCCAGTTCAACCTGTCAGACTTGGGCTCAAGCTTTACAGGCAACTGGAATGTAATGCAGACCATGAAAGCTGGGAAAGGTTTTTCAAAAATCTGTTTGTGTATATGATAAAACCAATAGCCGCATGGAAAGTGTTTAAACTTCACCACTTCTTACCTTTGTGGACGATACCACCTGTCTCTAGTTGGAACCGGTGACTACAATATCATCTTAATGATCCTTAACTGATTTTCGGGTTGTAGTCCTCACACATCACTGGTCTTACCTCCAGTAGAAATGTCATATAAGAGACCGAATGCTGCCGAAAATGAGTGGCATGTGATTTCCGAATACTTTATTAATATTTAAAAGGTTTGTGTACACAATTTTCTTTTATTTGAACAAATCAAATTCAACACGGATTAAAGATGCGGTCTTGTATTGTATTAATTCACTAAAAGCTCCTATTTTAATTTTATTGCCCGCGGTCATGACCATATATAGAAGAGCATCCATAAAACACTTACTAGTATTTCTCTTCAATTTGTTCAATTAGAAAAGTAGTCACGCGTGATTTTGTTTTTAACTCGTCGTTTGTCATTTTCCATTAAGGCATCTATTTTAAGTATGTGTTTTATAAGCGGGAAAAGGCAAACAAACGAGGTACGCGGTGCCCGTCGGTGACAAGTCCTATAGTTTGTGAAGAACGCCACAACCGGTGGTTTGAATGATTTATTGTATTATTCCGTCAACGCCTTTATGCGTTGTGCACACAGTCATGAACCCAGTATAAGGGTTTGTGGCGGGTGTTTCCATAACCTGATCATTATCTGACCACTTGTTTTGACCACCTCTTCTGACCACCTTTTCTGACCAATTCATTTCACATTTAAAGATTGAAAGAAACTTCTCACTAAGTTTGTTATTCCATCTTCTCTGTATGGGACTACTTTTCGGGCATCGAATCACAGGAGCGCTCATACATTTGTAGTTCCGGAGACCCTGGTTTTTCACATCTAGTCAATTCCAAAGAAGCTGTTTTTCATGCTTCTAGTTCCGTTCCGGAGCTCCCAATTTTGAAATCTGGAGGCACATACATACCCAAAACATAGGTAAGTGCCCCCAAAAAAACAAATTTAGCAAAAACACAAACAGAAACTAACACGGCGTTATACATGTATATTGGTGTCGCCCAGCACTATATGATTATATTATTACACTATGAAATTACACAGGGCTTATTAGCACTTGTAACAAATTGGTCAGAATAATATGTTGTCAAAACAAATGGTCAGATAATGGTGGTCAGATTATGGAAACACTCCATACTTACGCCAGCCTCCTCGAGGCTCATAGTTCCCTCGTCAGCAATTACAAACACACGATATACAGTGTGTCCCTAAAAAGTGCACGTGTTTACCCAACTTGTTGACCATGAAGTTCTAACATTTGGTGTAAGATGTTTACTTATATTCATTGACTAAACACCTGGCTTTCAGATGCTGATTATTTCATCTGATTCGGATTTGACAATCCTGAGATATGGATAATTAACTAGAGCTACCCAGAATCGATGTTGTGCCACTTTACAGTTTCAAAGGTTTACTTCTAAGATACAACTTCCACTTGTACGATTACCCTTCACCAGTGTTATGCAAAATAACATTTTTTTCTTGAGATTGAATAGGTTTAAATAATAGAATGAGTGCCTGTGTATCTAAGCAGAACTGAATATAAAGATAAAATGATATAATAAGACTAATACTGGAACTTACTTTTACAACTGCTACGTTGCGTGTGATACCATCACACTTCATCAGGCAACAAGTGTGATGGTATCACACGCAACGTAGCAGTTGTAAAAGTAAGTTCCAGTATTAGTCTTATTATATCATTTTATTATCAACGACTGGATGACTGAAAACATTCATATGAATATAAAGATGTTTGTTACATGATTCGAACCAGTCCTTTTGACGAGGTTTCACAAATATTGGGCCTACATTATCAAAACAAGACAGTGGTCCATATGGCTGGGGTGCGGCCTCAATTTCCATAGAAGAGAGGGTGTTCATGGTATTAAAATATCATCAAACGAGAAGTCCAGCAGAAATCTTCAGAGAGTTTGCCATTCATTTCCCAAACACTCACGTAGCATCTAGGAATACACCTACAAATGAGTATTGGAAATACTTGGTAGATGGTACAAGCACCAATATGAATAAAAACATTCTGGAAGACTAAGATATGAAAAGTGGCAGGACACAGTAACACATTGATAACGTGCGGCGTGCACTTCAGAGGGATCCCAGAATAACTGCTCGTAGAAATCCCTTACCACATATTGCATGGGCATCATTTTTGTTCCTCCGCCTCTATTAAACAATTCCGGTCAAATGCCCACTCAATGCTTCAAGATGATTGATGTTTTGACGCTCATAATCATTTTGTGTGTGTGTAAAAGTGGCACAACGTCGATTTTGGGTAGCTTTGATAAACTGGGTTTATCTCAGGATATACAAATTCAAATCAGATGAAATAAGCGGCATCTGAAAGCTAAGTGTTTTCCCTTTCCGTGTGTATAAACATATTACACCAAAGTGTAGGACTTCAAGGTAAATAAGTTGCGCAAACATGTGCACCCTTTTTTACGGACACCCTGTAGTAAACAATAAATATATACTCAATAATATTTCATCCTCATACATCCGAGGATTTTATCAGAATGTGGGAAAGACATCATCTTCAGAGTTGACAATTAGTTTTATAAGGGGATCATAGATATGACTGAACAAAAAGCCCCCCCCCCCTCCCCTCGCGTATCTCTCTTGATTTTTTGTTGTGCTCTCGACCTCATATGGTGGCCAATTCCCAGTCTATAATATGATTTGCCCTAGCTGCAGAGTCCAAAATTGCCGATTTTGGTCTGTTCTCGCTCTGTAACCCTTCTCTCTGATCTAGTGTATTTCTCTGTGTCTACTTTCTTTGGCTTAACTGGATGTTCTGCTTTCAGTCTTCATTTTCTAGTATGAGTATTTTCTATCGTCATAATATGCACTATTTCAGCGTCCCGGAGGCTAGAGGCTTGCCTTTACAGTTGCTTTCATTTTGAAAGCTTCATCCTTTGCATACTCTAACGTAAGTCTCTTCGATCTCTGTCACTCAGCCTCTTTTAAACAATTCTGGTCAAATGCCCACCCAACGTTTCACGACGATTGATGCCCATGGATAGACCAATGTTAGTATCGTTTTGACGCTCATAATCATTTTTTCTGTAAAAGTGGCACTGAACGTCGATTTTTGGTAGCTTTGATAAACTGGGTA
Source organism: Ophiura sarsii (assembly GCA_035610835.1). Lineage (NCBI taxonomy): Eukaryota > Metazoa > Echinodermata > Ophiuroidea > Amphilepidida > Ophiuridae > Ophiura > Ophiura sarsii. The sequence continues at coordinate 32,653,329 of CM069457.1, forward strand.
TATCTCAGGATTGTTGTGTGCTCGACCTAATATGGTGGCCCAATCCAAGTCTATAATATGATTTGCTGCAGGGTCCAAAATTGCTGATTTTGGTCTGTACTTGCTCTGTAACCCTTCTCTCTGATCTAGTGTATTTCTTGGTTTCTACTTTCTTTGGCTTAACTGGATGTTCTGCTTTCAGTCTTCATTTTCTAGTATGACCTTCTATCGTCATAATATGCAATTACTTCAGCGTCCCGGAGGCTAGAGGCTTGCCTTTACAGTTGCTTTCATTTTGAAAGCTTCATCCTTTGCATACTCTAACGTAAGTCTCTTCGATCTCTGTCACTCAGCCTCTTTTAAACAATTCTGGTCAAATGCCCACCCAACGTTTCACGACGATTGATGCCCATGGATAGACCAATGTTAGTATCGTTTTGACGCTCATAATCATTTTTTCTGTAAAAGTGGTACTGAACGTCGATTTTGGGTAGCTTTGATAAACTGGGTATATCTCAGGATTGTTGTGTGCTCGACCTAATATGGTGGCCCAATCCAAGTCTATAATATGATTGGTCTGTTCTTGCTCTGTAACTATTCTCTCTGATCTAGTGTATTTCTTGGTGTCTACTTTCTTTGGCTTAACTGGATGTTCTGCTTTCAGTCTTCATTTTCGACCTTCTATCGTCATAATATGCACTATTTCAGCGTGAAATCTTCATCCTTTGCATACTCTTACGTAAGTCTCTTCGATCCCTGTCACTCATGGAAAGGGACATACTACACTACTGTAATTATATTCAAAGACCAATGCTTACGCGTTCTTCCGGGTGTGAAGTTCAATGACAATCACGTCATTCAGACCTGAGACTGATATAACTAAAGAAATAAGAAGCGCCCATTCATACCGGCCATGTGCAGCCGCAACATTGTTATAGTTGATGACCATTCGATTATCATCATTCAGTTTAATCTGTATCACGACCTCATCATTTGAGTAGTAGGCGCGCTATTTTGAATCCTGAACGCACTTTAGTATAGGATGGTGACCGACTCACAGAACTTGATATATTTCTAAAATAATTACCCATTTATATCGCTAAAAGTATGGCATTCAGAAGAAGTATGACAATTAAAACCTAATCGTGGCATTCTTGAACATATAATCAATGTATCGTGATAACCAAATGTCATAGTTTGTGTGTTTAGATTCATTGTAAATTGAAATATAAAATGTGATGTTTTGAAGAACTTGTTCATGAATTTAAAGTACAACATTTGTTTCGCAATTCATGCTGAATTTAAACACATTACCATGATCTTTTTTTTATCATAATACATTGTTTATAATTATGTCCAAGAATTTCCCCATTAGGTTTTAATTGGCATACTTCTTCTGAAATGCCAAAATTGTAGCGATATAAATGCCTAATCATTTTAGAAATCTATCACGGTCTGAATGTCAGTAGCTATCCCATGCTAAAGTGTGTCCAGGTTATTTAAAAAGTGTAATAAACGTGTGGATAATACTGGATTCAAATAGCGCGCTCACTCAGATAATGAAGTCGTGCTACAAATTAAACTAAATAATGATAACCGATTGGCGATTGACTAAACAATATCCGCACGGGCCCTTGCTTGTGCACAGTGATGAATAGCTGTTGTGCCGTGCTTCCTGTCTTTTAGTTACATTAGTCTAAGTTCAGACTGACATATATTGGAAAAACAATATCATGGGCAACAGTTTCTAATATTCCACATCACTTTATTAATCACCGAATACAGTGCTGAGAAAAGAGTATATAATTATAGAGTGTTCAAACATGTAACTCGCCAGGTAATGAATACGTTTATAACTTTAAAACTAAAACTGCTATTTCAGAAAAACATCGTTATTATAAAATCATGGAGTAATGTCTCCTCTTTAGTTTGAGAGAGTGTTCGTGAAAAGCGATTAATATATTTTTTTAAACCAGACATGATGATTTTCGTCATCTTCCTTGTTCGTTTCGTCATTTTCCTTCTCCCCGATTCAAGCCACAATCTCATCGCACGATGCAGGGGAGTCTTCTATAATATCTGGTGCAATAGGTGTACGTAAATCCTCGTCGAAAACTACATTCTCAAAGTCTTCTTCTTCTACATAAATATCTTCAAACCCGATCGCATCCACCATGTTGTTTACAATGGTACAACGCCGGTCAATCGACTGACGTAGCTAATCAGACTATTAGTACAATTTGCAGTTTTGAAAGTGAACACGCATGCCAGTGTAACAAGTGTTTTGCACTGGCCGCATCGATCAACTGAAGCACTGCAATCGTCATTTTACTGTCGACCTTTGACTCATTGCTACCAGTTAATCAATAATTGTTACATTGAGGCTGCGCGATCGATAAACCAAATGCATAAATGAAAGGTGACAGTAATATATGATAAAAGGTTCAAAATAAGTAAGCCCCTCCACCTAAAATGTAATCACGTTTGTTTGCATAATTTCACACACAATTGAACGTTTTGAAAAATTGAAACGTTTATGAAATGGGAAAACATTTGGCTACCCATAGAAAGATGTTTTTTCTTCAATATTGTTTTGACTTTTCCCACAATAATCACATTTCCCCAAAATGATGTTCTTAGAAAAAGTGGCACTTTTCAAGATCCTATACAAGAAAAGTACAAAAAGTCTCCTGTGGTTTTGAAAAATTCATTTCAATTGTCTTTATTTCCAGTTAAATAGAAAGTCTCTTCTTTCTTAAGCTTGTCTTTATTTGATTAATGATTTTCCATGCATGAAAAGCCAACAGTGTCCACCATTCACGTCAAATAATTTGAGGAAATGTGAGTGTTTTGAGAATAGTAAACATGCTATTGAAAAGGGGAAACTTTGTGTGTGTGTGTAGCCAAGCATTGTCCCTTTTCCCAAGTGCTTCAATCTCTCGAAACGCCTAATTATGTGTGAAGTTATGTATACAAACTCGTATAGGATCTTGAAAAGTGCCTCATTTTTAGAAAACATCTTTTTGGGGAAATGTCACTATTTTGGGAAAAGTAAACATGACATTGAAAGGAAAAACTGTTTATGGGTAGCCAAGCAGATTTTCTTCTTTTCATAAGCGTTTCGATCTCTCAAAACGTCTAATTGTGTGTGGAGTTATGCAAACAAACGTGATCTAATGTTAGGGAGGACTTACTTCTTTTGAACCCTTTATATAATCTATATTAATATTATTACAGAGAAGCTACAGATTTTAAAGTGAGGAGCATATTGATTACCTAGTAATATATGTTGAACGCTGTATTTATAAACAAATGTACGAGTATATACACTGCCGCGCAAAAGTATTTGCCCCCTAGAAGTTTACAAGTTATCACTGTGTTGTCAACAAAGTATTAAGCCATCAGACCCCATTACAATTTTATTGTGTTCATTGTACATTTTATACCAATAAATTCATGTTTCCTATTAAGATTCGTGATATAAAAGCATTACAATTCATGATTTTATCGAGCAAGTCAGAATTCCTATGAAAAATCGCCGTAGTAAATCACCTCATGAATATCAATTAGCTCATTATCGGCAGTGTAACGCTATGTGAATTTTCAACCTCGTGTGCAGAAATTTATAAATGATAAATGGCATGTGCAGTTTATTGGAACGTCAGTTAATAAAAAAATGTTATACACCATATAAACTTGTCAACAACGTATTAAGCCATCAGACCCCATTAAAATTTTATTGTGTTCATTGTACATTTTATACCAATAAATTCATGTTTCCTATTAAGATTCGTGATATAAAAGCATTACAATTCATGATTTTATCGAGCAAGTCAGAATTCCTATGAAAAATCGCCGTAGTAAATCACCTCATGAATATCAATTAGCTCATTATCGGCAGTGTAACGCTATGTGAATTTTCAACCTCGTGTGCAGAAATTTATAAATGATAAATGGCATGTGCAGTTTATTGGAACGTCAGTTAATAAAAAAATGTTATACACCATATAAACTTGTCAACAACGTATTAAGCCATCAGACCCCATTAAAATTTTATTGTGTTCATTGTACATTTTATACCAATAAATTCATGTTTCCTATTAAGATTCGTGATATAAAAGCATTACAATTCATGATTTTATCGAGCAAGTCAGAATTCCTATAAAAAATCGCCGTAGTAAATCACCTCATGAATATCAATTAGCTCATTATCGGCAGTGTAACGCTATGTGAATTTTCAACCTCGTGTGCAGAAATTTATAAATGATAAATGGCATGTGCAGTTTATTGGAACGTCGGTTAATAAAAAAATGTTATACACCATATAAACTTGTCAACAACGTATTAAGCCATCAGACCCCATTACAATTTTATTGTGTTCATTGTACATTGTATACCAATAAATTCATGTTTCCTATTAAGATTCGTGATATAAAAGCATTACAATTCATGATTTTATCGAGCAAGTCAGAATTCCTATGAAAAATCGCCGTAGTAAATCACCTCATGAATATCAATTAGTTCATTATCGGCAGTGTAACGCTATGGGAATTTTCAACTGAGATCAACTGGCGTTGGGAAACCTCATGTGCAGAAATGTATAAATGATAAATGGCATGTGCAGTTTATTGGAACGTCGGTTAATAAGAAAATGTTATACACCATATAAACTTATATCTTCTATTATTTGCCTCTATATTTAACCAGCGATGTAACGTAGCACCCATCTTACTTCTACCTGATAATGGACGAGCTGTCCATATTGAGTTGTGAATGCCGGCACAGCCCGTGTGTACGCATGGTAGTGCGTCAGTATTCACGCCATGCGTTACCACGGTATTATTTTAAAGTTATCGGTCATTCATAACACTCCCTCATCATAATCTAGTACTACGTATACTTTTACAGTGCATTGATGATAAATAATCGTACATACATACATACAACATTACGTGCATTATTGTAAGATTATTTAAACAATTATAAATTCTGGAGATGAGGATCGTTTTAATAGATAATTTTGGCGCGTATATGTAGTTTTGTCGTAACACCTAGACTTGGGACGTGATATAAACAAGGACTCTCAATGAAGGTTAAACGTTGTGTATAACACAAAACTAAGCAAACATATTTCAGGCTATAGACACGTCTTTATGATAAGGCTTATACCTATTTTACTTTTTCATTCATTTGTTTTTCTCGCGCATTTTCTTTTTGGGTTTTATTTTCATCTTACGATAGTCGGATATTGCCAATACAATGGTGTAAAGAAAAGGATTAATTGCCGAATTAATTGGTAATATGAAAGCAACAGTCCACGTGTATACCACCGGGTCAACTGTTATGATTTTAGATTGTACCATAATGCACACTATCACGAGTGGAACCCAAGTAAAAAAGTCGGTGAAAACTATGACCGACATTTTTGCAGCCATGCGAATTTCTTCGGAATAGCTTCGGTTTCGCCCGGCTGCACTAGCCGAACGGTTGACAGTAACAAATATAGAGATATAGAGACAAGCGACAAATATAAAGCAAATACTATTTACACCGATGAAAATTATAATAGAAAAATATGCAGCAACTTTGTGTCCAGTGATCGTAAAACTTGTGTATAAGATATCATTCGCTACCTGTGTAACACCAAAAAGATATACATCTTTAGCGCTTTCATAGTTAATCCCAATCAATATCTTATCACTAGTAAAAAGTGCAGAATGCGAAAAGCTATGGAAATATAAGGTGTTTGTCTGTATTGATGAGGTATTTTGTGTACCGATTGGTCGTCTTACAATAGGTACACCAACACAGACTTCAGATACTTCGAATGCATTAGGATACGATCTGGAGAGCAGGACTGGTATACTACTGAGTACAATTCCGACAAACCAAATCAGAACCACGCAAACCTTGACAGATGTGGACCTTAACCGATAGTCACTGAAGGGAAAAGACGCTCCTTGAAATCTGTCAAATGAAATCAGTGTTATAAAAAAGACCGACACTTCACACGACAGTATTGAGAGTATACCAGCAACATTACATACCGCTCCGTGCCGCCACTGATCAGAATAAGATGGGAAATAATCCAAGTAGTAAACATCAGAAAATGCCAACAATAACATGTTTAACCCCATTAGGAAATCTGATATCGATAAATTTAATATGAGCTGTGTTTGTACAGACGGTCGTCTTTCGGAAAAGCGCATATAACACACGACGCCATTGAAAAGAACCGCAAATAATCCTAAAACCCACATAGATAGCCTAGGTGATATTTCTTCAAGCATTCTATTACATGTGAGGTAGATCGGGCGAGCATTGGTAGAAATACAGTTTAGTGTCTCTGTAGCAAAACAACATGTTGCACTTTCATCAACAAGTATTTTTGTGTTTTCTACACCTCGGAAGGATTCATATCTGACTAGATATAGGGGGTTTGACCTTAAATCGAGGACATCGATAGACGTGTTTTGAAAAGTATCTATTTCAATCCTTTGTATGGTATTGTTATGCAGATCAACTTCTACAAGAGTCGGTATTCCACCGAATATGTATGGGGATATACTAGTTATATGATTATTAGATAATTTAAGGCTGACAAGATTTTTGTTGCTGTCGAAAAGGCCTGACGCGATTCTCTTCAAAAAGTTATTTCTGACACTTAACACTCGTAATTGAGTTAAATTACGAAATATTCCAAGAGTCAGTTCGGTTATTTTGATACTATCTAAATACAGTAGCAAGCTCGATTTAAGATATTCGAATGCATGGTCGTTCACGGTTTCTAGGTTATTATTACTGAAGTCTAGCAGTTGAACATTTCTAACTGACTCAACATGCTCAAAGGACTGAAATGGTTCTAGGTTGTTATTTGAAACGTTTAAGAACTTTAAACCATTTAACGGCCGAAGTATCGATGCGTGTAGCCAACTTAAGCTGTTACTGCTTATGTCCAGATAAAGCAGTGATGTCATATTCTCAAATAACTGCCCATTTAATTCGAGTATATTGTTGTTTTGTAGATGGAGTTTGAAAACCTTTATTTGGGACTGAAATATGAAATCTGGCATTAAAAATAATGCATTGTATGACAAAGTTAACGTCTTTAATCGCGAAAGTGCTTTAAACAAATCTTCTGTTACATTATGTAATCGGTTATGTCTCAGGTTAAGTTGAATTAACTCAAAATTACCCATCAAAAGTCCAGCTGGCAGCGTCGTCAGTTGATTGTAGCTAAGGTCTAATGACATCAAATAATTTAGACTAGAAAACACATGGTTTGAAAGCGTTTGTATCAGGTTGTTTGTTAAGCAAAGATGTGACAACTCACTTTCCCCAATGTCAGAAAAAACACGCTCCGGTAAGGATGTCAGGTTATTAAATGCTAGACTGAGGCTCCATAAGCTGCTTCCAAATATCATCTTTGGAAGCGATATAAGATTATTATACTCGAGGTTTAAAAGGTGCAATCTATCTAACCCATTAAAGATGCCTGCTGGTAGCCATGTAAGATTGTTGTGGGCAAATTGGAGTGATCCAAGCTTACGCGAACCAGAAAATGAACTGGGCTCAAGAAATAACAGCTGGTTGAATTGTATATCAAGAACGTACAAATTTTTTAGCCCTGTAAATAGCTGTACTGGCATATATGTCAGCTGGTTATGGTTCATGATTAAATTTCTTAACTTAACTAAGCCAGCAAACTCGTCATGCGGTAGCGTGGTGATATTGTTGTATGCGATACTGAGCCATTTTAATGTTCTTAATCCGGATAAACTACAACCTAAGAATGACAGTCTGTTGTTGTTTAGCGATAGATGTAATAATCTAACCAATTCGCCGAATACATCAACCGACAACGTAGTTAACAAGTTGTTATCAAGATGGAGTTCATTTAAATTAACCAATCCCGCAAGGCTACCTGTCAGCAATGAATTAATATTGTTGTCCATGACATCAAGTTTAGATAATTTAACCAAATCTTTAAATATGTTTACTGGCAGGAAGGTCAAAAGGTTTTGGGAAAGAAAGAGATACCGTAATTTGGTCCATCCGTCAAAACTGTTGATCGACAAGGATTCTATTTGGTTAATAGATAACCCTACACCGCGCAATTGAGTAGATCCAATGTTTGGCACCGAGGACAAGTGATTTTGATCCATAAAAATGTATTCTAAACGGATTAGACCAGCTGTCGGTATGAAAGTGAGATAGTTGTTGTCAATATTCAGTGTCGTTAAGCTTTCCAGGTTTGAAAACACATTGATTGGCAAGGTCATAAGTCTGTTGTTGTTGATTGATAGTAACCACATATTACCTAGTGGTTCAAAAACATTCTCCAACAACAAGTTTATCCTATTGTATTGGAGGTCGAGTTTTTCTAAATTTAACAATCCGGCGAAACAACCTGTAATCAATGAGTGCAATTCATTTTCATACAATGATAGTATCGTCAAACGAACCATGTGCTTAAATACACCTGATGGCAATGACGTCAGCAGATTTGAATGTAGGGAGAGACTTTGCAAAGTTGTCAAACCATCAAGACCTATATATTTCAGATTCGTGAAGTCTTTAGATACATTCACTCCCAACGCGGTAAATAAGTTGTCTGCAAGATGTAGTCGCTCAAGATTAACAAGCCCGACAAATAGTCCCCCTGGTAAATATCTTAATCTGTTTTGGTTCAAGATTACGTCCCTAAGCCTCGATAATCCTAAAAATGCATTTGGTTTGACATCATTAGCTTGTTTGTCAACAAAATGGAAACGATAGAATTCCTCCGGATAGATGATCAGTGTACGGGATGCTATGCCCCCCTTATAGACACTAGTCCATTCTCTATGACCAAGTGAACATGTACACACGTTTTCGCATCGTGACACTGTAATACTCTTATGCGACGAAGACACGGCATGCCGTACCATATCATATTCAGCAGTATTACACGTGGGTAAGGGTAATGCACTGTTGAGGTTAGAAGTCAACTGATTGACAACTAACTCGGAGCACTTTTCAACAAAGGCATTACTTTCTCTTACTTGCACAATACCTTGGACGTCAATCATTTTCAATTTAAACGCCTTTGTAACAAAATGCACACTGCAGGAGTTTTAAGCCATTGCCAAAGATACAATTGCCTTTGAACAATTCAACCCTTCATCTTCTAACTGTTCCAGAACAATGTAGGACTGCACATCTATTTTACTTAAGATTGAAACCTTAATGGACACGGCATTCTTCTTGTCAAGATACAAATCTACAACGCAGCCACTGACTGCCGTATTGTTTGCTACGATAGTGACAGGATCTCTTGAAATTAACCAACTGACATTCTGACTGATATTATGTGTATTGCAGAAAATAACTTCCGGGTCAGATAATACTGTCGGTACGCGATAAAACCCCACTATGGCTATGACAGCTACAAATACATAACTTGCATTACGCAATTCATAACGTATGCCAGCCATGTTTTTATCTGAATCTAAGAACTATGTCGAGTTATTTAAACTAGTGATAGAGGGTGGTTAAAATATAAACAATTTTGAGTGAATTTGAAATTCTCACCGTGTGCCCCTTACTACAAACTTGACAGCACTTGCAATACATACCGGTCTTGGTATCTTACTTAACGTTAAAGTTTCTATCATGCATTCTGAATGCTGTCAACATAAATCTTGTAGTACACATTGTCTCAACAAAGTCGATTGATAAAGCAAATTCTAGAAAGTAGTAATATATTGAAGTGTTATAACCTTTTAACAAGTTAAAGGTGTATCGGTCGTTGCCAATCAACCGCAACAACGTTATACAAGTAGTACGACCCCGGAGTTCAACACAATGCAGGCAAAATAATATAGATGTGCCCACGCAAAAATCTTAACTGCAAAAACTTACATTATATTATGTAAGAAATATTCAAAACATTAAACGTTGAATGAATACGTCAATCTTTTGGTGATATCTGACTTCGAACGTCCTCTTGATCTCTATAGTCTGCCTTGATGATAAAGCGGCGGATACAACACGTTAAAGAGGTTATGCGGGTGACGTAAGAATGGTGGACATTTCAGTTTCTTTCAGTGAGTGACATCTGTGCTGCGGATGAAGGGAAGAGTTGTCGTTAATATTATCTGGTTTGGGTAGAAACCAGGGAATGCAAATAATGTGCAGTCGGGTGTGAAGCGTCAATAGTCATGATAGTGCCCCTATTAGTAGGCAAAGCATACATAAAATTCAAATAAATGAGACAGCTACGAAATTGGTGTCGAATGAAAGATTTCAATGAAAGATTTATTTTCCAAAAAGAATTATGACAATCGGTCAATGCGTTCTTGTGTTAAGGTGTTTTGAAATACTCTGAAAATGGCCGAAAACCTGCCAAAAACAGTAACAATGCCCAAAAATATTTTTTTCAGGATTTAGAGATCTCAATTTGTTAATAATGTAACATTCAAAACACCATTTGCACATATTTCTTAACAATTGAATATCTATATACCATGTTGAATTAAGAAATTTGGTAAAATTATATTGCATTAAGCTAAAATAACCTAGTGAAATTGGTCATTTTGACCAGTTTCACTAACCGCAATCAAAAAATGACTAAGTCCAGCTAATTAATATGCGTAAATGTTATAAATCCAGATGTGAATGGTGTATTGCAGTCAAACTTGGTATACTGGCTAACTGTATGATACCCAATCTTTTAAACTATAATTTATTTTCATAAACTCATTAAATATGCAAATTAGCTAATTATGTATTCAAGTCATTAATATGCAAATGAGCAATGTCCGACATTTTTTTCCAATCATAAGAGTGATCGGTAACAGATATATAACATGTATACCCAATTTGATTGACAAATATTGCTGCATTTAGAAATTACAAGCTTTTCCATTTCTTAAATACCCATATTTAAATTATCAGTCTTTTACTCACCATGTGCACTCAAAGGATGAAAAATCTGATCATATCACTCAATGAACTGAAGTGTTTAGTACAATATCTCAGTTTAGGTAATTTAAATCGACCTAATATATACAAGTTTAGAGCAAATTGCGAAAATTGGTAAAAACAGTCCTAACTAAAAAAGAACAGATGCTAAATATTTATACCTGGATCTAGTGTAAGGTCATGCCTACCATATATGGCAAGCTCACTGCCCTATAGGGAGTGCACAATGTAAGGATAATCGATTTTATATAGGGGTGTTTTTCAAGTGGAGCTGCCTACATTAATATGAAGAGCTTTTTTTGCATAAGGGCTTACAGACCACTCCTACATGTTACTCATTTTGCATTATTAATGAATCAAATTATTGTATGGCTGTCTTCATGACTTGGATTAGTGCATACATGCAAGCCAATTGAGGCACCAACAATACAAGCCAAATTCCACATAATGAATAGCCATCCATTCAATAATGCCAAATGAGTAACAGGTAGAAGTGGATATAGGCCCTTTTGCAACACAGCTCTTCATATGTTGTTGTTCACTGGTGTAACGCTCCCAGTGGCATACTCTGTGTGTGTGCATTGTACTATGCCTGCTATTAGGATAATCGGACAACCAATACTGAATACATGTATACAGTCATCAAAAAAGTAACTATACATGTAATAAATGGACTATTAACTCTAAAAATATATATCCTACCTAAAAATATTAAATCATAAAGTTGTTGAGAAATGTATCTTCTTTAATATGAGATATTCCACGCCATTTGGGGAGTGTCATTTCCTTAATAATCACCCGATCCTAGCGTGCGATATCTCATTTTTCAACAACTTTATTATTTTGATATTTTAAGGTACGATATATATTTTTAGAGTTAGAACCCCATTTAATACCTGTATAGTTACTTTTTTGATGACTGTATAATGATACGTGCGTATAGGATGGTAAACAGAATTATTGAATATCTCTGACTGTGATTATGAGTCTATGAGCAGTCAGGGCAAACTGCCAAAAACGGCAACCTATGAAATGTGTCCGAATCTGGAAACATATTGCAAAATCAGGCAAAATTGGGTTTTTTGCCATTGGTTATTTTTGTGAATTTAAAACTACTTGTGTATGTTCAGTAAGATGGTTACTTATTTTAATCAAGTCAAAATCATAACTACTTATTATAAAACGTAAATTGCAAACTTTGGGGTATTTATTTTTGTGACTTTGAGGCTGTAATATATTCGCGAAATTAAATAAATCGCAAAATAAAGTCGTTTTTTGCCTCTGGCGTCTTTATTTTAAAATAGGGAATCACGGTTTTTCATGAATCATCCTCAGAAAATAAATTTCTAGGTTTGAACAAGGCTCATACATTTTGACAGTGAGGTTTGATAGTGTTTAAAGCAAAAGGCTTAATTAATTAATTAAGGGACTAATTAATAATCAATAGCCCGATTATTGGCCTTTCAATATTTGTTTGTATGCTTTTTTATGCGAACATGACTTATACATCAATGTGTCAAAATTAAATATCGTAAGACTATTTTTGAGTAACAAAGTTCTCCAATAAACTGCGCATGCCATTTATCATTTATTAATTTCTGCACATGACGTTTCCCAACACCAGTTGATCTCAGTTGAAAATTCCCATAGCGTTACACTGCCGATAATGAGCTAATTAATATTCATGAGGTGATTTACTACGGCAATTTTACATAGGAATTCTGACTGGCTCGATAAAATCATGAATTGTAATGCTTTTTAAATCACGAATCTTAATAGGAAACATGAATTTATTGGTATAAAATGTACAATGAACACAATGATAATGGGATCTGATGGCTTAATACTTTGTTGACAACACAGTGATAACTTGCAAGCTTCCATGGGGCAAATACTTTTACGCGGCAGTGTACATTTGTGTGCAGTCATGCATATGTCCAGCGTCTTACGGCTCTTTTGTTAATCTGATCGATTTTTCAATTCTCCTTAGTATACCTATCTTAATATCACTTTTAGTAAACAAAGTTACAGAATTGCTGAGAGGCGATAACTATTTGCTCGGGCACCCTCTAGCCAACTGCCGAACATCTATTTGCCCGGGTACCATTGCCACTGGGCTGAAATTTCACATTACTAGTATAATGTACACTATAATATTTAATACTTGATGATAATCCGGCCTGATATTATAGTGTTATGGTTATGGGGAAATAATGACAATATAACTAAGTATTTTTTAATTCTTCGCCACGGTAATATGCAAGTATTCCGATGACCGACTGGTTACGGCGTTAGATTTTAATCACATATTTTTTTGTCTCGTAAGTTCGAATCTCACTAGGGTCACTTTGTCATTATTTTCGTAATAAATGACGTTGTTTTATCAAGTAAACATTGGAATATTTATTTATACTATACAAGTACTTATTCTCTGAAATATGACATTTGAAATATAATTGCAATATAATCAAAGAATATACGGTTTTTCAAGAAACACGGCGGCGGAGTCGACACATTTTATTTTCGTGTTGCCGGTGTGTTCTTACGATACCAGCACGTGACCACAAATGACTGGACAAATGACTCAGCTCTTTTGACCCATTGTCATCAATATTATTTACGGTAATAAATACCTGTGATTTTATTAACAGAAATATATACCTTTCAAAAAATCCCTTTTCTCATAATCTCGCCAGCGCTTGTTTTCTCATAATCTCGCACGCGCTTGTTTTCTCATAATCTCGCCCGCGCTTGTTTTATGCGCAAAATCAGAAGTGCTCGAAGCGATAAACATGTCTTCCTTGATGGATGTATTGTAAACTAACCCATGTTTCCTCGGCAAAGTTTTTAGGAATAACTATTGATGCAAATTTGTCATGGAAAATAATGTTTGTAAAATTTGCTCGAGAAATGTTGGCGTCCTAAACAAAGTCAAACACTTCTTGCCAAAAACGTCTTTGTACAAACTATACTGCACTCTTGTTATGCCTTATTTGACTTATGGGATTTTATTATGGGGTAGTGCCTCAACAGAATACATGACAAAATTATTTAAAATACAAAAGAGAGCTTTAAGAATTGTTTCAAATAGCTCATATCTGTGTCACACCAAACCGTTGTTTGAAAAGATTAATACCTTAAACATATTTGAATTATATGATAAAAATATGGGTATCTTCATGTATAAGTATAACGCTGGATTCCTTCATTCATCATTTGATCATTTATTTACCCATTTAGACAACATTCGTAATTACAATACAAGAAATAAAAGAAACTACCGTTTTGACATCCACAAAACCAAATCTGTGTTAACTGACGGAACCTGTTACCTCGTGTAGTAAAAACATCATCGAGTGTTAATACTTTTAAAAAGAGCCTCATGCTAAATTATATCTAAAAAAATCAATTGTAATCTATCATGACATATTCATGTTGCATGTTTAATCCCATTTATGAAATAGCTTTAACATATTAATATAAAAAAAAGCTTAAAAAAGTTAATGTGATCAAATGACATCGGAATTATATCGGAATTATATCGTAATTATTAAAATGTTTTCATGTTCCTTAAACTATGGTGTTGATTTCATGACATACTTGTTCCTTGTTGGTTTGGGTGGGGGCGGTGTGGGGGTGTGTTGATGTTTGTGTGTGAGTTTTGTTTTCTTCTGTTCTGATTATGCATATTTTCCTTGTAAAGGTGGTGCAACACCTCCTCAGGCTTTGCCTTTTGTTGCATCTCCTCCATCGTTTTTGTATTTTAATGTTTTTTAAATGGCTTGTTTTTTTATGATGGAAATAATAAAATGAATGAATGAAATGAATGAATAGAGTGCCCCCCGGAGTGTAATTGACAATGGCGCTCTTTTCTAAGCTTGCATTAAAAAAAAAAAAACTGCAACAATAAGTAGGGAGAATTAAACATGATTGCACATGCATGGAGACCGTGCCTGAATGTACAATCGTACGTACGTGCGTACGCGAGTACGTGTTTTACAAACGTCGAGGTTTATTACCCTGGAAAAGCTTCAAAAGTGGGGTTAAGATAGTCTCAAACTGTTAAGGGGATAGAATCGTAATGTTATAAATTGCTTCTTATTTCATTTCTCGATTGATAATGAAACTGAAATATGGTGGATAACATGTGAATTGATCCAGAGGTTCAAATGCACAGAAAACAGTGAACTGACAACACACACAGAAATTATGAAAATACATTTTAACGTGGAAAAAAATGTGTTATACCTCACGGGAGTGAAGTACATTTTGTAAATAAGACAAAGGCGCTGTGCACTAAGAGTCTTTTGAATTCCTCAGATGTACGCTGAAACAGGTTTGAATTCTGTAATACAACGAACAACTGACAAAATGTCGATACATTCGTAGAAAAAATAAAGATACTATTAAATTAACACGTCCTTACCTGATTAAAGTCCCGATGTAACCTTTTGCGTAGTGAAGAACACAATATTGCCGAATAATTGGTAACACGTTGAATAACAAAGACAAATCTACATTTGATTTACTCAATCACTTAGCTGTGATGTGTATGGATATTGAGAAAAAGGTTTCGGTAATTGAAAACTCAATAAAGGACAATCAAATGGTTGTAGAGCCACAAGCACTGGACAATATAACAAACCATCCCCTATGACGATCTTTTACAAAATAATAGGAGTTAACACCACAGGGCACCGCGTACCGCGCTCTTTTCCTCTTACCCGTTTACAAAACGCCTACGTAAAATCGATACCTTAATGGAAAATTACAAGATGACGAGTTAAAAACACAATTACAATTTTTCTACCTCAACAAATTGAAGAGTTTGTTTATGAACACGACTGGACTAAATACAAAACACACCTTTAAAGGTAGATGTTCCGATTGATGGCCCGATTTTCAACTTGATGTTTTGTATTTTACATCAAAGGTCATTTTTCCAAAGTTTGAGTTGCATAACTCCCAGGGTTCTATTTCCCAGGGTTCTATGAGTAGTACACAAACTGGTTGGTGGTTAACCACCTTTGGCAGTAATTCGCCACATTTTAGCCTATAATTTCTAAATGGAACATTTCTGGCCCCTAATTTTTTACAGACATAATGAGAAAAATATGGGGATTCTTTTGATATCAAAATATCTTGATGTGAGAAAAAAATCATAGTCCCAAAACAGTGATCGGAACATACAACTTTAAACCGTGTTGTATTTGTTTCAAATAAACAGAAATTATGTAACTAAGAATAAGAAATCTTAATAAAATATTCGGAAATCACATAACAATGATAACACTTTTGGCATCATTCAATAATATAGTCGGTTCATTTTTACTGGCATCTACTACCATTCAAAGATGGCCAAAATGCACTGAACCAGGAACCTTACCATACGATACGACTCGTAAAAGTACGTGAATTGTCCGTCATTGGAAACCGATCTATAGTATCGTACTATTAATACAACGCTTATACTGTTTTAAACGGTTGTTTGATGGTGTGTTTTTTCTAAAAATAAAAATTATCTTTAAAATGTTGGTGAATTTCCACAACTTTTAAAGTAATGCAATCAATTTTTTCAAAAATATTAAAACGTTTTGATTTTTGCTTTTAATTCGACAAAAAATGGGTAGGTCAGGCCGGTAGAACGCATACCGGTTAATGTTCTATGCGTTTATCTTTTTAACTTCAGCAATTCTTACCTTTGTTTACATACACGCGTGCACACATGAGAAGTAAAACGTTTTTATCAACAATGGCGTTGACGGGCAAATTCCAAATGTATCGAACGGACGGTAATAAGTGTGATATATCCCCAAATCTCTTTCATCTCACCGTTTTATTACTGAAATGCCGCAACATCAACTTTGTGAGGGATACAATCTATCACCAACACCAGCGCAATCTACCACACGGCCAGACGGGTGAAAAACACGTTTGTTTTTCTTCGGCACATGGACATGACTCGGCTAATCGGAAACATTCGGAACCGATCGTATATTTTCGGATTTGAAATGGTCTATTGTATTAAATTGATTCACTAAAAGCTCCTATTTTGATATCACTTATTGCCCGCGGTCATGAAAAAATATTGAAGAGTATCCATAAAACAGTTGCTTTTCAATTTGTTCGATTAGAAAAGTAGTCACGCGTGATTGTGTTTTAACTTGTCGTTTGTCATTTTCAATTAAGGCATCTATTTTAAGTGCGTGTTTTATAAACGGGAAAATGCCAACAAACGAGATACGCTGTGTTTGTCGGTGTCAAGCTCTATAAAGTTGTGAAAGATCGCCACAACCGATGGTTTGAATTATCTATTGTACTATTCCGTCAACGCCTTTTTACGTTTTGCACACGGTTATGAACCCAGCATAATGGTTTGTGGCCGGTGCCGGCAGCCTTAGATCTGTTCGATTGTCCTTTTTTATTTTGTCAGTTGGATAATTATTAAATGAATACTATCAAACAGTGTCAGTGCAAATGTTCTTATTTTTGACCAATTTTGTATGATCTTTTACATGGGCACTCAATAAACATGCTTATCTTTGACGGCACATATCGTCAGCCTGCTTCAATAATTGCCTAACTCACTTTTCAGCGAAATTGAGCTTTTTGCATAAAAATCATGACTTCATTACATTATCCACATGCTGTAATAATACCCAAGTCATTGACCAATCAAAAGTGTTGATAAATGCACAATTTCAATTCTGCCTAAGTCAGCATTGTGAGTTAGGTAGATTGTAATAATAATAAGAGTCATGAGTCCAATTCCAAGTGCATGTAAACAGAGCAGTGGCGTTTCCAAAGGTGTGGAGAGCTTCCCCAACCTTGACTATTATTCGGGGGAATTCCATCGATAGAAGTTTAGATATTTTGCTTACATCCCATTTGAAATGTCATTTCTGGAAATCGAAACAAATACAGTATTAAATTTATAACTTTTGTGTCGTGCACTACGCACACATATGTCCAGGAATACCATGTGAAGCCCATTTAAAACAAACAAATGTTTCATGTTAATATATAGTAGAAAAGAAAAATGTCAAGAACAGTTAATTATGCAAAATGGTGTGAAGTTATTCAGGGGGTGGATACCCTCCCCCTCCCCTCCACAGAAACCCTGCACATGCCACTAGTATATAAAAAGATTGTAAGTGTGAGTGTTACGTACCGATGTTCGATTTGGCTAAAATTGAGTCTAATAACTCAATAGTTCATCACTAGTTAAGTGAACACGATAGATGCTTCAATGAGGAGGCTTGGCCGAGCGGTTAAGACTATTGACTAGAAATCTCTTGAATTCGGGAACCGCTCGATAATCCGACGCCTCTATAGTGCGAAGGTTCTATAGCACGACCATGTAAATTCACCATCTGATAGTCCAAATCAGATAAAAGGTTCTTTAATCCGAAAACAGGGTTCTTTATAATCTCTTGAATTCGGGAACCGCTCGATAATCCGACGCCTCTATAGTGCGAAGGTTCTATAGCACGACCATGTAAATTCACCATCTGATAGTCCAAATCAGATAAAAGGTTCTTTAATCCGAAAACAGGGTTCTTTATAACGAAGGTTCTCTATTCCAAAAATTAAAAAAGTTCTAAAGTCCGACGGTTCACATTTTCATCTATGGAGTAGCTTCCTTCACATAACCATTCCATTATGAAATAGTCTTCCAGACGACGTTGTTGGCAACATCTCACAGGCAGGAATCCAGGCTTTCAAGTGTCGCGTGCACAGACACCCTCTTTACCACCACTCTTAACTTGGCATGACACCCTTCATTCAAGTCCTTTCAACACCTGACTGTTACGACGCATTGTGTTATGGTTCAAGTGTAAGTTAAAGGAATACTGTTCTATTCACTAAACCATGCATTATATGGTATGAAAATAATTATCTAATGTTTATTCACAATTTTAATTGAACACAAATCAAATCAAATTTATTTCCATAAAACAACACTATATCAACAATGTAAAACTTAAACACAACAAAAGCTTATGGAGGAGTAGGCTGAAAAGCCAATAAGGCCTGTAAATAGCCTACCCCTATACAATACAATACAGTACATGTTACATATTTAATACATGAATAAAACAAAATCTGACAGCGACTTAAACAAGACAAGACAAACAAGGACGAGCTCAAAAACCGAATTATTCATATTTTTGGATGATGTTTTTCTTAAGTTTGTTTCGAAAATGGTTCACAGATGTTGATTCTTTTATTAATTTTGAAAGTGAATTCCAAAGAATGGGACCACGCGTTCGAATAGCACGGTCGGAAAATGATTTCTTATTGTTTGTCAAATTAAAATCATTAACTTGTCTTGTTGGATAGTCGTGAACATCAGAGCGTTTATTGAAGTAATTTTTAAATGACGTGGGGAGTTCATTTATTGAAAATTTGTACATAAAGACCCCACAGAACTATAATATCCAATAAAACGAATTAAAACTGCACATCCCCAAACCTGTGATTATTTGAAATTCGAGCCAGGTTGTCCGTGTCGATAAATAATAATGATTCCTTGTTCTGTGTTGTGCCATGGTTGTGCTATGTGTTGGCAAATTCACAAGCACAACGCAACAATGTTACCGTTGGTCATGCTGGTGAATGTTTCAACGTTCAACTCTGTATGCGGATCTACAATATACAACCACAACCACACCATGCATACAACTTTTCATATAAATAAATAAATAAATAAATAAATAAATAAATAAATAAATAAATAAATAAATAAATAAATAAATAAATAAATAAATAATACAATAAATAAATAAATATACTAATAAATAAATAAATAAATAAACTAATAAATAAATAAAAAAATAAAAAAATAAAAAAATAAAAAAATAAAAAAATAAAAAAATAAAAAAATAAAAAAATAAAAAAATAAAAAAACTATTTTGAATTCAAAGGATAGTGCTGTACAAAAATTGAAAACTATTTTTTAAAGAATGAAAAAAGAAAGAAAAGAAACTGATAATTTCCAGATTCCAATTTCCAGCCCACATGACCTGATAACACAACAATTTGGCCCCGAAATCCAAAATAAGGAATCTGTAATCTCTTTAACTTTTCATTTCTTGATTATTTTCTTTATGTACGTCGTGTCATTTATAGCATAAGAGTCAGATTTGTCCTTTATATATTGAAGAAATTAAAAAAGAGAACTGATGTTCTAAACAAAATTACAATTTTCGTAATAATAACAAAAGTGTTCCAATTAAAAGACATATTGTTGAGTTCACGTACTTTGATCGAGATTGACCAATCGGAGGCCAGATATTACGTCAAAACACTAGCATAACAAATGTACGTTGACCTCGTCGACCAAGCGCTATCAAGTGCTACTTCCGGCCTGTCTTACTCTACAAGAAATATAATGACCATCATTTTTAAAGGAAAATCGTATTTTTACATAATGTATTACTAACTTTCGGAATAAAGTTTTAAAAAGGTATGATTTTAACGGGGATTTGAAGCAAAATTATGCCGGCTGAAGTATGGAAGCTTACGTGAAATTTACGGTCAACACGGTTTAAAGGTGTGATCTTGTATTGATTCACTAAAAGCTCCTATTTTGGGGTCACTTAATGCCCGCGGTCAAGAACAAATATTGAAGAGTATCCACAAAACACTTTTATCTCTTCAATTTGTTCAATTAGAAAAGTAGTCACGCGTGATTGTGTTTTAACTCGTCGTTTGTAATTTTCTATTAAGGCATCTATTTTAGTACGTGTTTTGTAAACGGGAAAAGCAAACAAACGAGGTACGCGGTGCCCGTCGGTGTCAAGTCCTATACATTTGTGACAGATCACCATAAGGCCAAAAAAAAAAGTAATGTTGTCCTCCACAGCTTTCAGAGTTTTTCTTATACCAGCGGAAGTTCAAAGTTCAGCCAACAAGAAGTTGTAATCACTCTAAGAGTCGCACATATATGTTATAAACACTTAATTTAATATTCAATGCCATTTTAACTGTTTAAAAAAAATCTGGAAAAAAATATAATCTGGAAAAATTTGGAAAAAAATCTGTCCTCGACCGCCCGATCGTCAGATTTAGGGCCTGGTGGTGTATAAGTTTAGTTAAACGCGCTTTCAACTACCACCATACACATGTTTAAAGTTATACACTTTTAGAGAGTTCGACGCGTATTTAAGTTAAACACATTTTCGAGAATTACGTCTAGTTAAACGGTGTGATATCTGTAACTACGCACAACCACCATGGGTACGCGATTCGCAGAAGTTAAAATAAAAGACGGTTTTGTGAAACACGTTGTTTAAAAGATAAACTATCGTTTCATTTTAGACACGAACATTAGGTTACAAGGCCCGCTTAGCAGCGCTATAAATTGATGCCCTAAAAACCGTCAACAAATTTAAATTTTCGCCTAGTCCATCCAAGCTGGTTGCTATAATAGTTCTTTTATGGAAAGGTTCCTTGTATGAAGTGAATTTTGGCCCTCCGAACTGCTGTTCTTTGAATGGTATATAGAAGGGGATGTGATTTCCGAATATTTTATTAAGATTTTTTCTGTTACATAATTTCTGTTTATTTGAAACAAATACATTATGGTTTAAAGGTGTGTTTTGTATTAAGTCCTGTCATGTCCATAAATAAACTCTTCAATTTGTTGAAGTAAAACAAATTGTAATCGTGTTTTTTAACTCGTCATCTTGTAATTTTCCATTAAGGTATTGATTTTAAGTAGTCGTTTTGTAAACGGGTAAATATCGAAGTACGCGGTGCCCTGCGTTGTTAACTCCTATTATTTTGTAAAAGATCGTCATAGGCGATGGTTTGTTATAGGAGCCAGTGCTTGTGGCTTTACAGCCATTTGATTGTCCTTTATTGAGTTTTCAATTACATAAACTTTTTACTCAATATCCATATACATCACAGCGAAGTGATTGGGTGAATCAACGTGTAACCAATTATTCGGCAATATTGTGTTCTTCACTACGCAAAAGGTTACATCGGGACTTTAATCAGGTAAGGACGTGTTAATTAATAGTATCTTTATTTTTTCTACGAATGTATCGACATTGTGTCAGTTGTTCGTTGTATTACAGAATTCAAACCTGTTTCAGCGTACATCTGAGGAATTCAAAAAACTCTAGTGCACAGCGCCTTTGTCTTATTTACTTCACTCCCGTGAGGTAAATAACGCATAACACATCACGTTCCACGTTTTCCACGTTAAAATGTATATGTAAATGTTTTCATAATTTCCGTGTGTGTTGTCGTTCACTGTTTTCTGTGCATTTGAACCTCTGGATCAATTCACATGTTATCCACCATATTTCAGTTTCATTATCATTCGAGAATATGAAATAAGAAGCAATTTATAACATTACGATTCTAACCCCTTAACAGTTTGAGAATATCTTAACTCCACTTTTGAAGCTTTTCCAGGGTAATAAACCTCGACGTTTGTAAAACACGTACTCGCGTACGCACGTACGTACGATTGTACATTCAGGTACGGTCTCCATGCATGTGCAATCATGTTTAATTCTCCCTACTTATTGTTGCAGCTCATTTTTAATGCAAGCTTAGAAAAGAGCGTCATTGGCAATTACACCCCACTCTATACAAAACAAGCGCGGGCGAGATTATGAGAAAAGGGATATTTTAAAAGGTATATATTTCGGTGATTAAAATCACAACATAAGGTATTTATTACCGTAACCAATACTGATGAGAATCGGTCAAAAGAGCTGAGTCATTTGTCAAGTCATTTGTGGTCACGTGCTGGTATCGTAAGAACACACCGGCAACACGAAAATAAAATGTGTCGACTCCGCCGCCGTGTTTCTTGAAAAGCCGTATATTCTTTTATTATATTGCAATTACATTTCAAATGTCATATTTCAGAGAATAAGGACTTGTATAGTATAAATAAAAATTCCAATGTTTAACTGATAAAACAACGTTATTTATTACGAAAATAATGACAAAAGTGACCCTAGTGAGATTCGAACTTACGAGGCAAAAAATATGTGATTAATTGAGTTCTATTGCCATTATTTCCCCATAACCATAACACTTTGACTATCCCTTTCTACCATTTTGTCTCAGAAAAGTGTATAGGCCTACTAGTAATGTGAAATTTCAGCCCAGTGGCAATGGTACCCGGGCAAATAGATGTTCGGCAGTTGGTTAGAGGGTGCCAGAGCAATTGAATAGTTATCAGCAATTCTGTAACTTTGTTTACTAAAAGTGATGTTAAAATAGGTATACTAAGGAGAACTGAAAAATCGATCAGATTTAACAAAGAGCCATAATACGCTGGACATATGCATGACTGCACACAAATGTACACTGCCGCGCAAAAGTATTTGCCCCCCCCCCCCCCCCTGCAACAAAGTATTAAGCCATCAGATCCCGTTATCATTGTGTTCATTGTACATTTTATACCAATAAATTCATGTTTCCAATTAAGATTCGTGATTTAAAAAGCATTACAATTCATGATTTCATCGAGCCAGTCAGAATTCCTATGTAAAATTGCCGTAGTAAATCACCTCATGAATATTAATTAGCTCAATATCGACAGTGTAACGCTATGGGAATTTTCAACTGAGATCAACTGGTGTTGGAAACGTCATGTGCAGAAATTAATAAATTATTAATGGCATGCGCGGTTTATTGGAGAACTGTGTTACTAAAAAATAGTCTTAAGATATTTCATTTTGACACATTGATGTATATGTAAGTCATGTTCGAATAAAAAAGCATACAAACAAATATTGAAAGGCCAATTATTCGGCTATTGATTATTAATTAGTCCCTTAATTAATTAAGCCTTTTGCTTTAAAAACTATCAAACCTCACTGTCAAAATGAATGAGCCTTGGTCAAACCTAAAAATTTATTTTCTGAGGATGATTCATCAAAAAACCGTGATTCCCTATCTTAACCCTAACCCAACTGAATCTCACTAAATCTCACTGCCAGAAACCATCTCCACGCACGTGCTGCTGCATTGCCTCGATGACGTCACCTACCACAGGCATATGTGGGCAGAAAGTTTTAGCCCGCATATGCGCTGGCAGTTTAGTTACTGGTAAGGGTTAATGAATGTCAATTTTTCATGTCAATTAACCCTAACCAACTGAATCTCACTACATCTCACTGCCAGAATCCATCTCCACGCACGTGCTGCTGCATTGCCTCGATGACGTCACCTACCGCAGTCATATGTGGGCAGAAAGTTTTAGCCCGCATACAGCCCTTGCTGGCAGTTTAGCTCAGTTTATCATGTTTATAGATGGACAGACTAGGGGGCGGATGGTCCCACGATCGAATCTCGGGGGGGGGGGTTGCTGGGTGATTTTTCGGGTAAAAAATATAGTACTTTTTCCCCCTCCCCCGATACGCACAAAAAACATAGCTTTACTGGTTAGGGTTAAAATAAAAACGCCAGAGGCAAAAAAAACTACTTTATTTTGCGATTTATTTAATTTCGCGAATATATTACAGCCTCAAAGTCGCAAAAATAAATACCCCACATTTTGCAATTTACGTTTTATGATAAGTAGTTATGATTTTGACTTGATTAAAATAAGAAACTATCTAACTGAACATACACAAGTAGTTTTCAATTCACAGAAATAAACCAATTGCAAAAAAAACCAATATTGCCTGATTTTGCAATATGTTTCCAGATTCGGACACATTTCACAGGTTGCCGTTTTTGGCAGTTTGCCCTGACTGCTCATAGACTCATAATCACAGTCAGAGATATTCAATAATTCTGTTTACCATCCTATACGCACATATCATCATACAGTCATCAACAAAAAGTAACTATACAGGTAATAAATGGGCCTCTAACTCTAAAAATATATATCCTACCTAAAAATATCAAATAATAAAGTTGTTAAAAAATTCATCTTATTTAATAT
Source organism: Ophiura sarsii (assembly GCA_035610835.1). Lineage (NCBI taxonomy): Eukaryota > Metazoa > Echinodermata > Ophiuroidea > Amphilepidida > Ophiuridae > Ophiura > Ophiura sarsii. The sequence continues at coordinate 32,678,197 of CM069457.1, forward strand.
GAGATATCGCACGCTAGGATCGATGGTTAAGGAAATGACACTCCCCAATGTAAGGTGAAGTCCGATTTTCATTTTCACTTTTTTTATTTTCTACACGCGGACCCATCTACGGGTACCTTATCGATTACCGGTAGTGCAATTGGAGGATGCATGCGCATATTGGACAGTCGGCCGAATGGTTCCGATGGATCAATACGCCACAAACACGCTACCTGTTATACTCTCCCCCGTGTTGAAATGTAAAATGATTGTCACTTCTTCAATATTCAACCGATCCTAGCGTGCAATATCTCATATTAAAGAAGATACATTTCTCAACAACTTTATGATTTAATATTTTTAGGTAGGATATATTTTTTGAGTTAAAAGTCCATTTATTACCTGTATAGTTACTTTTTTGATGACTGTATACATGTAGTCAGTATTTGTTGTCCGATTAGACTAATAGTAGGCATAGCACAATGCACACACACAGAGTCTGCCACTTGGACCGTTACACCAGTGAACAACAACATAATATGAAGAGCTGTGTTGCAAAAGGGCCTATATCCACTTCTACCTGTTACTCATTTGGCATTATTGAATGGATGGCTATGCATTATGTGGAATTTGGCTTGTATTGTTGGTGCCTCAATTGGCGTGCATGGATGCACTAATCCAAGTCAGGAAGACAGACATACAATAATTTGATTAATTAATAATGCAAAATGAGTAACATATTAATGTAGGCAGCTTCACTTTGAAAACACCCCTATATAAAATTGATTATCCTCACATTGTGCACTCCCTATAGGGCAGTGAGCTTGCCATATATATGGTAGGCATGACCTTACACTATATTACCTTGATTCAGGTATAAATATTTTTCATCTGTTTTTGAGTAAGGACTGTTTTTACCAATTTTCGAAATTTGTTCTAAACTTGTATATATTCGGTCGATTTAAAAAACCTAAACTGAGATATTGTACTAAACACTTCAATTCATTTAGTGATATGATCAGATTTTGCATCCGTTGAGTACACAATGTGAGTAAAAGACTAATAATTTAAATATGGGTATTTAAGAAATGGAAAAGCTTGTAATTTCTAAATGCAGCAATATTTGTCAATCAAATTAGGTATACATGTTATATATCTATTACCGATCACTCTTAAAATTCGGACATTGCTCATTTGCATATTAATAACTTAAATAGATAATTAGCTAATTTGCATATTTGATGAGCTTATGAAACTAAATTATAGTTTAAAAGATTGGTTATCATACAGTTTGCCAGTATACCAAGTTTGATTGCAATACACCATTCACATCTGGATTTATAACATTTACGCATATTAATTAGCTGGACTTAGTTATTTTTTGATTGCAGTTAGTGAAACTAGTCAAAATGACCAATTTCACTTGGTTATTTTAGATTAATGCAATATAATTTTACCATATTTTTTAATTTAACATTAATTAGTCTGGGGCCTGAGCCGAAAACCCAAAATTACCGTCCACACAAAATGTTTTTGTAGTTTCTATATCTTTGAGACCTGCAGATTCAGAAACTGCGTGATGCCATCTCTGAAACATTGAGTATTTTGACAAATCCAAGATGGCCGCCAACTATTTAAAATGGCTGCCATGGCGATTAATTTAAACAGGTATAACACTTTTAATGCTATTTAAAAGCTTCCTACATGGTTAAAACAATTGTTTTAGTCACTATTTGCCTACATCAAGAATCAGGATAATAAATATTCCAAAAGGGCTGCCATATGAACAAAATGGCTGCATTTAGACTTAGATTTCCGTGCCAGGGTTGTGACATGGGTCGGGGGGGGGGACGAGTCTTAGAATTGGAGATGTATTTTGAATTACATTTTAGAACATTTAAGACCGCGTGCCATACGGAGAGGCGGTGCAAGTATGCAGATCTAATTCAACCTTAAATATATGGTAAAGATCGTTAGTGTCAATTCCATGTGTCTTAGAATCGGAGATGACTTTTTAATTACAGTTTAGATCATTTTAAACCCCGCGCCGTAGGGGGGTGAAAGTAGGCAGAACTTGATTTTTTTTAATTAAACCTTGAATTTGCTTGAAATTATATTTTGTTATTTTCAAAATAAAATGTACACCACATTTTGTTCCTACTAGCGAAAATTAAACCCTCATATTTCTGCCATTCCGATAGATATACATGTTAAACTTGAAATCGTTTAAAGCGATCATTTATTTAAGTCTATGGCACGTGTCCAAAAAGTTAATGCAGGGTCTTGCATTAAAAGACAGTGGGTGAAGAAAATGAGCTTTTATACAGAGCTCTATGGAGATAAATTTACATAATCTTTGATATCTTGAAAAGAAAATCATTAATCAAAATTATTATTTTTGAGATTAACTTTTTTGGGCAGCCTATAAACGAATCTTTTCTTTAAAAAAAAAAGGACATAAAAAACAAAGACATAAATTATATATTATAATCATAATCCTGCAATAAATCCTACTTTGCTGAATGTCAAATTGACTTTCATGTCTCATCACACCCATCTCGATCCTAAAAACCACCATCCCCGCCATCGATTTCAAGTTTAAATGCGCTATACCTGATTAAAATCAAAGGCCAAGGCGACCATTTTGGATAGTCGGCGGCCATCTTGGATTTTTCAAAATGCTCAAGGCTTTAGAGATGGCATCACGCAGTTTCTGATTCTGCAGGTCTCAAAGATATAGAAACCACTAAAACTATTTTTGTGGACTGTAATTTTGGGTTATGGTCAAAATCGGGGTTTCGGCCCCAGACTACATGGTAAATAGATATTCAATTGTTAAGAAATATGTGTAAATGGTGTTTTAAATGTTACATTATTAACAAATTGAGCTCTCTAAATCCTGAAAAATTCTATTTTGGGGCACTGTTTTGGCAGGTTGTCGGACATTTTCAGAGTATTTCAAAACATCTTAACACAAGAACGCATTGACCGATTGTCATAATTGTTTTTGGAAAATAAATCTTTAATTGAAATCTTTCATTCGACACCAATTTTGTACCTGTCTCATTTATTTGAATTTGATGTACATTTTATGAACCTACTTATAAGGGCACTATTGACGCTTTACACCCGACTGCACACTATTTGCATTCCCTGGTTTCTACCCAAACCAGATAATATTAACGACAACTCTTCCCTTCATCCGCAGCACAGATGTCACTCACTGAAAGAAACTGAGAAGTCCACCATTCTTACGTCATCCGCATATATCCTCTTTACGTGTTGTATCCGCCGCGTTATCGTCAAGGCAGACTATAGAGATCAAGAGGACGTTCGAAGTCAGGTATCATCAAACATGCCAAAAGATTGACATATTCATTCACCGTTTAATGTTTGAATGTTTCTAACATAATAATAAGTTCTTGCAGTTAAGATTTTTGCGTGGGCACATCTATATTATTTTGCCTGTATTGTGTTGTACTCCGCCGGAGGGCGTGCTACTTGTAAGACGTTGTTGTGGTTGATTTGCTACGACTGAAACACTTTAACTTGTCAAAGGTTCAATATACTACTGATATACTACTAATATACTAATAGTAGTACTAGTTTATAGAATTTGCTTTATCAATCGACTTTGTTGAGACAATGTATACTACTAGATTTATGTTGACGGAATTGGGAATGCATGCATGATAGAAACTTTAACGTTAAGTAAGATACCAAGCCCTGTATGCGCTGCAAGTGCTGTCAAGTCTTTAGTTAGGAGTACACGGTGAGAAATTTGAATCGGGCAAGTGAATTTCAAATTCACTCAAAATTGTTTACATTTTGCAAATGTCAGCATTTAGGCTTTAATAACCACACTCTATCACAAGTTTAAATAACTCAACATAGCTCTACGACTCAGAAAAAAAACATGACTGGCATACGTTATGAATTGCGTAATGCAAGTTATGTTTTTTTAGCTGTCATAGCCATAGTGGGGTTTTATCGCTTACCCACAGTATTATCTGACCCGTAAGTTATTTTGTGCAATACACATAATATCAGTCAGAATGTCAGTTGGTTAATTTCAAGAGATCCTGTCACTATCGTAGCAAACAATACTGCAGTCAGTCGCTGCGTTGTGGATTTGTATCTTGACGAGAAGAATGCCGTGTCCATTAAGGTTTCAATCTTAAGTAAAATAGATGTGCAGTCCTACATTGTTCTGGAACAGTTAGAAGATTCAGGGTTGAATTGTTCAAAGGCAATTGTATCTTTGGCAATGGCTTAAAACTCATGCAGTGTGCATTTTGTTACAAAGGCGTTTAAATTGAAAATGATTGACGTCCAAGGTATTGTGCAAGTAAGAGAAAGTAATGCCTCTGTCAAAAAGTGCTCGGAGTTAGTTGTCAATATTTGACTTCTAACCTCAACAGTGTATTACCCACGTGTAATACTGCTGAATATGATATGATACGGCATGCCGTGTCTTCGTCGCATAAGAGTATTACAGTGTCACGATGCGAAAACGTGTGTACATGTTCACTTGGTCATAGAGAATGTTCTAGTGTATGTGAGGGGGCATATCATCCCATACACTGATCATCTATCCGGAGGAATTCTATCGTTTCCATTTTGGTGGCAAGCAAGCTAATGATATCAAACCAAATGCATTTGCAGGATTATCGAGGCTTTTGGATGTAAGCTTGGCTCAAAACAGATTAAGATATTTACCAGGGGGACTTTTTGTCGGGCTTGTTAATCTTACGCGACTACGTCTTGGAGATAACTTATTTACCACGTTGGGAGTGAATGTATCTAAAGACTTCACGAATCTAAAATATATATTAAGTCTTGATGGTTTGACAACTTTGCAAAGTCTCTCCCTACCTTCAAATCTGCTGACGTCATTGCCGTCAGGTGTATTTAAACACATGCTTCGATTGACGACACTATCATTAGATTATAATGAATTGCACTCATTGATGACAGATTGTTTCGCCGGGTTGTTAAATTTGGAAGAACTTGAACTCCAATTCAATAGGATAAACTTATTGTGAGAGAATGCTTTTGACAAATTGGGTAATTTGCGGTTACTATCAATTAATAACAACAAACTTAGGACCTTGCCAATCAATGTGTTTTTAAACCTGGTAAGTTTAACGACACTGCATATTGACAACAACTATCTCACTTTCCTACCGACAGCTGGTCTAATCCGTTTAGAATACATTATTATGTATCAAAATCAGTTGTCATCGGTGCCAAACATTGGATCTACTCATTTGTACAGTGTAGGGTTATCTATTAACCAAATAGAATCCTTGTCGATCAACAGTTTTGACGGATGGACCAAATTACGGCATCTCTTACTTTCCCATAACCTTTTGACCTTCCTGCCAGTAAACATATTTAAAGATTTGTTTGAATTATCCACACTTGATGTCACGGACAACAATATTAATTCATTGCTGACCGGTAGCCTTGCGGGATTGGTTAATTTAGGTGAACTCTATCTCAATAACAACTTGTTAACTACGTTGTCGGTTGATGTATTCGGCGATTTGTTAAGATTAACCAGGGACAATCGAATGGAGGGACAAGAAACTATTGTACTATTATATAAGTATGCGTGTTGCGGGGGTACAAATATCATCAAGTTGAGCAAGCATACACAATACATTCATGAATGGGTACTGGTACAAATCTCAGCAATCATACTGCACGAGTCGCTGTGTGTCTTGCTCGATACGGATGGACCCTTAGTCGGGTGAAAGCTCGACATGACCGTGAAGTAGGGTACAAATGTGATTTTATTGCTGAAAATCATGGATGAGTAAGTCTAGATTCACACCACAGGGTGCCAAAATGGCACACTTGGGCAACTTTTTTTTTATTGACGTCTTAAGCCACACACCCTTTATCGATTATGTTATAATAATGACAAATATATTTGCAACACAAACATATCGTGTTTGGTATGAAATTAAAGCACGGCCTATAGATTCAAATTCAGGCTAATGACGCAATCGTTTTTATCTGAGCATTTTTAGTGTCTTAGCTGTTCTCAATGTAGTTAGTTTCAAGATATAAGTCTTTGCTTCTATTTCCAGCTTATTTTGAATCACTTTACCCGCAATGTTATGCTATCTCACAGTGTTTCCAAATTAATGAGTCCTAATGTTGATTTACATGCCTGTAGGCAACTATTCATATGTCCTTAAGAAAATCAGTGGAGAAGTAATATAATGAGAGTACATGTAACTGCAGTATACATGGTAAAGGGGTTTCTTATGTTCTGAGGGTGGAATTGTGAAGTATTATATACTGGTGCTCACCGGGGGGAAATACCCTTTGTCCCCCCCCCCCCCCCTCCCCCTGACAAGTGACCCTGGCTACACTACTGCACAGGTGACATGACATTACAGGTGACATGACATGTATGAATGAATACATTTTAATCACGTTTGACCTCTTTTGACTTTTTGATATATTTATTATATCATTTTATATGTATTCCAGGAGTCAACAGCTCTAATTTGATACCAAACATGGTATTTTGTTTATAAGACCAATTCTATTTGTCATAATTATAACGTTATCGAAAAGGGCGTGGCTTGACGTCAATTAAAAAAATTCTGAATCTAGACATCCTCCCTCATGTATCATTTTCAGCAATAAAATTGCATTTGTACCCTACTTCACGGTCATGTCATAATTGTGAAGATATCCACTTGACTACATACCTGTGCAATTCCTACTGAACTACTACACTCTAGAAATGCAAATATATATCATCAAAGAACATCATTTTCCGATTAATTTGGATATTGGAATCAATAGGAACAAAATGTCTATAGTTTAAACTTCCCAGGAAAAATATTAATTACTTTGTTTTAGCATGTTTTCACATTTTTTATAAATCTAAAATTATCACATTTTTCTCAAATATACCGATTATTATTAACACTAGAACGTTATTTATTGAACAAATCACGTATAAATTGTATTCAGTTTGACCTAGGCCCAATTTTTATATTTATATATTTTGATCATTTTTCGAAAGATTATAGGGCAACCTTTGAGTTCCTTGAATAAAAACACACCCGCAACTAGAGAGCTAACCCGCAACACGCATGTTTTGTTCTTTTTTTGTAATTGAATACAATGATGTAACGATACCAAATGCCGTTTCTAGTCCCTCCATTCGATTGTCCCTTGATAAACGCAGCTAGGGCTAATGAACAATAGACTGTCATTTTTAGGTGGTAGTTTATCCGGATTAAGAACATTAAAAGTGCTCAGTATCGCATACAACAATCTAACCACGCTACCACATGACGAGATAGCTAGCTTAGTTAAGTTAGGATATTTATTTATCGATCATAACCAGCTGACATACATACCAGTACAGCTATTTTCTGGTTCGCGTAGGCTTTCAGAAATCCATTTAGCCCACAACAATCTTACATGGCTACCAGCAGGCATCTTTAATGGGTTAGATAGATTGCACCATTTAAACCTCGAGTATAATAACCTTATATCGCTTCCAAAGATGATATTTGGAAGCAGTTTATGGAACCTCAGTCTATCATTTAATAACCTGACATCCTTACCGAAGCGTGTTTTTTCTGACATTGGGGAAAATAAGTTGGGACATCTTATCTTAACAAACAACCAAATACAAACGCTTTCAAACAATGTGTTTTCTAGTCTAAATCATTTGGATTCATTAGATCTTAGCTACAATCGACTGACGTGGCTTCCAGCTGGACTTTTTATGGGAAATGTTAAGTTACTTAAACTTCACCTCAGACATAACCGATTACATAATGTAACAAAAGATTTGTTTAAAGCACTTTCGCAATTAAAGACGTTAACTTTGTCTACAAAACAACAATATACTCGAATTAAATGGGCAGTTATTTGAGAATATGACATCACTGCTTTATCTGGACATAAGCAGTAACCGCCTTAGTTCGCTACACGCGTCGATACTTCGCCCGTTAAATGTTTTAAAGGTCTTAAACGTTTCAAATAACAACCTAACACCATTTCAGTCCATTGAGTCACTTAAGCATGTTGAACTGCTAGACTTAAGCAATAATAACATAGGAACCTTGAACGAGGATGCATTCGAATATCTGAAATCGATTTTTTTGCTGTATTTAGATAATATCAAAATAACCGAACTGACTCTTGGAATATTTCGTAATTCAATTCAATTACAAGTGTTTAGCGTCAGAAATAACTTTTTTAAGAAAATCGTGTCAGGCCTTTTCGAAAGCAACAAAAATCTTGTCAGCCTTAAATTATCTAATAACCAAATTACTAGTCTGTCTCCATACATATTCGCCGGAATACCGACTCTTGTAGAACTTGATCTGCATAACAATAAAATACAAAAGATTGAAATAAATGCATTTCAAAACACGTCTATCGGTACCCTCGATTTAAGGTCAAATCCCCTATATCGAGTCAGATATGGATCATTCGGAGGTGTAGAAAACACATTAATACTAGTTGATGAAAGTGCAACATGTTGTTTTGCTACATCTACACTAAACTGTATTTCTACCAATGCTCGCCCTATCTATCTTACATGTAATAGAATGCTGGAAGAAATATTACCTAGGCTATCTATGTGGGTTTTAGGATTGTTTGCGGTTCTTTGCAACGGCGTCGTGTGTTATATGCGCTTTTCAGAAAGACAACCGTCTGTACAAATACAACTCATATTGAATTTATCGATATCAGATTTCCTAATGGGGTTAAACATGTTATTGTTGGCATTTTCTGATGTTTACTACTTGGATTATTTTCCATCTTATTCTGATCATTGGCGGCACGGAGCGGTGTGTAATGTTGCTGGTATACTCTCAATACTGTCGTATGAAGTGTCGGTATTTTTTATAACCCTGATTTCATTTGACAGATTTCAAGGAGCGTCTTTTCCCTTCAGTAGCTATCGGTTAAGGTCCACATCTGTCAAGGTTTGCGTTGTTCTGATTTGGTTGGTCGGACTTTTACTCAGTATTATACCAGTCCTACTCTCCATATCGTATCCTAATGCGTTCGAATTATCTGAAGTCTGTGTTGGTGTTCCTATTGTAAGACGACCAATCGGTACACAAAATACCTCATCAATTCAGACAGAGAACGTATATTTCTATAGTTTTTCGAGTGTTCCAGTCGGGTCATTCTCAGGTAGTAGACTGATTGGGATTTACTTTGAAAGCGCTAAAGATGTATATTTTGTTGGTGTTACAAAGGTAATTAATGATATCTTATATACAAGTAATACGATCACTGGACACACAGTTGCTGCATATTTTTCTATTATAATTTTCATCGGTGTCAATAGTATTTGCTTTATAGTTGTCGCTTGTCTCTACATCTCTATATTTGTTACTGTCAAACGATCGGCTAGGGCAGCTGGGCGAAACCGAAGCTATTCCGAAGAAATTCGCATGGCTGCAAAAATGTCGATCATTGTTTTCACCGACTTTTTTACTTGGGTTCCACTCGTGATAGTGTGCATTATGGTACAAGCTAAAATCATAATAGTTGACCCAGTGGTATACACGTGGACTGTTGCTGTCGTATTACCGATTAATTCGGCAATTAATCCTTTTCTTTATACTATTGTACTGGCAATGTCCGACTATCGTAAGATGAATAAAACTAAAAAAAAGGGAAATGCGCGAGAGAAACAAATGAATGGAAAGTGAAAAAGGTAATTAGCCTTATCATAAAGACGTGTCTATATATAGTCTGTCTAAAATGTGTTTGCTTAGTGTTGGGTTTCACAGCGTTTGAAAGAATTTCCTAATAAACAGAGTCAGCTACATTGCGAGTTCTTGTTTATTGTCATACTCATGTCACGTCTCAAGACTAGATATTACATCCACAAATATAATATTAATGATAAATGTTAATACTCCGGTATCCGCCGCAAGCGACGCTCATGGCGCTTCTCTACATTACAACAAAAATAACATAAAAAGACATATTAAAAATGCGTAAGAATAAAGATGAGGAGAGTCACATCAAACAAAAGCTTCAGAGTACAAATATGTCTTCAGGTTTTTCTTTAAAATGTGTACAGAGTGGTGACAGTTTCACATATTCAAGTTATTCCATAGCTTTGGTGCTGCGACCTGAAAATCTCGCAGTCCCCACTGATGTTTTGCATATTATTTGAAGACTGTAGCCCGCGATGCCCTGGAACATATGGTTGCACGACTTCTGTTATATAAATAAATAAAATCTTTACAATTATAATAAAGCAAGTATTTAAGTCTCTGTTCAATTGGAAGCCAGTGTAGGTCTGCTAATTCAGGGGTTATATGATATGTTCTCTTGGTATAACAATCCAGGCGGCTATATTCTGCAATCGTTGAAGGCGAGAGAGTTGTAATTCCATATAGATGTGCGTTACTAGATTCAAACCTGGATGTTACAAATGCATGAATAATGATGGTTTCAGCTGCATCCCTCGTTAGATGTTGACGGATTCTGCCAATAGCTCGTATTGAGTAGAAAGCAGCAGGGATAGCACTAGATCACAAATGTGAGAGGTCCCATGAAATTTTTCAGGACCCCGTAGGACTTAAAAAAACAAATTTGAGGGGTCCCCTAAGAAATTGAGGGGTCCTGAAGTTTGGGTATTTGAAAATGGTCGAAACTGATACAGTCGCTAACACAGATACGCAGACTGCGCACTCAGTGCGCACGGCCAAGTTAGCATGTGTAAATCATATACCTGTGAATGTCGTGACCATGTCATATTACTAAATCAGTAGAAGATACTGATAGAATGTACTATATAAAAAATCATTGAAACTCTCGCGGAAGCAATTCGCCAGCGATTTAGAGATGTTTGATTTTTTAATTTTATTTCTACTTTTGTACGGACAGTTTTAATAAATTCATATTGTAAGCAAAGGATGGATATATAATTTACAGAATTTCTTAAGGTTTCCATTTCCAGACATCATCAAATTTAAGGGGTTCCTTCAATTTTGATCGGGACCCGCAAGTCTTTCCAATTTGAAACCGGACGCGTCACTACAAGAAAGTGAGAGGTCACTCCAGTACGCGCAGACGAGTCAGAATGCGTTCACTGGAAAGCAGCCTTTGATACTGCTGTCACACGACAGTCCTAATGTTATAGACCATTACAAATTGAGATCGGAAATCTTCGGAAAAACAGGTCACGTGGAGTAGGTGCGTTGCGCGTTCTTCGCAACAGTTGATCGCATTCACAGCATTGCCCTAGTTGATTGTCCGCCTATGTTTACATACACGCGTGCACACATGAGAAGTAAAACGTGGAACGAGACTATTTTGTTTTTTTATCAACAAAGGCGCTGACGGACAAATTCCAAATGTATCGAGCAGACGGTAAAAAGTGAAAATATAACCCCAAATCTCTTTCATCTCACTCGTTTTTGTAACTGAAATGCCGCAACATCAACTTTGTGAGGGATACAATCTATCACCAACACCAGCGCAATCTATCACACGGCAGACGGGTGAAAAACACGTTGTTTTTCTCCGGCACATGGCCATGACCTGTCAGGAGCTGACAGGTCATGTAACCGAGCGTCAAATCACTCGGCTAATCGGAAGCATTCGGGTGGTCGTATATTTTCGGATTTGAAATGGTCTATAGATTTGAATCAAGCATTACCCCCGAGTTGCGTACATTTGCAGCTGGCACAACATCGAATTCCCCAACTCTAGCATGTTGAATATAGACCTTTGTGATTTACTGTTTGGATCCGGGGATCATAAATTCTGTCTTTGAGTCGTTTAACTAATAGAAAACTTGTATTTATCCATGTTCTGATGTCATCAACGCAGCTTTCAATTCTGTGAAGCGCAGAGTCAACATCTGCTAGCAGACACATGCATGTGCGTATCATCTGCGTAGCCGTGATAATTCGGTTGATGCCGACGAATGATGTCTCCCAATGGGAAAGTATAGATTGGAACTAGTCCGGGTCCGACACATGAACCTTGTTATGTATATATATTATGTTATTATATAAATTAAATGCCAAAAGTATCAATTAAAACGATGTTCATCTCCACAATTTATAATTGTTAATAATCTTACAATAATTCACGTAATGTTGTATGTATGTATGTATGTACGTATATTTATCATCGCAACACTGTAAAATTATATGTAGTATTAGATTATATGATCAAGAGAGTGTTATAAATGAACGATAACTTATACCGTGGTGGTAACGCATGGCGTAAATAATTGCGAATGGGCGCGCTGACACGGTACCATACGCACCCACGGGCTGTGCCGACATTCACTACCACAGTAACGCTTTGGTAAAAAAATATGACCATAGATTACAGATGACGGACTGCCAACCAGAAATGTTAACCAAATGTAGGCTACCCCAATTCTCAGACTTTTTATCTCCGAGACGTGTGGGGGGGGGGGGGGGGGGGGGTGACCAACCTTGGGTAAACAATTTAAAGGAGGGAACCTACACAGCCAGTTCTCGTCTTTTACATTCACACGTATTTCTCTACCTAAAACCCCACACCGCAGCCGCGTAGCCCTTTTATGGCAAAAGAATGTATCTTATATGTAGTTTTCTAACAGTATACTTCCTTTAAAATGAAGTTAGCTTTTTTCTCCATAAATCATGTAGTGGTAAAACTTTTATTGTATTTACAAGTTGCAACATTATTATCATTAGAATTTATATCAACACCTTACCTGACTAAATTTAACATTATTCTGAGTTAGGAACGTGCATGGTAAAATCACTGTTGGACTAGATGTAAAGATTATGGAAACTTATGTCCTGGAATTAAAATGAATATTTTGTTGAACAAATCCAATAATGGTTCTCACAATTAGACGGTGTTGTCAACCAGTTCGGTTGACTTTTTCAGTAATGGTTTGATCCACTTCTGTTTCCCGCGAGAATTGATATTCTCGTTGCCAGGATTCAAAGTTGTGATGAGTGGATCGAACACGTGACTCAGAGAATAAATGCCCTCGTCGTGGTTAAGAATGTTAGGCCCCTGTCGTCGTATTCAAATTGCATCTCGTATCCATCTTTTCTGCTTGTCTGTGTCTTTATCGAGGATTTTTGCCCTTTGCCCTTTGAATCATGGGAACGAGAATATCAATTCTCGCGGGAAACAGAAGTGGATCAAACCATTACTGAAGAAGTCAACCGAACTGGTTGACGAAACCGTCTAATTGCGAGTACAATTATTGGATTTGTTCAACAAAATATTCATTTTAATCTATATCTACAATCCTGATGAACTTATTCAAAGATTTATGTCCTTGAAGCACACAAATAACTGTATGGAGAGTTACCATGGAAGAGCAACCCACCATTGTTGCCTTGGGGATTCCACGAGATAGAATTAGGATTAAAGTAATTAGGGCAAGGAAATTCCAAATTGGGACTTCCTTTCACGGGTATTAAGGTAACAGTCGTTACTAGATAATAAATCGGGTGGAATTTTAATAATAAATATTAGGAAATAGGCTGGCAAGGTCATTGCACTTTCGACTCTCTGTACAACATTTTTGTTGACTTCAGGAAAACTAGGTAGAATTTCACTCTCCGCCTGTGCACGATTGATCTGGTCGAGTTAGGACTATTTTGACAATTACAGGCCAAGGTCTGGTCTAATAAAATTGATTATTCCAAAAAGCGAACGATTAAAGAAATTGACAGCTGATTCATTTAACTCGTCCAATTTAATAATGTTTTGATGTTGTTGGGAAGTTCAGACTGTTATTCTGAGAAAACATCTACATGTGTAATTTAAAAAGCTTATGTATTGTGGTAAACATTGTAAACTGGCATACATTGCTGATCAATAAACTGATAGGTCGAATGTTTATGAACTGTTATTGTAGGTCGACTTTGGGTTAAATTTGGTCACAAAATAATTAAGAGACTGTAAAACTCAACATCAATTAAACTCGGACTCCACTGTCAAATGACACACTTATGCTGCATGTGTGTACCATAGGTTCGTTAACCCCAGATAAGGCCTGCCTTATCCTAAGTTTACGTCTATTTATCTGGGGTTAACAACTTAAACCCCAGATAAGGCCCGTTATCCTAGGTATACGTCTCTTATCTGGGGTTAAGGCCCTAAACCCCGAAAAACGCGCCTTATCCCTATTTAACGCTCCTTATCTGGGGTTAAGGCGCGTTAACCCCAGATAAGGGACGTAAACCCCGAATAACACGCCTTATCTATGGATAAGGCGCATTATCCCGCTCTTTATCTGGGGATAAGGAGCGTTAACCCCTGATAAGGCCCACCTTATCTGGGGTTTACGTCTATGGAAGCATAAGGGTGTCATTTCCGCCTTAACCCCAGATAAGGCGGGCCTAATCTGGGGTTAAGGCGCGGATAATAATAATAATAATAATAATAATAATAATAATAATAACCATATTTGTATAGCGCCTAACATCGAGATCCCTAAGCGCTTTAACATAAAACATAATAACAAACAAATACATGGATATGGACTACAATTAAAAAGCCATTTTGAACAAATGAGTCTTTAAGGATTTCTTAAACTGAAATATAGTCTCTGCATTTTTCACATGAAGTGGAATATTATTCCAGAGTTCTGCAGCTGACACAGAGAAGGAACGTTGACCATACTGAGTGGACGTTGAAGAGCAGACAAGACGCGATAGAGATGAAGAACGAAGATTGCGTGAAGGTGTATATTGATTGATTAGATCTTGAAGATAGATCGGCGCAGTACCATGAAGACATTTATAAGTCAGAAGTAATATTTTATACACAATACGATACTTGATAGGCAGCCAGTGCAGATCACGGAGAGTTGGAGTTATGTGATCATGTTTGCGAGAAAGAGTGATTAATCTTGCAGCAGAGTTCTGAATTCTTTGAAGCTTGTTTATCTGCGAATTTGGAAGGCCGTGTAAAAGACTGTTACATTGATCTAAGCGACATGTAATAAATGCATGTACCAGCATTTCAGTTGATTTTCTGTCGAGAAACTTTCTAATCCGTCCATACGATACAGAGCAAATGAAGCAGAACGGCATATGTTTTTGACAAAGACATCCATTTTCAAATCATTCTGAACAATGACTCCCAAATTGCGAGCACTCTTTACTGGTTCAATCAAAGAGTCACAGATTTGAACATGTTTCAAAGGAGATGAACTTCTGAATCGGGATGAAATATGGAGAAACTCAGTTTTATCATCATTAAGTTTCAAATCATTGGCAGTTGACCACAGTTTAATAGCATTGATGCATGTTTCAAGTTTTGGGATGAGGGATGAGTGGTCATCCTTGTCAAAAATGATATAAACTTGTGTGTCATCGGCATAAATCATTTTGCCAAGGTCATGTAAATCAATGACGTCTTCCAGCGGTGCTGTGTACATGGTAAATGATAGTGGTCCAATAACTGATCCTTGTGGGACACCTTCCAGAGGAGTATGAGGATTAGAAATTTTGTCATTTACAGAGATAAATTGAGACCTATTTTGAAAATAGGAGGAAAACCAGCTTAGCACACATCCTCTAATACCATATCTGTGAACAAGTCGGTTAAGGAACACATCATAGTTCATGGTGTCAAATGCTGCAGAGTAATCAAGAAGTATAAGGGCAGCCTCTTTTCCTTTATCTACAGCCAATAACAGGTCATTGTAAACACGAAGTAATGCTGTCTCTATACTATGCCCAGATCTGTATGTAGATTGCATTTGTCCACGGAGATTGTTCAAAGTGAGGTAGTCCTGAATTTGCGATGCAAACGCAAGTTCAATTGTTTTGGCAAGGAACTTTAGGTTTGCGACAGGTCTGTAATTCTTCAATTGTTCACAGTCAAGCTTAGGTTTCTTTATGAGTGGTGTAATGACTGCTGATATGAGAATATCTGGGAAATGACCATTTTGCAGAGACAAGTTGACGATTTTTGTGATAATGGGTACAAGTTCATCAGAACACTTTTTGAGAAGCATGTTGGTATAGGATCCAGGTTACATGAAGTAGAAGGCGATTTCATGATAAGTTTTCTCACTGATTCTTCTGATATGATGGCTAAATCAGACATCGTTGACGTACATGTCGAGGCAGTGTCATTAAGTGAAGAAGGGTACTTTTGTGAGGATTTGGTGATCTTGAGATTGTTCTTAATATGTTGCACTTTATCACTGAAGAATTGTGAGAAGCGATCAGCCAGTGGTATTTCATTATCATCAGAAGGTAAGATTTTGGCTGATTTTGGTTTGGTGAGTTTATCCACTTTTCGAAAGAGTTGTTTGGCATTACAGCTTTCCAATTGCATTTTATGGTAATTCATATTTGCCTCTTTGATCATAACATTGTATTGTTGACTTAACTCTCGAAAAGATTGCTTATCGACTTCTAATCCTGTGGATAGCCAACGACGTTCTAGGCGGCGTACATTTTGTTTCATTTCACGAAGTTTCTCATTATACCATGTTGCGTTGGGTCGACATCTTATTGTGCGGGTGATTAGTGGTGCATGCTTATCTTTAAGATTTTGCAAAACATGGTCATATTCCGCAACTAATGAATCAAGATCACAAGTAGAAGAAGTAGACAAAGTTGAATTTAAGATATCCTTACGAAAATCATCAAGATCTATGTCACGAAGTTTGCGTATAGTTATTTCCATTTTGATAGGTTTAGGCCAAGGCGCCTTATCCCTAGTTAACGCTCCTTATCTGGGGTTAAGGCGCGTTAACCCAATATAAGGGACGTAAACTCCGAATACCGCGCCTTATCTATGGATAAGGGGACTTATCCCTAGTTAACGCTCCTTATCTGTAGATAAGGATCGTTAACCCCATATAAGGCCTGCCTTATCCTAGGTTTACGTCCCTTATCTGGGGTTAACAACTTAAACCCCAGATAAGGCCCGTTATCCTAGGTTTGCGTCTCTTATCTGGGGTTAAGGCCCTAAACCCTGAATAACGCGCCTTATCTATGGATAAGGCGCCTAATTATCCCTAGTTAACGCTCCTTATCTGGGGTTGAGGCGCGTTAACCCCAGATGGGACGTAAACCCCGAATAAAGCGCCTTATCTATCCTAGTTAACGCTCCTACCCCCCAGATAAGGCCCGCATTGTCTGTTTATTAATAGACTAGCTAAATAGCTAGGGTCTATGGCAGGCTCAATGTCCAAGATAAACCTGGAGTATCGCCGAAAAACCTGGATTATCGATTGATAATCCAGGTTTTTTCAACCGATAATCCAAGTTTATCAAGTAAAACTTAGCTTTTCGATTGGAAAACCTAGATTTTCAACATTAAAGAGAAAAACTTATTTTTTAGTTGATCAACCAAGATTTTTTCAATTAAGTTTTTCAAAATTATTCGAAAAACCTGGATTATCAACCGATAATTCAAGTTTATCGACGCCATTATGTGCAATAAGTCGAAAATCTTGGATTTTCAAAGTCAAAAACTGGATTATCGATCGAAAACAAAGTTTTTCTAAAAAAAACTTGATAAACTTGGATTATCGATAATCCAAGTTTATCAAGTTTTTTTTAGAAAAACTTTGTTTTCGATCGATAATCCAGTTTTTGACTTTGAAAATCCAAGATTTTCGACTTATTGCACATAATGGCGTCGATAAACTTGAATTATCGGTTGATAATCCAGGTTTTTCGAATAATTTTGAAAAACTTAATTGAAAAAATCTTGGTTGATCAACTAAAAAATAAGTTTTTCTCTTTAATGTTGAAAATCTAGGTTTTCCAATCGAAAAGCTAAGTTTTACTTGATAAACTTGGATTATCGGTTGAAAAAACCTGGATTATCAATCGATAATCCAGGTTTTTCGGCGATAATCCAGGTTTATCAAATTATTGGACATTGAGCCAGCCATAAGGGTCTTCATAGTTTAATCGAGCGGAATAGTCTACACAATTATATTTACAGCATATTCTTTATCGCAGCCTAAAATTGCAAAAGAAAACAAAGTATCATTCAACATTCAATAAATATAGCGAACGATAAGCAATCCTGTCAATTTCTAAAAATAAAAGTGTAATGACAAACAGAAGAAATTATCACATTCGCAGGATTCGAACCGCTGACCTCGTGGTTGTGAATCCGATGATTTGCTGTTTGAGCTAATGAAAATTATACATCAAATATCTTGAAATTAAGAATTACATAGATTTCAAAATACGAATATCACTTAAACAGAAAGCTAAAATGCTTTATATTTCGATTGTTGTGCGGTTTTTTTAACATAGAGTTATCGCCCAAAAGTTGATTATATGCTGAAAGAGATTGTAATTCTGATTTCATTATAATGCATAACACTACTTTTTGAAACGATTCTAGACACAGATTTTGTTCGTACATAAATGTAGTCATTACGTTTTGTCGATTAAAATTCGCGGCAAATCTACGGTCACCTGATTTATCTTTGCATCATGGGTATACTACATGGAAACACAGAGTCATGTGACTTTTGCCCAGGACAAACACTTGAGAAGAACACGCCCCTTTAATTGCTTGTCATCATTAACTCTCTGTGTGTACATTATAGTGCGGTGACATTGTACAGACTGTCTTATATAGTATACATTTATTCAGAAGTAGAATTACTATTAGTTCAAAAGTGGAAAGTGTTTAATTTAATACCAAACAAAAAGATAATAAAAAAAAGAATATATCAAACATCAACTAAATATCGCATGTACATGTATGTGTACATCGATTGAATACTGCTGGCCGTTCCTCATCTCTATAACACCACTGACACCTATTTAAAGATTTCAAATTCAACAGCAAGGCCAGTTTGGTATAAGACTCTTAAGACATAGTTAAGTTCATTTGCACCAAAGTATATACATCTATATAATGTCCACAAACCAATTACCGTTCCATTAGGCCCATGTCAGTAAGGTTATCTCAGGTCATGGTGTATACATATAAGTCAATAACTCTTAGCATGGACGGACTATATTAAATACGTGCGCAAAGACATATAAGTAATTTGCTCCTGCCATGGTATGTTTGTCTGTAAAAGTTTCACAGGCTGCGTATAGATAATTGGAAATGGTTATGCTTCAGCTGCTATGATTGGTTGACAGGATTGTGCGTTAATAGTGTGGGTGACCTCTGTGAACCAACGAAACTAAGTGTACTTGACGTTTTGGGTGGCCCTATAATTTAACACTATGCTGAAGTACCAAATACACACTGTATCCTTGATGTGATCTTGCTAGAAATTAAGTTGATCTCTGCAACGAGCATAATGAACATGTACCAGTACAGGTTTGTTTTATTATGAGAAGTAATATCATACAGTCGCTACGCGCTGAAAAATACGCGGGCAATTGACAACACCTGTTTGCAGGCAAAGTCAATGCAGAAAATGTTGCCGCAAGTTCCCAGTCACTAGGTTCAATAATATGATAATAGTCATAGTTGTTCACCCTATCTATGCATGTGAATACGTCATAATAGTACAGGCACTGATGATGACAAGGTATTAACCATGCATATTACGATTACAATTCGAGTGCCTCTCCCTCTTTTGCTTTGAACCTCTGACTGAAATGGTAAATCGTCCAATGTCTGCGAATCAACTATAGTACAGATGATAATAAATTTACAATGTCTTGGATAATGTAAGCCATTACTTAGGCTGGTCAGGAGGGTGTATAAATACATCTATTCAGACAATTAATACGGAAACAAGCACACCCAGTACGCTACTTGCACAGTAAGATGGCAACACACTTGAAAACGAGGCTCTCCCCTCACGCACTATCACCCACACTGCGTCGGTAGTTTCATGCAGATTGTGCATCGCGTGACGCGATTGGGCGCGCTGATAAGAGGGGAAAAGCCTCGCTTTCGTTTTAAAACGACGATTGCGTGCAAGTGGCGTATAATAATCATGATAAAATATCTTGCATAATCCAACCAATACCAAACCCGAGTTTAAAAAGTATATTTTTAATATTAGTTGTTTTGTTTTTTTTGCTTAAGGCGTCCCGAAGGGACGGACTTCTGTGATGGCCTTCCATACTGGTCTTTCAAGCATGCAGTTTTTCATGTCCTGCCTAGTTAGTCCTGTATCCTCTGATAAAAGCTTGATGTAATTCTTTCGTGGTGGTCCTCTAGCCTTGTGTCCATGCTTGGGTTGCCACAGGAGAACTTTGGAGACTGCTTCCTCTTCCCTTCTGGCACAGTGGCCGGCAAATTTTAATCTCCTCCGTCTTAGCCTCTCTGATATTGGTAGCAGGTTTCCATATAGATCTTTGTTGGTGGTGTGAGATTGCCATGATACATTAAGTGCTTTTCTTAAGAGGCGAGTGTAGCAACCATCCAGCGCTTTTCTCATTTTAGCTGTTAGTGTCCAAGTCTCGGCTCCATAGGTCAAAACAGATTCAACAGTGGTGGTAAACAGCTTTATTTTCAGGTTTCTTAGGAGTTTACTGTTCCATATTTTTGTCATGCTGTTACAGGCTTTCCAAGCTTGAGCCTTTCTTATGTTGAAATCTTGTTCACTACTAGCAATCCAGGCACCAAGGTATTTGAAGTCTTGGACAATTTCAAGATCATTACCATGCAGTGTTTTAATTGGTGTTGGAGCTTCTTTGTACAGCATTGCCTTTGTTTTTTTGGCGTTCATCCCAAGACCAACTGTAAGCGCAGCTGCTTCCACCAGATGTAGTAGTTCCTCTGCATCCCGTAGATTGTCAGCAAGGAGAGCAATGTCGTCTGCGAAGTCGAGGTCTGTAATTGTCTGCGGCCCTATTCTTCTACTTTGCCTGGGAACAAGTGTGAAGCCTAGTTGCTCTTCTTTTCCTGCCAATGCCTTCCTCAGTACATAGTCTAGGATGATTATGAACAAAAACGGTGCTAGTGTATCACCCTGAAGAACCCCTGCTTGTATTTCGAAGTCCTTAGTGATGCCATCTGGAGAAGTAACATGTGCTTTGGTTTGTTGGTATGTAAGTCCAATGGCAGCCACTAGCCTCTCTGGTACACCATAGGCTCGTAATATATCCAACATCTTACCACGATGGACGGTATCAAATGCTTTTTTGAAGTCTATGAAGACCAATGCTGCAATGAGGTTGTTGTTCTTAATTTCCTCTACTATCCTTCTTAATGCCAGAATTTGAGACACTGTTGATCTACCTGGGCGAAAACCATTTTGATTGATTCGTAGAACCGGGTCTAGGTGAGGTCGAATTCTGTTAAGGAGCAGCCTGTTGTAAGTTTTTGCTACAATGGACGATAAGCAGATTCCCCTATAGTTCTTTCCTTCTCGTAAATCTCCACTCTTTGGAATTGGGATGAGATTTAGTATGGACCACTGGTCTGGTTTTCTCCCATTTATAAGCGCATCATTGCAGAAGTTAAGAATTATATCATCCAGGTCACATCTTTTGAGAACTTCTGGTGGGATCTCGTCTTCGCCGGGGCTTTTGCCTTCAGTAATATTCTTCTTGGCAGCGTTGTATTCTTTCTGATCAAAAGCGTCTGTTCGTATGTTAAATTCCTGAAACAACTGACTTATTTCTTCATCCTCATTTGTTATGACAGGGGGATTTCCGAGTAGTTTCTGGAAGTGGGGATGCCAGGATTCCAATCTTTCTGTCTGTGTTTCACCTTTGATCTGTCCCTTTTTAGCTGTTTTACGCCCACTGATCTCGTTGATAAGGTCCCAAGATGCTTTATGCTGACAGTTTATGTTGGAGTTTTCTACTTGCTTGATCTTCCTTCCTAGGACCTCTTCATTTACCATCTGGTATGTGCTGCTTAGGCGGTTCTTCTCAGTTTGCAGCTCCGATCTTGATATACATGATCCCTCCTGGATGTCAATGAGCTGAGCCTTTTGCAGTTTTTTCCTGGCTTCCTCAATCCTAGGGTCATTCCAAATGGCTTCTTTGGGACGCTTGGGGGCTTTTGGGATCAGTTTCTCTGATGCTTCCCTGTTTGATTGTATGAAACATTCATAGGCCGATGTGGAATTCTCATCACAGCTCTTGTGTAAGACACTAAATCTGTTACGTACCTCTACAGTGTAACGATCTTGTAGCTCAGCATCCTGTACAAGTTGTTTCCAATCATATTTTACTTTCCTTGGTGGTGTTTTCCCATTTGCTCTGAGACTCAGTCGTACCTTTGCTGTTACAATGCGATGATCTGATCCCACACTAGCAAATGAGTTGAATGCACAAGAGTCGGTTACGCTATTCCTCCATTTCCTTCTTACTAGTATGTAGTCCAGTTGAGCTTTAAAACCAGATGGCAAGTTACATGTCTAGAGCCTGGCAGCTTTCTTTCTGAAACAGACATTTGTTATAGTGAGATCGTTTTCCATTGCCAAATTGTGAAGCATTTCTCCATTTCTGTTGGTTCTTTCATGGTAAGAGAACTTATAGTTGTCCTTGCCAACCCGGGCATTGAAATCTCCCATTACGATCATAAAATTGTGCGCTGGTACTTGCTTAACTGCTTTGTCTTAGAGTTTGTAGTGCTCTTCTGCTACCTTCTCCTCAGACGTGTTTGTAGGACAGTAGGTGATGATCACGGTAGTTTTGGGATTTCCTCCAAATGTTGCACACAGGACTCTAGGCGATACAGAGACACAAGATAGAAGTGTTTTCTTGGCTTTGGCGCTCAACAAGATTCCAACACCACCATTAGATACTCCTGCATTATTTCTCCAGGCTGAGGATGAGACTAGCTGGTAGCCATCAAAGAGATCTTGATATCTGATTTCCTCATCTTGGTGCACTATTCTATGTTCCTGGATTCCAATGATGTCCTGTTTATACAAGTTGGCAAGACCACACAGTTCCTCTTGTAAGTGAATACTTCTTATTGTCCTTGTATTTAGAGTGGAAATTAAAACACTCTTCTTACATCTTAATAGTTTTGTCTCCCTCGTTCCTCTTCTCTCAATGATCACCCTTCCTTTCGGCTTTGAGGTGACCACGTCATATGTATCAGCATGTGATAAAGATTCAGAACCAGGCAGTATTTTAGTAGGGGCTTTAACCCTAGTGCTTTTAGTTGTAGCCATCATATAAGTCTTTCAGTTGCTAAATACTGTTGATGATCGCAGGTTCTATCAACAGGTGTCCAGTGGCCGTTGAGAAATGCATGTAGTTAAATGTTTCCCATCCGCCCTTACTCTGGTCATCTCAGTCTCCAAACCGAGATTAATAAGAGGTATTCAGGTCTCAGGACTCCCTGTTTTTGTTCACTGGCCGTTGAGAAGAAATATGATCATCGCGCCCTTTTGCCGTTGTTAGAGATTGAATCTCTCATCCGCCTTAGGTAAGTGACTACCTAACTATTTTACCCATAGCTGGGTGGTTTATGTTCAGGTTTTCCTTCCTTAACTCAGAGCCCCGTTAGTGGATCAGGCCGCAAAGCCTGATCGTAACGCTTAGCACCAACTGCCTAGCAGAGAAGGTGGGGATGGGTTGGATGTAAGGAGGCGATTATGGACAGATGGACTGATGGAATTGCCATCTGTGCATACCAGCTGGGATAGGGTAGAATGAAGAATGAGCAGAGAGAAGAAGTGATAGTGTGCATGAAGGAATGCGAGGTGGGAAAGCAATAGATGAAAGCAAAGCTGAAAGTTGCGCATTTACACCCCTTTTCATATTAGTGGCTGTTAGGACACTAAGCTAAGCAATATTAGTAGCCCAATTAGAATGACCGCTACTATCAAGATAGTAAAGCATCTTATAACATTTATTTGGATAGCGATCACTTGACATGTGAATAAGTTTTGACCAATACGACATTGATCTAATTACATGTAATAAACCATGGATATCTGCCACCATCGGCTCGGAGGTCAAACCAGTTTTGCATCGATATATTTGCAACATTTTGCATTTTACGTCTCAGATTTTCAACAGTTTTCCAAAATGAATTTGGATTTTTGCAATCAGATATAAGTTGTTGGCGAATATTGTTCTGATATGACTGTTTCTTAGCTCTACACAATTTCTTAAAGATGCGGTTTTTTTGCTATATATTTGTTCAAATCATTAACAGCACTAGTTCTGAGGAAAAGTATGAGGCAATTTAACTTGTCGTGCTTGGCTGCAATACATTCTTGATCAAACCAAGGAGATCTTTTTACTCTGAATGTTTGTTGTTTATAATATAATATGGTTTAAGCATCGAGATCCCGGCTTCATAAAGTATATAATTTACATTGCAGACACGATCGATTGAATCATCAAAACTCCATTTGTTAGGCAACAATACATTACAGATATCAACTAACTCATTGCGAACAAATTGAGAATTAACACATTCACTGAACTTTTCCAAGCTGTTATCATTCAATTTATATTGTGGAATTGTGCAATCTGTTACATCACATATGTTTAACAATGTTACATTTCAATGAACAGACGATTGGCAGGTGATCAGATTCTGCTCTGTCGTCAACTAGAAAGTTGGTTATAAGGTCAAATAATGATGAAGAGACTAGTACATAATCAACAACACTGGAACCATTTGATTCAATATATGTAAAGTTTCCCTTATCATCACCAGGTTTTCTACCATTAACAATATGAATACAAAGTGATTTACACATATTTATCAACATCCTACCAAAAACTATTTACAACATTTTCACAAGATATCCTTGGTAAAGAAAAATTGTCAAGGTTATAACAATTCGGAAGATGTGCTTGGTCTAGATCATCATTATCAATGTAGTCAGCAACCGAAGCAGTACGAGCGTTCAAATCACCAGCAACAATTAACTTAGCTTAAGCAAGAAAGCAAACTCCAACTGTGCAAAAATGGGTTGAATGAACTGAGCAAAGTGATTGTTGACATTGACAACGAGACCGAGAAATTAAGGACTCCTACAAAGACATAACAGTTTCGATTTTTTTCCCAAACTGGAGAAATCAGAAAATTTGGGTCTGAACAATATAACCTTAACCATGCAGCAACAGCTTAATATTTTGCATGAGCTTAAACAAGCCCACATTTTGCTTAAAGACAATGTGACCAAATTTGTTGAACTCATAGAAAAAACTTTTGTCGTCCACTTGCCAGATGGACTGAAAGCTAGACGTCATAAGGAAAACAAACACAAAACCAAGACAAGAAAAGAATGAAACTTCGGCATGTCGTTATGAGACCATTAAGACATGGTTCAGAGAATCTTTACCCTGAAACTTGTGGGGGTTTTCCACATATCAAAAGAACTAGTCTATATATTACACTTGTATATAGTTCGCTCAACTATTTGAAGAGATATAGTACTCTCTTAATGTAAAAGAGTGAAAATGTCACTCGTTGTTCAGAGTGAAATTATTGTCACTCGAAAAAAGTGATTTTCACTCTGTGTCGAGTGACTTTTCACTCTGTGCGAGTGATCAGTTGTACCAGATTTAATTTGAGAGCCGGAACACAATCAAATAGAAAAATATAAAAAACTCAAAATATTCTTTATTTTATTAAATTTAAACATTATTGAAGTGATAATTAATGAAGATATCAATGTTAATTGTTTCTGCAATAATGTTAAAGTCCAAATAATGCTTAAATATAAATTACATTAATGAAACGCGTAAAATCATCGATAAAAAACACCATAGAAAGTAGATTTAGATACTTTACATAGTGTTGATATATGATATCGTTTCACTACCGAAAGGAAGTGATAACGTAACATAGGCAAATTACAGCAGTTGTTTGGTCGAGAAAAGGTAAGTGTAGTTTGGATAATGACTCTTTGTTTGTTATGAGGGAGGAGGTAGAACTTATTGAATGACCCTCGTAGGTTGTTTGTTTTTCACTATCGATTCATATTTTATAGAGCTTCGCGCCGTCGCCGCCGAAGTCGAAGCCACAAAAAATAATCAAGCTTCCATCTATAACCGATCCCGTCATACCTCCTCCTTCGCGCCGTCGCCGAATCCATTTTTAAAAAGGTAAAACTTCGCGTCGTCGCCGAAGCCCTTTTTAAAAAGGTCAAGCTTTGACGCCGTCGGCGAAGCCGCCGAAGCCAAAATAAAACCCACCTTCCCGACGAAGGCCATTTTTAAAAAGGTAAAGCTTCGCGCCGTCGCCGAATCCACCTTTTAAAAGGATGGAGCTTCGCGCCGTCGGCGTCGCCGCCGAAGCCACTAAAAATAATCAAGATTCCATCTACAACCGATCCCATCATACCTCCTCCTTCGCGCCGTCGCCGAATCCACTTTTTTAAAAGGATGGAGCTTCGCGCCGTCGCCGCCGTCGCCGAAGCCACAAAAAAGTCAAGCTTCCATCTATAACCGATCCCGTCATACCTCCTCCTTTGCGTCGCCGAATCCTTTTTTAAAAAGGATGGAGCTTCGCACCGTCGCCGCATCCGATGTTTCTTAAAAGGTTGAACATCGCGCCGTCGCCGAATCCACTTTTTTTAAAAGGATGGAGCTTCGCGCCGTCGCCGCCGCCGCCGAAGCCACTAAAAATAATCAAGCATCCATCTATAACCGATCCCGTCATACCTACTCCTTTGCGCCGTCGCCGAATCCACTTTTTTAAAAGGATGGAGCTTCGCGCCGTCGCCGCATCCGATGTTTCTTAAAAAGGTTGAACTTCGCGCCGTCGCCGAATCCACTTTTTAAACAAATGGAGCTTCGCGCCGTCCCCGCCGCCGCCACTAAAAATAATCAAGCTTCCATCTACAACCGATCCCGTCATACCTCATCCTTCGCGCCGTCGCCGAATCCATTTTTTAAAGGATGGAGCTTCGCGCCGTCGCTGCATCCGATGTTTCTTAAAAAGGTTGAACTTCGCGCCTCGGCGAATCCACTTTTAAAAAGGATGTAGCTTCGCGCCGTCGCCGCTGCCGCCGAAGCCACTCAAAATAATCAAGCTTCCATCTACAACCGATCCCGTCATACCTCCTCCTTTGCCGAATCCACTTTTTTAAAAGGATGGAGCTTCGCGCCGTCGCCGTATCCGATGTTTATTAAAAGGTTGAACATCGCGCCGTTGTCGAATCCACTTTTTTAAAAGGGTCAAGCTTCGCGCCGCCGCCGCCGCCGCCGCCGAAGCCACAAAAAATAATATACCTTTCGACTTGAGCACATTTTTCACAACGGCTTGCTTAACAGCTAATTTCTACAAAGTCCCGCGTGTATACCCTACATACACCTTCGCGTGAAACCAAAAAAAAAGAAACCTGAAACTATGACAGCCGTTTTCGAGCTTCAAAAATGGTAGGGTATTCTTAAGGTACTCCCAAAATTACGCCGGCTGAATTATGGAAGCTTACTTGAAATTTAAGGTCAACACGGTTTAACGGTGTGATCTTGTATTGATTCACTAAAAGCTCCTATTTTGGGGTCACTTAATGCCCGCGGTTAAGAACAAGTATTGAAGAGTATCCACAAAACACTTTTATCTCTTCAATTTGTTCAATTAGAAAAGTAGTCACGCGTGATTGTGTTTTAACTCGTCGTTTGTAATTTTCCATTAAGGCATCTATTTTAAGTACGTGTTTTGTAAACGGGAAAAAGCAAACAAACGAGGTACGCGGTGCCAGTCGGTGTCAAGTCCTATACTTATGTTAAAGAT
The DNA here is from genome assembly GCA_035610835.1 of Ophiura sarsii. Lineage (NCBI taxonomy): Eukaryota > Metazoa > Echinodermata > Ophiuroidea > Amphilepidida > Ophiuridae > Ophiura > Ophiura sarsii. The sequence goes on from CM069457.1 coordinate 32,705,794, forward strand.
CACCGGCCAAAAGAATGAGTAATGTCGTCCTCATTTTACAAAGGGGGTGGGAGGGTACCAACGGTACCTGCTTTCGGACGACCAAACTAACTCTTTTAAAACCACCGATTGTAAAATGCTATAATAGAAGTTCAAACTAGAAAATCTAAAATAAGTAGCATTCCAAAACAGAAAACTTTGATGAAGATGATTTAAAAGAAAATCAACTGAAGGCAACGTGTCTGACAAAATCTTTGTCGTGGCAAAACTTATTAGATGATGTGTTGTTAAAACAAACAACACTGAATTTCTAAACTTGAAATTCCTATTTTGTCTTATCTCACAAAATATATTTGATTCTATGTCACACGGTAAAAGCTTCCGAATGAAACACGATAAACGCTGGCTCTTTCTCCGACATTTAAAATGATAAATTTCCAAACTAGGAAAGTATATCTGATTACAATCTGACAAATAAATGTCTTGCTGAATGTTGTGTAGGCCTAATGTGCTTTATTCCGTATTGGACTAAAAGACACGCGGCATGTATTGCTCATATTAAACTTATATGAGAAGGCAGTAGGTCTATTTATCTTCCGGTAAATCAAAAAGCGAACTGGCTTAATGATAGTTATTTAAAACTATGACAGAAGGCATGACTTGCCGTTCTTTAAACGATGATCGATGGAGGCGACTTGTTGTAATTCACCCGGTAATTCATGACTATGAAACTTCAGGTTTATAAAACTGAAGAGTCGAAACGCGTCTAGCTACTCTGCATGCCGTCGCCATTGTTTTATCTTAAACATGGTGGGCCTTTACTCTATAGGACATTCTCAACTTATTTGTCTCCTCCCTAGTAGTTTAAACTCAAGGGAGAGGACATTTTAAGTTAGGAATGTTAAGAAGACATATAATACAAAGCTCATTGTATATTATAAGTCACTCTAAGTCTAGAATGGCATTTGGTTTTCCGTATTAGTCCATTGGATTAATTTTGTTCTTTCCCAGAGTCATCTTAGTTACGAAAGCAAGCTAGCTTTCTTTTAGCAAACAGTTTTATAAACCTGAAGTTTCATAGTCATGAATTACCGGGTGAATTACAACAAGTCGCCTCCATCGATCATCGTTTAAAGAACGGCAAGTCATGCCTTCTGTCATAGTTTTAAATAACTATCATTAAGCCAGTTCGCTTTTTGATTTACCGGAAGATAAATAGACCTACTGCCTTCTCATATAAGTTTAATATGAGCAATACATGCCGCGTGTCTTTTAGTCCAATACGGAATAAAGCACATTAGGCCTACACAACATTCAGCAAGACATTTATTTGTCAGATTGTAATCAGATATACTTTCCTAGTTTGGAAATTTATCATTTTAAATGTCGGAGAAAGAGCCAGCGTTTATCGTGTTTCATTCGGAAGCTTTTACCGTGTGACATAGAATCAAATATATTTTGTGAGATAAGACAAAATAGGAATTTCAAGTTTAGAAATTCAGTGTTGTTTGTTTTAACAACACATCATCTAATAAGTTTTGCCACGACAAAGATTTTGTCAGACACGTTGCCTTCAGTTGATTTTCTTTTAAATCATCTTCATCAAAGTTTTCTGTTTTGGAATGCTACTTATTTTAGATTTTCTAGTTTGAACTTCTATTATAGCATTTTACAATCGGTGGTTTTAAAAGAGTTAGTTTGGTCGTCCGAAAGCAGGTACCGTTGGTACCCTCCCACCCCCTTTGTAAAAGCAAACAAACGAGGTACGCGGTGCCAGTCGGTGTCAAGTCCTATACTTATGTGACAGATCACCGGCCAAAAAAATAAGTAATGTCGTCCTCCACAGCTTTCAGAGTTTTTCTTATACCAGCGGAAGTTCAAAGTTCAGCCAACTCACTCTTAATTTAATATTCAATGCAAAAAAAATCTGGAAAAAATCTGAAAACAATCTGGGAAAACAAAACAAAAAATAGAAGCGGCCCTAAATCTGACGAGCGGGCGGTCGTGGACAACATTACAATTTTATTTTATTTGGCCTAACCGCTGGCATGTCTCGTGGTAGCCTATATGATGCCTCATGGAAATAGTAGAGGCAGAAGGAACTACAACGAGATGACCTATATTATAATTCGATTATCTATTCAACTTTACATATGTACCCTATGTGTTGAATCAGATTGCCGACTATAAGCAATTCGAAAGTTGTGCATACATTTGTTGCTTTATACATTTCTATCTCAAATAAATGCTCAAAATCTTACGAGACGCGCGGATTACATTGCAATGAGAAATGCAGTGGCGTAGCTAGGTTTATCCGGCAGGGATAAAAGACATAATGCTGAAACGACAGAAACAACACAAACGACAGAAACAGCTGCAAACCATTAAAATGAGACGAGGAGTATCAATGTGGGGAGTTCAGCACTAGTAACCGAGTACCCAATTCGCAATGCACCCAAACTAAACTTTAGTGTTCATGGTGTTGGTTTAATCTGCAATGTATCCAAACTTATGAGGGTTATCGTAGGGTAGGGGTATGTTGGGGAACTGGCGCGGGTTGAATGTCCGTTGGTGGATTAGGTTGGCTATAACCCCGGGGGTGCACTCACATTGAAAAGGTGGCTAGGGGGAGGGGGCTAGGGTTTAGTGGTTGAGGGTAGAGGTTGGGTAGTAGTTTTGGGTATTGGGTTGGTTAGGGTGGCTAGGGTTTAGGGGTTAGGGTTGGGTAGTAGTTGGGGTTAGGGTGGGTAGGGTTAGGGGTTAACCGGGCTTTGTGTTGAGGGTTTAACCGGGCTTTGTGGGTAGTGTGTAGGGGTTGAGTAGTAGTTGGGGTATTGGGTGGGTGAGGGTGGCTAGGGTTTGGGGGTTAAGGCTTGGGATGTTGGGTTGGTAAGGGTGGCTTCATGATTCTCAAGGTCAAGGGGAGGACCCGTGGAGTTGTTTTGGAAGGGGGTCGTGACCAACTGATGAGTAAAAAGACCCAGCCAACCAAAATCAATATAAAGGAATACATTCAAAATGAAGAAACATGGACTCTTCCGCCAAAGGTGGCGTATAAAAAAACAGCCATTTTCGCGTCTGAAAAAAGAAAACTTCTGCCAAACCCCAACTTCATGCCCCTTCCCTGAAAATCAAAACGGTGTGTCCCTTTAATCAAATATCTATGGTTGGCACGGCATTTAGCCACAATGTTATGTAACATTGTCTGGGCATTTTGTTGGAATACCCTAAAGACCACGGTTTTGATAGCTCAACTGTATTATGGGTTTAAGTAACCATTAACCCTAACCATCCTCAATGCCGCATATGTGCACGGTAAAGTCTGTCTGTGCCAGCTGGTGTGGCACTTTTTCGATGAAATAATGGCCCCAGGCTACATAGTCGGGCCAATACACTGGCCCGAGTATGATTGGCCCCCGTGGCCCAGTGGTAGAGCGTTCGTCTGACAACCGAGAGGTTGTGGGTTCGAGCCCCGGACGGTGGTGGCACCACTCTTTTTGTCCGCGTTTTTGTCAAATTCTTCAAAATGTGACTTAGGAGGTTAGGGTTAATTGTTGTATAATGACACAACAACAGGAGAGGCAATGTGTGAGATACTGGTTGGTGGTGGTGGGCAGCTAGATTTGAAACAAATCAAATACCATTGTGATAATTTTGCACAAATTTAATTTGCTGTTTGTAAATATGGCATACGATTTAAGATTATTGTTAAAAAATACCAAGGAGGCAAAATCAACCAATTTTACAAAAACAAACCGTGTAATGAACCGGTGGGAGGGGGGGGGGGGGGGGGGTATTATTTTAAACCTAGATTTCAATCATGATGCCATGTAAAAGAGCTTGACCGAGTCTATTCATTCACACCTGGACTTGTTTGTGTTCCATCAGTTCATTGAAGGCTATTGGATGACAACTTGATTGCTCAATGCCTCTGAGGACTGGGCTGTGGTCACCGTATGTGAAGTACCCAAAACATTTTACAGTATAGCTTGAATGCATAACCATCATCATTATAATGATCAATCAAGGAGGGATAATTGAGATGGGGTGGGGTGGGGTCGGGTGGAAGGGAAAATGTCTTTAAAAGTATATAATAGCGCTAATAACAACGCGTTAACGCTAATAACATGAGTTTAGCGCTAAAAACGCGTACCTCGGAGGCTTTCTAAGCGCAATACTAGCGTCGGCGCTAATAACTCGCTAACGCTAATAAAGTGATAGTATCGCTAAAAGCACGCTAACAACGTTAATGTAGCGACATTATCGCTAACTAGCATTATTAGTGTTAACAGTTAAATTGACGTTATAGCACGTTAATTAGTGTTGTTAGCATTAATAGTGTTATCAGTTAAATTGACGTTAATAGCGCGAAAGTCGCTATTAACGTTATTAGCGCGCTACTGGCATAATTAACGCTAAAAACCCGTGCGTGTTCGATTTTCGTGCACCGTATACCGGCCCGTTTGGAGGAAGCAGCTGCAATTCGTGTGTACAGGCGTTCTGAATTTCCCCAATCACGATTTATAAACAATGTATTGCGTAGAATAGGGTAAGTTAGAAAAATAGGACTCCTTTGTACTCATTTTATTGCAATTTAATAGACCGAGTAGGGCTCGCGTGCTATCCTATGTGACTCGCCGTGCCCGTATAGCGTATACCGAATACCGTATACCGTATACCGTATACCGTATATCGTATACCGTATACTTCTATGTGAACCCAGCCTAATGGATTACAATAGATATCGACCGAATACCTCAAAAGCACGTGTATTTTTAATACTACACGATCTGAACGTCAGCTTGCAGCAGGCACGGTTGAGTGAATTTTTTCAAGGCATACTGGTGATGGATGAGTTTAGTTAAACGCGCTTTCAACTCCCATACCCATGTTTAAAGTTATACACTTTTTAGAGAGTTAGACGCGTATTTAAGTTAAACACATTTTCGAGAATTACGTGTAGTTAAACGATGTGATATCTGTAACTAAGCACAACCACCATGTGTACGCGATTCGCAGAATTTAAAATAAAAGACGGTTTTGTGAAACACGTTGTTTAAAAGATAAACTATCGTTTCATTTTAGACATGAACATTAGGTTACAAGGCCCGCTTAGCAGCGCTATAAGTTGATGCCCTAAAAACCGTCAACAAATTTAAATATTCGCCTAGTCCATCCAAGCTGGTTGTTATATATGACATAATTCTCGTGTGCAACCAACCGGCTGTAGTGAGTTTACAGGCATGAGCGTAGATGTAATTTGCAACATAATGGAAACTTACCCATGCAGTTAGCCCCGAATTTAAATATATGCACTGGGTAATCCTCTCGTGGTATTGATAACAATAGGTTTACCAGAGAGAATTAATAGCGCTTCTAAGCGGGCAATTTATGTCATGCTTACTTAGTCACGGTAAGCCAAACCGCGTTTAGTACAAGAATATGACCCCTTAGATTTTCGTTTGTATCTCCGACTCGAAATTAAGATATGATTTAAATTCTGAACGAGTATGTTACGCAAAAGTGCCCCACCCCCATAATTTGGAACCCTTAATTTTATATTGGAATAAAATAACGAAGAAAAACGAGTATAATGTATTGGATATTATGGTACTATGTGTAGCCTAATTCTGAGCCTGGGGCGAACTTGCCCCGGCCTATGGGCGAACCTACCCCGGCGTCGGGCAAGTTCACCTTTTCAGACATCTGTCTTTATCATTTACTCTTGCCTTTACAGTAAGGCCTAGAGTACTGAGATCATGGTCGTATGTAGCCAAGATATCAATCTTTCACATAATATCAATAGGTCCATTCAATCTTTAAAATTGGCGTCTTCAAATGAAAATGGGGCGAACACTCCCCGCTCTCCCTTACACTTTCAATAAAGCTGATAAGACCTGCAAGAGCTTTAAATTGCAATGCATTCAATACAAGATGGCATACGTGAGCAAGCGAGTCCGTGTTGGCGTTTGTATGAATATGAGATTAATGAATTTCGACGGTTTTCATCACATCTTCATCTGCCTACTTTTTATATTAATTTTATGCAATAATGAAGCGCATTAATTGAACACTGATAACATTTATTTTTTCATAAAACAACCGTTAAAAACACTCTAAGCAAAAAAAGAAATGAATGCGTTTATCAATAATGGTGACGATATTATAGATCAGTTTCCGATGTCCGCCAATTCACGTACTTTTATGGAATGGTTCCTTGTTTGAAGTGCATTTTGGCCCTCCGAACCAGTAGCGTAGCCAGTGGGGGGCAGAGTGTGCAGACTGTCCCCCACCCCCCCCCCCAACCCCCCCCCCCCCCCCCCCCCCCCGACACCTAAAATGGGGACGCAGAAGCGGAAAAATGGGGACGAGAAATTGTTCATGTAGTACATTTACTGTGCGATTTTTTTTGACTGTGCGATTTTTTTTGGACTGGAAAAAAAATTGGGGCAACCTTTTACGAAAATTTTAGAAAAAAATCCTAGCTACGCCACTGCTCCGAACTGCTGTTCTTTGAATGTTAGGGGATGTGATTTCCGAATATTTTATTAAGATTTTTTTCTGTTACATAATTTCTGTTTATTTAAAACAAATACAGAATACAGCACGGTTTAAAGGTGTGTTTTGTATTTAGTCCTGTCGTGTCCATAATAATTAAACTCTTCAATTTGTTGAGGTAGAAAAAACTATTACGCGTAATTGTGTTTTTAACTCGTCATCTTGTAATTTTCCATTAAGGTATCGATTTTTAAGTAGGCGTTTTGTAAACGGGTAAGAGGAAAGGAGCGCGGTACGCGTTGCCCTGTGTTGTTAACTCCTATTATTTTGTAAAGGATCGTCATAGGCGATGGTTTGCAATATTGTCCAGTGCGAAACTTTTTTCTCAGTATCCATACACATCGGAGCGAAGTGATTGAGTGAATCAAATGCAGATTTATCTTTGTTATTCAACGTGTTACCAATTATTCGGCTATATTGTGTTCTTCACTACGCTAAAGGTTACATCGGGACTGTAATCAGGTAAGAACGTACTTTATTAGGGGATTTCTAATAGTACACACAATAATCATAATCACTGAACACGACTGAAGTCGTTTTAGGTCATCTTAGAGATAGAGACACTCACGAATTGCGCGAATTGGTATTAACGTATCTCTTGAAACCTGATAGGCTATACACTACCGATAAAAAAGTTACTGTAATAGTATCTTTATTCTTCTGCGAATGCATTGACGTTTTGTCAGTTGTTCGTTGTAGTAAAGAATTCAAACCTGTTTCATCATATCTCTGAGGAATTAGAAACTCTTAGTGCACAGCGCATTTGTCTTATTTACTTCACTCGATGGTCCCGTGAAGTAAATAACACATATATAATACATCTTTTTTCCACGTTAAATAATATGTAAATCTTTTTATAATTTCTTCGGGTGCTGTCGTTCACTGTTTTCGGTGCATTTTTGGATAAATTTACATCTTATTCACCATATTTCAGTTTCATTATCATTCGAGAAATGAAATAAGAAGCAATTTATGAGCGAACTTTCAGACTTACGTAACATTACGATTCCATCCACTTAAAGGTTTGAGACTATCCTTACTATGCTTTTCAAGCTTTTCCAGGGTAATACATCTTCTCCCTCCATTACCATTTATCTGATGTATTTCACACCACATTTTATTGCCAGCGCACTTGCTAACTCTACCCAAGGCTGAAGGCTCTTGGGGAGGCCTGTTTCGGCTTCTGTAAGTCTGGTCTATGGGACTTTTAATTTGTTTTTCTTGACAAAAGTAGCAATAATGGAAATAATGTGTCAATGTTCATTTTTGTTTGCTGGTCGAATGAGTGAAATCCATATTTACTAAGTTAGCTAAATTAACTGAAATAGCTTCAATAAAATTACATAGGTATAAAATGGTTGGTCCATATCATTCCTTGGATAATTTGCTGTGTGGAACCAGAAGCCCAAAGTGTGACTTTTGAAAGCTGTTGTAATAACCTTAACCCTACCATATACCACAAAACACCACGACCCAACAAGTTTGTATCGCCCGGCGTGGAAGTTTTTCGATGAAAAAATGGACCCACCCCATTTACTTGACGCAGTATACTGCGCCAAGTAGCCTTGACATCCGAGGTGAAGTGGGAAATCACAAGCCGCTAGTGCTGGAGCCAGTTCATGGTTCAAATCCCGGGGGTGTCGGGGGATATTTTGCGTCACTTTTCGACTTTGAAAAAAAAATTCTGAAAAAAGTGGGGGTAGAGTAAGGGTTTGGTTTATAAGAAATTCGAACTTTGAACTTCAATTTGTTATAAAAACTAGTGATATTTCAGATTGTGTAAAATTAAAAGTTCAAATTTTGAAGAAAAAAGTCACAATATAGTATCCTAGAGTAGATTGTAGTTTTAAAATTTAGCCAAATGGGGGCTAAATTCAAATATGTGGCAAGACATGTGGGGCAAGAGTGTAGACTGCATTTTGGCTATATCGCACAAGGTCCTACCTCGGCATGTGGTTAATGGGGAGTTGGGTCTGCCAATTCAAAGTGCTACTTTTGAAAGTTGTTGTGTTAAGAAATTTAAACTTCAATTTGTTTTAAAAACTAGTGGTTTTTTCTTCAGATTTTGCCAAATTAAAAGTTCAAATTTCGAGAAAAGTCACGATATAGTATGCCCTAGAGCAGATTTTAGTTTTAAAAATTAGCCCAGGGTACTGAAAGTTAACATGTGGCAAGACTGTAGACTAGTTGCTTTCGACTATGGAAGGACCCGACATGTGGTCCAGGGTACATGACCTGTAAACCTGTCCAAAAATACAGGTAACTGGAACGTAATGAAGTACACCTGACACAAAACGTCCCTGACCGGGTGCTTTGATATTGGCTAATCCAAAATCAACAAAATCGGTACCAAAAATCTGAGATATATATACATTAAATGAGCAAATTTCTTCTCCGAAGTTTGATAGTTTTGAAGTAATGATTGTTTCAATGACCACGACTAACCATAAAAAGGTTGCACTAGAATTGGTTTCCTATGGGATACCATTGATTTGTTTTGTCCACTGTGTACTATCTGAACCAGTCAGGTATGGGGATGAATGGGTTTATACAGTTATCGAAAGGGAGACTGTACACACACATATTTTCAATGCGTAATCACACACTTAGCAACGATATCCCATAGAAACCCAATTTTAGTGCAACAATTTTGTTGGTAGTTATGGTCATTGAAATAATCATAACTTCAAACTATACGCTCGATTTTTATTAATGAGGTTTTAAACTAGGGAGAAGAAATTTGCTCATTAAATGTATATCTCAGATTTTCCGTACCCATTATTGATTTTGGATTATCCAACATCAAAGCACTTAGCCATAGCCAGGGACTTTTTGTGTTAGGTGAACTGTCACTTGGCAGATATATCCGGGACACTCGGGAGATATATCCGGGACACTCGGCAAGCCGTTCTCATCAACTCGTATCTCAAGTCCGTGTGTATAACTTCATAATAACTTCATAATAATACGGCCCTGCTGTTATTTCATGCTGATAACGCACTTACATCAACATCAACATCAAGTGAACAAATCACACCAACTTTTAATTCAGTTTTCAATCAAAACAGTGAATGATTTCTTTTCTGGCATGATATTTGCTCGTTTCTTATTCTTCCCAAATTTGTAGAAGATTGCGCCTAGTATCATAATTATATCATTAACCAAATAGAAATCACATTCTTTTATTGTTATCTTCAGCAGATATTACAATTTGTGTAGCACTGTGTTTTTGAAATGAAACAGATTTGTGATTTTCATAGTGATTCATTGATGAACACAATACTTAATCAATTGAAACTCATTCAACACACACACACACTCCCACACTAACCTTGTTTAGATATTTCTGCATAACTTTTTTTTTTGAAACAAAGATAAGATACCATTTGTGCTTATGTCATTGAAAGGATAAGACAGTATCCCGTGTCACTAACTCCTATTAGACTGTGAATTGTGAACCCTAACTCCCTGAGCGTAATCTTGTGAATTAAACTATCAGGGGAGAAACACAGGTCGTTTTAAACCAGACCACCCGCGCGTGCAAACGGGCCCGTTGGTGCGTAGCGCGAGATAGACAGGGCGGGCCATCGTGCGGTCGGGTTTTATAGCGAGTATTGGATCAGGAGGGTTGTCGGTAAATCGGTTGTTAAAATATATTCCTTTACTAGAATGATCGTAAGAGATGTATTGCTCAACCTATTGGCAAACTAAAATGCTGATGAAAGCTATTACAATACCTCGTTAATTAAATCATCTTAACCCTAACCCTGAGTGCTAAAAAATCCTAAGTCCCTCTACAAACGCATCAACCGGGGTTAGGGTTAACACCTATCTTGATAATAGAGTCCCCAAGGTTTTTGTTTTTACTCAGCCTATATGGTCCCACACCACCAAGTAAGTTTCCTATTGCTTTGTGTGGTTAAAAGGTCAAGTTCGTGTTAATTCTTTTCACCTTTATAGCAAACTGGTTCATTTAAATCATTGTTTTTATTGAAGATCAATATGTCTTCTGCTTAAAAACAATCACTTTGGTGGGGTTAACCGGCATTTTTTCCCCGCTTCGGGCCAATGATATCTATCTTAGGTACGAAAGGCTGCCTATATGGTCTCACACCACCAACTAAATCACCATTGACTTACATGCTTAAGCGATCAAATTAAAGTCTGATTTTTTCAACTATCGAGCGACTGGTTTGTTCAAATCCTTGTTTTCTTTGAAGATACTGATGTCTTCCATCAAAAGAACACCAATTTTTTGGGGGGTGACCTTCATTTTTCCCGCAACAGGACGTCGAATACTAGTCCACTCTCCAAATTGCTGTCTGCTAGCTATATTCGGTGCATTTGTTCTAGAAGAGGTGAAAAGAGAAAAGTTGTGTAAAATCTTACTAATGCAGAAAATACCATGGTTCTTTGGTTTAATTTTTAGTTTATAGGCTACAAATAACAAATAACACAAATTTCTTTCATACCTTTTCTGTACATTTAAATTAATGGTTAGAGGTGGGTTCTATCTTGAATTAAAAACACCGATAGTGATGGGCGCAAGCACAAATTTATTTGGAGGTGTGGGATCTACAGATTTTTTTTCTTCTTCAATAACTGCTCATTACATGTGATGTATAGGCTTTTCCCAACATTTTTTGTCCATTTTGATATGTTGAATTAACTTTTTAAGTCCCTTTTTGACAGATTTTCATATACAGTCATTATGTCCAAATATCATTGCTATCTACCGAAGATAGCAAATTTCAGAAAATCAATCGTGTTTTCATCAATATGGGCTTGTTTTAAAACCGATACCAATAACAGGTGTAAGAATTAAAGTGGCCACAAGAAAGGTCAGTTAGACCTAAATGACATTTTGGTTCTTCAAACATAGCATCAGTCTAATAAATGGTTTTTTGAGCCAACTAAGTGCTGATTTTCATACTATGTTTAGGGTTTAGAGTACAATTGTTGTACCTAAATTATTCTCGTCGATGCATTCTGTGTTATTAATATAATGCTTATTTAAATCAGGCTGGTGCCATCATAGCAATGACCAGTACGGGCACAAACTTCCGGCATCTCTCTCGCTCAAATGCCTTCTTCTGGGAGTCTTCCTCAGAATCCTAAGTCACAATCTTTCGAAGAACTCTTATAATATAATAAGAAAAAGTAAAATTAAAAAAATATGATTAGGCACAGTACTAGGTAGGCCTAGGCCTAACTAAGATTGTCAATTTCAAATTTGCTCAGAATCTCATGGGCTTGACCAGGCATACAAAAGTAGGGGTGTGGTTTCCAATAATAAAGGCAGATTAGTGACCATTTTACAGAGAGTCCACCTTTTCTCTGTATCAAATTTGATATTTAATTTCAGTTGAGTCTGATTTTAAGTAAGCTTATAAATTCAATATTTATAGCGGCTATGGCGATGCTGATGATGAAGGAAAGCTGACCAAGTGCTAATTTAAGCCAACACTTGTACTTGTACACTGAGCCGATTTTTGATAAAAATGTTCCTATATCCTATCTACATAGCTTTCGTGTACAATACTACAAATAATTTATGGTTAAAGCTGCCAAATTTTGATCCCAAGCATTTTATATGTTTCCAAACGGGTCCCGGACAACAAAATTTGCATTTCCACACATCGACTCTGACATTTGTTGGCCCATTTTGAGTGAATTTAGCTATACAATTACCTTCAAGATGCCCTCGGGCGAAGAAAACAGGCACTATTGAGTAATATCAGCCTTGGCTAGTCCGTGTAATTGAAAATCACAGCAGACAAGAATGTAAACACTCATCAGCTAGTGCTGTGCAAGAAATCCCTACAGTTCTCACACCACCAAATAAATCGCCATTGACTTTACATGCTTAAGAGATCAAATTAACCCTAACCCTCCTGGACACTAAAAAAACGACAGTGCTACAATATTGTACCGCGCGGCGGCCCCATCAATCTCGTGCCACGCTCAGCGCGTGGTTCAACTGGTTAAAACAAATTAAGTTTTTGGAACCTCCCCGTGTAGCTCAGTCGTCAGAGCATCAGACTTGCACGCACGCGGACCGGGTTCGATTCGCGGCGCGTGCGGAGACTGATTTTCCCCTCAAATTTGACCCGTTTTTCTCCCCTGATATTCTAATTCACAAAAACACTCTGAAGTCTGATTTTTTCAGCTATCGAGCGACTGGTTTGTTCAAATCCTTGTTTTCTATGAAGATACTGATGTCTTCCATCAAAAGAACACCATTTGGGGGGGGGGGGGGGGTTGACCTTCATTTTTTTTCGCAACAGGACGTTGAATACTAGTCCACTCTCCAAATTGCTGTCTGCTAGCTATTATATTCGGTGCATTTGTTCTAGAAGAGGTGAAAAGAGAAAAGTTGTGTCAAATCTTACTATTACAGAAAATACCAGGGTTCTTTGGTTTAATATAGAGTTTATAGGCTACAAATCACAAATAACACAAATTTCTTTCATATTAAGAGCACTGTATACCTTTTCTGTACATTTAAATTAATGGTTAGAGGTGGGGTCTGTCTTGAATTAAAAACACCGATAGTGATGGGCGCTAGCACAATTTTATTTGGAGGTGTGGGATCATATCCTAAGATCGGGGATTTTAGCTCTAAATTGGTGGAAACAGTGAAATCGTGTAAAATAATACTGTTCAAGAAAAAAAGCTAGAGATTTTGGGCCTAATGTGGAGGAAATAACCTAATTATGAAACATTTATGTACATTTACAGCACTTTTTACCTTTTCTAGGATGTTAAATTTAGACTGGTGATCAACTGAATCACTCAGCGGCGTAACCAGCAATTTTTATCTGCGGGTGGGAGGGGAGATCACACTGTGAATGGCGGCATCAAACCTTTTTAGGGGGTGTCAAACGGATGGGGTCGTGTGGGGATAAAATGCGCAGAAATATTTGGACTTTTAATGCAAAAAATGCCTGCATTTGCTATGATTTAGACAATTCAGACCAAATTTAAGCTACTTTTATCAAAATTTGCAATTGTTTGGGGACAAAATGTCGTTACTGGGAGCCCCCCCCCCCCCCCCCCCACCCTAGTGCCACCGATACTGCACGCTTTAATAATGGCTCTGTTCAGTGGCTTTTTAAATTACGATTATCTCGTAATTTTCTTAATAATGTACCAAATTTGATCATTTTTGCTACACAAACAATGATTTTATCGCTATTTTTAGAATTTTGTTTCAGTCAAGCATGTATCATCATGTTTTAAATACTATAGTGTACAAATCAAAGCAACAAATCAAATTACAACTATCATATTTATCATGTTTAATATTAAATCATCCATTAACATAGGGGCCTAAGATCGATTTAATTTCTGTTTTGAGAAATTGAATTTTTGTTTAAATCATTGCACTGCCATAACCTAAAGCTATTAAGGTCATGAATGAAGACATTGCATTATTTGATTTTATAAGATATTATATATACATCATCACGGTAAACATGGTAAATGGTGATCGTTTGTTCCGTTTTCTGACAATCAGACTCGTTTCTCTTATCAAATATAAAGTCGGGCATCAATGTTTTGGTAGGATATTGCTCTTAAAATATCGTACGAATCTTAGTCCGGTCAAACGAACGGTTACAAGAAGCAAAGTCACAAAAGTTGTTAAATTCTAAAACTAGCTATAAAATCGCTGTTTGTGCACCATATATGTCAAATTTAGCATCATAATATTGAGAAGATTACGAACAATCCACCTACTTCGCCATCATGGCTGCCAACTAACCCTACCTCAATTTATTCAGGGAAAACAAACTTCTCGTAAGGTTTTAGCACAAGGTCGACATCCTGAAATCGATTTTTGCGTGGGTTAGAAATCGGCAAGGTCACTCATTGAAAGCGATACCTGCGTGCTGACTGACCCGAACCAGATAATATTAACGACAAATCTTCCCTTCATCCGCAGCACAGATGTCTCACTTGGAAGATACCGGCGGACCCGTGTGATTTATCGATTTACTCCAAGCTTCGAACACGAGTCATCTGCCGTCATCATAGCATAGTGGAGTCTTCAAAAGGATGTTGGGATTTACTGCATATGATTCTACTGAAATCAGCTGAAAATTCCACCATGCTTACGTCACCCGCATAGACTCTTTAACGTGTTGTATCCGCTGCTTTATCATCAAGGCAGACTATAGAGATCAAGAGGACGTTCGAAGTCAGGTATCACCAAAAGATTGACGTATTTATTCACCGTTTAATGTTTTGAATATTTCTTACATATCATAATGTAAGTTTTGACAGTTTAAATGTTTGCGTGGGGACATCTCTACTATTTTGCGTGCAATGTGTTGAACTCCGGAGGGAGTACTACTTGTAAAACGTTGTTGTGGTTGATTGCATTGGCGATGACCTTTGACTTGTTAACACTTTCCACGCGGCAGGCGTCTGCAGACGATATTCCAAAAGTTCACAAAATGCTTTAAAAATGTCGAAATTATTGCATTTTATTACCATATTTGGAATTACCGTGTGAAATGCATTAAAATAAGTATAAATATGCCTAGTATTGGTTCAGTAATCCTTGAGATAGACATTGGAATTTGGGAGAGGTTTCTGACAAATCTATTTTGTATATGGTCAGTTTTATAGCCGCGTGGAAAGTGTTAATAGGTCGTAACACATCAATATATTAGTAGTTTCTAGAATTTGCTTTATAATTCGACTTTGTTGAATCAATGTATACTACAAGGTTTATGTCGACTGAATTCGGAATGCATAATAGAAACTTTACCGTTAAGTAAGATACCAAACCCTGTATGCACTGCAATTGCTGTCAAGTTTGTAGTTAATAGCGCAAGGTGAGGAATTTGCATCGGGCAATTTCAAATTCACTCACAATTGTTTACATTTTGCTAATGTCAGCATTTAGGCATGAAAAATAACCACCCTCTATCACAAGTTTATATTTAACTCAACACAGCTCTAAGATTCAGAAAGAAACATGGTTGGCATACGTTATGAATTGCGTAATGCAAGTTATGTTTTTTTAGCTGTCATAGCCATAGTGGGGTTTTGTCGCTTACCGACAGTATTATCTGACCCGGAAGTTATTCTCTGCAACACACATAATATCAGTCAAAATGTCAGTTGGTTAATTTCAAGAGACCCTGTCACTATCGTAGCAAACAATAATTCAGTCAGTCGCTGCGTTGTATTGTATCTTGACGAGAAGAATGCCGTGTCCATTAAGGTTTCAATCTTAAGTAAAATAGATGTGCAGTCCTACATTGTTCTGGAACAGTTAGAAGATACAGGGTTGAATTGTTCAAAGGCAATCGTATCTTTGGCAATGGCTTCAAACTCCTGCAGTGTGCATTTTGTTACAAAGGCGTTTAAATTGAAAATGATTGACGTCCAAGGTATTGTGCAAGTAAGAGAAAGAAATGCCTCTGTCGAAAAGTGCTCCGAATTAGTTGTCAATCAGTTGACTTCTAACCTCAACAGTGTATTACCCACGTGTGATACTGCTGAATATGATATGGTACGGCATGCCGTGTCTTCGTCGTTTAAGAGTATTACAGTGTCACGATGCAAAAACGTGTGTACATGTTCACTTGGTCATAGAGAATGGACTAGTGTCTGTGAGGGGGGCATAGCATCCCATACACTGATCATCTATCCGAAGGAATTCTATCGTTTCAGTTTTGGTGGCAAGCAAGCTAATGATATCAAACCAAATGCATTTGCAGGATTATCGAGGCTTTTTGATGTAAGCTTGGCTCAAAACAGATTAAGATATTTACCAAGGGGACTTTTTGTCGGGCTTGTTTATCTTACGCGACTACGTCTTGGAAATAACTTATTTACCGCGTTGGGAGTGAATGTATCTAAAGACTTCACGAATCTGAAATATATATTAAGTCTTGATGGTTTGACAACTTTGCAAAGTCTCTCCCTACCTTCAAATCTGCTGACGTCATTGCCGTCAGGTGTATTTAAGCACATGGTTCGATTGACGACACTATCATTAGATTATAATGAATTGCACTCATTGATGACAGATTGTTTCGCCGGATTGTTAAAATTGGAAGAACTTTACCTCCAATTCAATAGAATAAACTTATTGTTACAGAATGCTTTTGAAATATTGGGTAATTTGCGGTTTTTATCAATTAATAACAACAAACTTAGGACCTTGCCAATCAATGTGTTTTCAAACCTGGTAAGCTTAACGAATCTGAATATTGGCAACAACTATCTCACTTTCATACCGACAGCTGGTTTAATCCGTTTAGAATACATTTTTATGGATCAAAATGACTTGTCCTCGGTGCCAAACATTGGATCTACTCAATTGCGCGGTGTAGGGTTATCTATTAACCAAATAGAATCCTTGTCGATCAACAGTTTTGACGGATGGACCAAATTACAGTATCTCATTCTTTCCCAAAACCTTTTGACCTTCCTGCCAGTATACATATTTAAAGATTTGGTTAAACTATCTAAACTTGATGTTACGGACAACAATATTAATTCATTGCTGACAGGTAGCCTTGCGGGATTGGTTAATTTAAATGAACTCCATCTTGATAACAACTTGTTAACTACGTTGTCGGTTGATGTATTTGGCGATTTGTTAAGATTAACACATCTATTGCTATTGAACAATAGACTGTCATTTTTAGGTGGTAGTTTATCCGGATTAAGAAGATTAAAATGGCTCAGTATCGCATACAACAATCTAACCACGCTGCCACATGACGAGTTAGCTAGCTTAGTTAAATTAGTAACTGTATTTATGGATCATAACCAGCTGACATACATACCAGTACAGCTATTTTCTGGTTTGCGTAGGCTTGCAGTAATCCGTTTAGCCCACAACAATCTTACATGGCTACCAGCAGGCATCTTTAATGGGTTAGATAGATTGACACTTTTAAACCTCGAGTATAATAATTTTATATCGCTTCCAGAGATGATATTTGGAAGCAGTTTATGGAACCTCAATCTAGCATTTAATAACCTGACATCCTTACCGGAGCGTGTTTTTTCTGACATTGGTGAAAATGAGTTAGGACATCTTAACTTAACATACAACCAAATACAAACGCTTTCAAACAATGTGTTTTCTAGTCTAAATCATTTGGATTCATTATATCTTAGCTACAATCGACTGACGTGGCTTCCAGCTGGACTTTTTATGGGAAATGTTAAGTTACTTAAACTTCACCTCAGACATAACCGATTACATAATGTAACAAAAGATTTGTTTAAAGCACTTTCGCAATTAAAGACGTTAACTTTGTCACACAATGCATTTGTTTTAATGCCAGAATTCATATTTCAGTCTCAAATAAAGGTTTTCAAACTCGATCTACAAAACAACAATATACTCGAATTAAATGGGACGTTATTTGAGAATATGACATCACTGCTTTATTTGGACATAAGCAGTAACCGCCTGAGTTGGCTACACGCATCGATACTTCGACCGTTAAATATTTTAAAGGTCTTAAACGTTTCAAATAACAACCTAACACCATTTCAGTCCATTGAGTCAGTTAATCATGTTGAACTGCTAGACTTAAGCAATAATAACATAGGAACCTTGAACGAGGATGCATTCGAATATCTGAAATCGATTTTTTTGCTGTATTTAGATAATATCAAAATAACCGAACTGACTCTTGGAATATTTCGTAATTTAACTCAATTACAAGCGTTGAGTGTCAGAAATAACTTTTTGAAGAAAATCGTGTCAGGCCTTTTCGAAAGCAACAAAAATCTTGTCAGCCTTAAATTATCTAATAACCAAATTACTAGTCTATCTCCATACATATTCGCCGGAATAACGACTCTTGTAGAACTTTATCTGCATAACAATAACATACAAAAGATTGAAATAAATGCATTTCAAAACACGTCTATCGGTACCCTCGATTTAAGGTCAAATCCACTATATCGAGTCAGATATGGATCATTCGGAGGTGTAGAAAACACATTAATACTAGTTGATGAAAGTGCAACATGTTGTTTTGCTACATCTACACTAAACTGTATTTCTACCAATGCTCGCCCTATCTATCTTACATGTAATAGAATGCTGGAAGAAATATTACCTAGGCTATCTATGTGGGTTTTAGGATTGTTTGCGGTTCTTTGCAACGGCGTCGTGTGTTATATGCGCTTTTCAGAAAGACAACCGTCTGTACAAACACAACTCATATTAAATTTATCGATATCAGATTTCTTAATGGGGTTAAACATGTTATTGTTGGCATTTTCTGATGCTTACTACTGGGATTATTTCCCATCTTATTCTGATCAGTGGCGGCACGGAGCGGTATGTAATGTTGCTGGTATACTCTCAATACTGTCATGTGAAGTATCGGTATTTTTTATAACACTGATTTCATTTGACAGATTTCAAGGAGCGTCTTTTCCCTTCAGTAGCTATCGGTTAAGGTCCACATCTGTCAGGGTTTGTGTTGTTCTGATTTGGTTGGTCGGACTTTTACTCAGTAGTATACCAGTCCTACTCTCCATATCGTATCCTAATGCGTTCGAATTATCCGAAGTCTGTGTTGGTGTTCCTATTGTAAGACGACTAATCGGTACACAAAATACCTCATCAATTCAGACAGAGAACGTATATTTCTATAGTTTTTCGAGTGTTCCAGCCGGGTCATTCTCAGATAATAAATTGATTGGGATTTACTTTGAAAGCGCTAAAGATGTATATATTGTTGGTGTTAGAAAGGTAGCGAATGATATCTTATACACAAGTAATACGATCACTGGACACACAGTTGCTGCATATTTTTCTATTATAATTTTCATCGGTGTCAATAGTATTTGCTTTATAGTTGTCGCTTGTCTCTACATCTCTATATTTGTTACTGTCAAACGATCGGCTAGGGCAGCTGGGCGAAACCGAAGCTATTCCGAAGAAATTCGCATGGCTGCAAAAATGTCGGTCATTGTTTTCACCGACTTTTTTACTTGGGTTCCACTCGTGATAGTGTGCATTATGGTACAAGCTAAAATCATAATAGTTGACCCAGTGGTATACACGTGGACTGTTGCTCTCATATTACCAATTAATTCGGCAATTAATCCTTTTCTTTATACTATTGTACTGGCAATGTCCGACTATCGTAAGATGAATAAAACTAAAAAAAGGAAAATGCGCGAGAGAAACAAATGAATGGAAAGTGAAAAAGGTAATTAGCCTTATCATAAAGACGTGTCTATATATAGTCTGTCTAAAATGTGTTTGCTTAGTGTTGGGTTTCACAGCGTTTGAAAGAATTTTCTAATAAACGGAGTCAGCTACATTGCGAGTTCTTGATTATAGTCATATACTCATGTCACGTCTCAAGTCTAGATATTACAACCACAAATATAATATTAATGATAAATTATAATACGCCGGTATCCGCCGCAAGCGACGCTCATGGCGCTTCTCTACATTACAACAAAAATAACATAAAAAGACATATTAAAAATGCGTAAGAATAAAGATGAGGAGAGTCACATCAAACAAAAGCTTCAGAGTACAAATATGTCTTCAGGTTTTTCTTAAAAATGTGTACAGAGTGGTGACAGTTTCACATATTCAAGCTATTCCATAGCTTTGGTGCTGCGACATGAAAATCTCGCAGTCCCCACTGATGTTTTGCAGATTGTTTGAAGACCGTAGCCCGCGATGCCCTGGAACATATGGTTGCACGAGTTCTGTTATATAAATATAATATAATAAAGCAGATCTACAAGTATTTAAGTCTCTGTTCAATTGGAAGCCAGTGTAGGTCTGCTAATTCAGTGGTTATATGATATGTTGTCTTGGTATAACAATCCAGGCGGCTATATTCTGCAATCGTTGAAGGCGAGAGAGTTGTGAAATTGTAATTCCATATAGATGTGCGTTACTAGATTCAAGCCTGAATGTTACAAAAGCATGAATGATGGTTTCAGCTGCATCCCTCGTTAGATGTTGACGGATTCTGCCAATAGCTCGTATTGAGTAGAAAGCAGCACTAGGGATAGCACTGGATCACAAATGTGAGAGGTCCCATGAAATTTTTCAGGACCCCGTAGGACTTCATAAAACAAATTTGAGGGGTCCCTAAGAAATTGAGGGGTCCTGAAGTTTGGGTATTTGAAAATGGTCGAAACTGATACAGTCGCTAACACAGATACGCAGACTGCGCACTCAGTGCGCACGGCCAAGTTAGCATGTGTAAATCATATACCTGTGAATGTCGTGACCATGTCATATTACTAAACCAGTAGATACTGATAGAATGTATTATATAAAAATCATTGAAACTCTCGCGGAAGCAATTCGCCTGCGATTTAGAGATGTTTGATTTTTAATTTTATTTCTACTTTTTTACGGACAGTTTTAATAAATTCATATTGTAAGCAAAGGATGGATATATAATTTACAGAATTTCTTAAGGTTTCCATTTCCATACATCGTCAAATTTAAGGGGTCCCTTCAATTCTGATCGGGACCCGCAAGTCTTTCCAATTTGAAACCGGACGCGTCACTGCAAGAAAGTGAGAGGTCCAGGACGCGCAGACGCGTCAGAATGCGTTCACTGGAAAGCAGCCTTTGATACTGCTGTCACACGACAGTCTTAACACTTTCCACGCGGCAGGCGGCTGCAGACGACATTCCAAAATGTCACTGAATGTTTAAAAAATGTAAAAATTATTGAATTTCATTAACATATTCAGAATCACCATGAGAAATGCATTGACATAAGTACAAACATGCCTAGTATTGGTCCAGTAATCCTTGAGATAGACCCTGAAATTTGGGAAATGTTTCTGAAAATTCTGTTTTGTATATGGTAAAACAAATAGCCGCGTGGAAAGTGCTAATGTTAGATTTGAATCAAGCATTTATACCCCC
Source organism: Ophiura sarsii (assembly GCA_035610835.1). Lineage (NCBI taxonomy): Eukaryota > Metazoa > Echinodermata > Ophiuroidea > Amphilepidida > Ophiuridae > Ophiura > Ophiura sarsii. Next base: position 32,727,239 of record CM069457.1, read on the forward strand.
GAGTTGCGTACATTTGTAGCTGGCACAACATCGGATTCCCTAACTCTAGCATGTTGAATATAGACCTTTGTGATTTACTGTTTGGATCCGGGGATCATAAATTCTGTCTTTGAGTCGTTTAACTAATAGAAAACTTGTATTTATCCATGTTCTGATATCATCAACGCAGCTTTCAATTCTGTGAAGCGCAGAGTCAACATCTGCTAGCAGACATGCATGCATGTGCGTATCATCAGCGTAGCCGTGATAATTCGGTTGATGAAATGGGAAAGTATAGATTGGAACTAGTCCGGGTCCGACACATGAACCTTGTTATATATTATGTTATTATATAAATTATATGCCAAAAGTATCAATTAAAACGATGTTCATCTCCACAATTTATAATTGTTAATAATCTTACAATAATTCACGTAATGTTGTATGTATGTATGTACGTATATTTATCATCGAAACACTGTAAAATTATATGTAGTATTAGATTATGATCAAGAGAGTGTTATAAATGACCGATAACTTTAAAATAATACCGTGGTGGTAACGCATGGCGTGAATAATTCTGAATGGGCGCGCTGACACGGTACCATACGCAGCTGTGCCGACATTCACTACCACAGTAACGCTTTGGTAAAAAAATATGACCATAGATTACAGATGACGGACTGCCAACCAGAAATGTTAACCAAATGTAGGCTACCCCAATTCTCAGACTTTTTATCTCTGAGACGTGTGGGGGTGGGGGGGTGGGGGGTGTGACCAACCTTGGGTAAACAATTTAAAGGAGGGAACCTACACAGCCAGTTCTCGTCTTTTACATTCACACGTATTTCTCTTCCTAAAAACCCCACACCGCAGACGCGCAGCCCTTTTATGGCAAAAGAATGTATCTTATATGTAGTTTTCTAACAGTATACTTCCTTTTAACATGAAGTTAGCTTTTTTCTCCATAAATCATGTAGTGGTAAAACTTTTATTGTATTTACAAGTTGCAACTTTATTATCATTAGAATTTATATCAACACCTTACCTGACTAAATTTAACATTATTCTGAGTTAGGAACATGCATGGTAAAATCACTGTTGGACTAGATGTAAAGATTATGGAAACTTATGTCCTGGAATTAAAATGAATATTGGCAATGTCTTGCTAGACGTCCCGTAACTCATGTGCGCATGCTCAAACCAATTAAAATGCGTAGTAGTTGTCCACGGTTTATTCCGTACGGGACGTCTAGCAAGATATAGCCTGAATATTTTGTTGAACCAATCCAATAATGGTACTCACAAATAGACGGTGTTGTCAACCAGTTCGGTTGACTTTTTCAGTAATGATTTGATCCACTTCTGTTTCCCGCGAGAATTGATATTCTCGTTCCCAGGATTCAAAGTTGTGATGAGTGGATCGAACACGTGACTCAGAGAATAAATGCCCTCGTCGCGGTTGAGAATGTTCGGCCCCTGTCGTCGTATCCAAATTGCTTCTCGTATCCATCTTTTCTGCTTGTCTGTGTCTTTATCGAGGATTTTTGCCCTTTGCCCTTTGAATCCTGGGAACGAGAATATAAATTCTCGCGGAAAACAGAAGTAGATCAAACCATTACTGAAGAAGTCAACCGAACTGGTTGACGAAACCGTCTAATTGTGAGTACAATTATTGGATTTGTTCAACAAAATATTCATTTAATTTATATCTACAATCCTGATGAACTTATTCAAAGATTTATGTCCTTGAAGCACTCAAATAACTGTATGGAGAGTTACCTTGGAAGAGCAACCCACCATTGTTGCCTTGGGGATTCCACGAGATAGAATTAGGATTAAAGTAATTAGGGCAAAGAAATTCCAAATTGGGACTTCCTTTCACGGGTATTAAGGTAACAGTCGTTACTAGATAATAAATCGGGTGGAACTTTAATAATAAATATTAGGAAATAGACAGGCTGGCAAGGTCATTGCACTTTCGACTTTCTGTACAACATTTTTGTTGACTTCAGGAAAACCAGGTAGAATTTCACTCTCCGCCTGTGCACGATTGATCTGGTCGAGTTAGGACTATTTTGACAATTACAGGCCAAGGTCTGGTCTAATAAAATTGATTATTCCAAGAAGTAACCGATTAAATAAATTGACAGCTAATTCATTTAACTCGTCCAATTTAATAATGTTTTGATGTTGTTGGGAAGTTCAGACTGTTATTCTGAGAAAACATCTACATGTGTAATTTAAAAAGCTTATGTATTGTGGTAAACATTGTAAACTGGCATACATTGCTGATCAATAAACTGATAGGTCGAACGTTTATGAACTGTTATTGTAGGTCGACTTTGGGTTAAATTTGGTCACAAAATAATTAAGAGACTGTAAAAGTCAACATCAATTAAACTCGGACTCCACTGTCAAATGACACACTTATGCTGCATGTGTATACCATAGGTTCGTTAACCCCAGATAAGGCCTGCCTTATCCTAGGTTTACGTCCTTTATCTGGGGTTAACAACTTAAACCCCAGATAAGGCCCGTTATCCTAGGTCTACGTCTCTTATCTGGGGTTAAGGCCCTAAACCCCGAAAAACGCACCTTATCTATGGATAAGGCGCCTTATCCCTATTTAACGCTCCTTATGGGGTTAAGGCGCGTTAACCTCAGATAAGGGACGTAAACCCCGAATAACGCGCCTTATCTATGGATAAGGCGCATTATCCCGCTCCTTATCTGGGGATAAGGAGCGTTAACCCCAGATAAGGCCTACCTTATCTGGGGTTTACGTCTATGGAAGCATAAGTGTGTCATTTCCACCTTAACCCCAGATAAGGCGGGCCTAATCTGGGGTTAAGGCGCGGATAAGGCGCCTTATCCCTAGTTAACGCTCCTTATCTGGGGTTAAGGCGCGTTAACCCAATATAAGGGACGTAAACTCCGAATACTGCGCCTTATCTATGGATAAGGGGACTTATCCCTAGTTAACGCTCCTTATCTGTAGATAAGGATCGTTAACCCCATATAAGGCCTGCCTTATCCTAAGTTTACGTCCCTTATCTGAGGTTAACAACTTAAATCCCAGATAAGGCCCGTTATCCTAAGTTTGCGTCTCTTATCTGGGGTTAAGGCCCTAAACCCCGAATAACGCGCCTTATCTATGGATAAGGCGCCTAATTATCCCTAGTTAACGCTCCTTATCTGGGGTTGAGGCTAAATTAAGTGCTTAAATAATAAGGTTTCCAATGAAGGGGGGTGTCAAAAATAGAAATCGATTTTTAGGCCATTTTCAGCAAAAAAAGACCGTTTTTGGGCAAAAATCTATTTTTTGTGTTTTTTGGTGCAATTCATATCTTTGAACTATGTACTATCCACCAGTAATTAGTTTGACCTGATTTATTGTTTTTTTAAGGAATAATACATATTTAAAGCTGCTAAAATATATATAAAGAAAATAAAGGCACAAGGGAGTACAAAAGGGCACTTTTCTCAGTTTTATAGTTGTATTTGCCACTTATATTCGCTAGTTGCTTAATCTGTCAAGCGATGCTGGAATAAATCAGCAAACTAGTTTAACATGGTCTATGACATTTATATATAGTTTAATATCGACAAATATGGTAAAATTCAACATTAAAGGGGTATTCAAGGGTTATTTAACACGAAGGTATAGAATCGTTATAGTGACTTAGAGGTGTACATGTATTTAATGGAGTGTCTTCCGTGCACTCCCAGGACTCCCCCAAACCTACTTTTTGAACTTCTTTTCATGGTCCTTCAACATATTTAGGGTGTTACCGAATTTAATGTTAGTATGCTAAGGGGTTATTCAAAATGGCGTCCAAAATGGCCGCCAAAAGGGTCAAATTTCATAAAAGAACATACATCAACCAAAATGTATGATGACAGTATAGTTTTAACTATAGGATGTATGTATTACACTCACATCCAGCACGTTCGCATTGTTAACATACTTTGAATCCAAGATGGCCGCCAAAATGGCCGCATAAAACATAGAAATAGCCAATAATAACAGCATATTTTGTATCATATTCATCAAATAATTTAAGGCTACCAGATGGACACCAATAACTACCAATGGTCAGAAGAAATTAGCAAGATGGCTACCACTAATATGGTCAAAAATAGCTGATTGAACCTTCTAGTACATTTTCGCTAAATACCAGTATAAGCAGATAAGTTAGTGATTTCATGGAGATAATTATGGTGATAATTATGGGCTTCAAAACCCTACCTTATATTGAAATATCCAAAAGGATCATCAAGCAGTCTCATTCGCCACCAAGTATGCATAGGTAGTTGTATGAATTCATCAATGACCTTATTAATCAGATATCCTTTATATTACTTACTTAATTGATTTGGGGTCATTGCGGTATCACTCGCGGTCTGTAGATGATCACCTGGGGTTATTAAATGATCACTCGGGGTCATTAAACGATCCGTTTGGATCATTAAATGGTCATTTTGGATCATAAAATGATCACCTGGGGTAAGTAAGCGACCGTCCGGGTCATGATATGATTGCTTGGGGTCATTACGCTATCACCTAGAGTTTTTAAATTATCAAATGGTGTAATGAAATGATCACTCAGGATCGCATTTGGTCATTAAACAATCACTTTGTGTCAATGGTCACCACGGGTTATCACATAATCACTTGGATCGAGTCAATAAATGATCACTTGGGGTCATTAAATCATCTCCTGCTGTTATTAGATGACAGTTTGGGCGGCTTGAGTAATCAAATGATAGATTGGGGCCAATAAAATATCACTTGAGATCATTAATGATCACTCAAGAGTCATTACACGATCCATTTGATCCATTACATGGTCAGTAAATTGGGGTCATTGAATGATCTCCTGGGGTTAAGCGACCATCCGGGTCATTAAATTATTGCTTGGTGTCATTAACCTATCGCCTAGGGTCATTAAATGATCACCCGGGGTAATGAAATAATCACTCAGGATCGCATTGGGTCATTAAACAGTCACTTTGTGTCAACCGTCACCAAGGGTTATAAATTATCACTTGGATCGAGTCAATAAATAATCACTTGTAGTCATTAAATCATCCCCTGTGGTTAGTAGATGTCAGTTTGGGCGGCTTGAGTAATCAAATGATGGATTGGGGCCATTAAAATATTACTTGGTGTCATTAATGATCACTTGGTGTCATTAATGATCACTTGGTGTCATTAATGATCACTCAAAAGTCATTACACGATCCATTTTATAAATGACACGATCCATTTGAGTCATTACATGGTCAATTGGGGTCATTGAATAACCTTGGGTTATTAAGCGACCATCCGGGTCATTAAATGATTGCTTGGTGTCATTAACCTATCCCCTAGGGTCATTAATTGATCACCCGGGGTAATCACTCAGGATCACTTGGAGTCATTAAACAATCCCTTTGTGTCAATGGTCACTTAGGTTTACTACAATATCACTTGGATCGAGTCAATACATGGTCATAGGTGTGTGTTAGCTGACGGCTCGGGTCATTAAATGGTGAGTTGGGGTCATTAAATGATCACCCAGGGTTATTCAATGATTAAATTTTTCGGCGACCATCTTGGCCATTTTAAAATATTAAAAATATTACATTTTATCATAGAAATATAATGAATGCTGTTTCAATAGTTTTTGCGGTATAGGTATTACATACTATTTTCAAAATGCAAAACACCTGTTTTAGGTCATTTAACATCAGTTCTAACCATCTGGCGGCCATTTTAGAATGCGATAAATATTCAACACTTTCACAGAGGTGAGTCGTTTATCTAAAAGCATTAGTTTAGCAGTTTAGAATATGGTATATATGACGCAATATACGCTATTATAAGTTATTTTTACAATTAGGGCGGCCATTTTGGCGGCCATCTTAATTTAATATATGTTAACAAAGCAAAAGTACTGGATATGAGTTACTAGTGATCTAATACATACATACCATTGTTAAAAAGTATACTTTTATCATACATTTGGTTTGATATTATGTCCTTTATGAAAATGACCCCTTTGGCGGCCTTTTTGGACGCCATTTTGAATATCCCTAATAGCATATCAAAAATAATTTGTGCATCACCCTGAATGGGTTTTAGGACCATTAAAAGGAAGTTTAAAATGTTGGTTTGGGGAGTCTTGGGAGTGCACGGAAGACCCCAAGTAGGTACTACGCCTCTAATTCACTATATGATTATATAAATATACATTATATACCATTGTCAAATAACCCTTAAATGCCCCTTTAATGTTAAATTTCACCCGATTTGTCATCATAAAACTATCTATAAAGGTCATAGACCATGTCAAACTAGGTTGCTGTTTTATTCAACCATCGCGTGACAGATTAAGCAACTAGCGAATATAAGTAGCAAATAAAACGACAAAACTGAGAAAAGTGCCCTTTTGTTCTTCCTTGTGCCTTTATTTTCTTTATATTTTAGCAGTTTTAAATATGGACTATTCCTTAAAAAAGCAATGAATCAGGTCAAATTAATTACTGGTGGATAGTACATTGTTCAAAGATATGAATTGCACCAAAAAACACAAAAATTAGATTTTTGCCCAAAAACGGTCTTTTTATGCTGAAAATGGCCTAAAAATTGATTTCTATTGACACCCCCCCCCCCCCCCTTCATTGGAAACCTTACTATTTAAGCACTTAATTTAGCCTAGATGTAGAGCTGTAACAAAAAAAAATGCCGTGATGCATTTTTTTAAAGCACATTTATTGCCTTTGGATGGTCTACTGATAAGCAATCCTGTCAATTTCTAAAAATAAAAGTGTAATAACAAACAGAAGAAATTATCACATTCGCAGGATTCGAACCGCTGACTTCGTGGTTGTGAATCCGATGATTTGCTGTAAATTAAGAATTACATCGATTTCAAAATACAAATATCACTTAAATAGAAAGCTAAAATGATATATATTTCGATTGTTGTGCGGTTTTTTTAACATAGGGTTATCGACCAAAAGTTGATTATATGCTGAAAGAGATTGTAATTCTGATTTCATTATAATGCATAACACTACTTTTTGAAACGATTCTAGACACAGATTTCGTTCGTACATAAATGTCGTCATTACGTTTTGTCGATTAAAATTCGTGGCAAATCTACGGTCACCTGATTTATCTTTGCAATTTGCATCATGGGTATACTACGTGGAAACACAGAGTCATGTGACTTTTGCCCAGGACAAACACTTGAGAATAACACGCCCCTTTAAAGTTTAAGAGCTTGTCATAATTAACTCTCTGTGTGTACATTATAGTGCGGTGACATGGTACAGACTGTCTTATATAGTATACATTTGTTCAGAAGTAGAATTACTATTAGCTCAAAAGTGGAAAGTGTTTAATTTAATACCAAACAAAAAGATAATAAAAAAAAGAATATATCAAACATCAACTACTACAAGTTTACAACAAACAACAACAATAACAACAACAACAACAACAACAACAACAACAACAACAACAAAAACAACAACAACAACAGCAACGACATCGACAGCAACAACAACAACAACGACAACAACAATAATAGCAACAAGTCTTAAGTCTTAAATATAGACAATTATAATATATATTATACTGTTATTAAAAACGATGTAAAAATATGTTGCATGTACATGTATGTGTATATCGATTGAATACTGCTGGCCGTTCCTCATCTCTATAACACCACTGACACCTATTTAAAGATTTCAAATTCAACAGCAAGGCCAGTTTGGTATAAGACTCTTAAGACATAGTTAAGTTCATTTGCACCAAGGTATTACATCTATATATGTCCACAAACCAATTACCGTTCCATTAGGCCCATGTCAGTAAGGTTATCTCAGGTCATGGTGTATACATATAAGTCAATAACTCTTAGCATGGACGGACTATATTAAATACGTGCGCAAAGACATTATTAGTAATTTGCTCCTGCCATGGTATGTATGTCTGTAAAAGTTTCACAGGCTGCGTATAGATAATTGGAAATGGTTATGCTTCAGCTGCTATGATTGGTTGACAGGATTGTGCGTTAATAGTGTGGGTGACCTCTGTGAACCAACGAAACTAAGTGTACTTGACGTTTTGGGTGGCCCTATTTAACACTATGCTGAAGTACCAAATACACACTGTATCCATGATGTGACCTTGCTAGAAATTAAGTTGATCTCTGCAACGAGCATAATGAACATGTACCAGTACAGGTTTGTTTTATTATGAGAAGTAATATCATACAGTCGCTACGCGCTGAAAAATACGCGGGCAATTGACAACACCTGTTTGCAGGCAAGTCAATGCAGAAAATGTTGCCGCAAGTTTCCAGTCACTAGGTTCAATAATATGATAATAGTCATAGTTGTTCACCCTATCTATGCATGTGAATACGTCATAATAGTACAGGCACTGATGATGACAAGGTATTAACCTTGCATATTACGATTACAATTCGAGTGCCTCTCCCTCTTTTGCTTCTGTAACCTCTGACTGAAATGGTAAAGCGTCCAATGTCTGCGAATCAACTATAGCATGTATAGTACAGTATGATAATAAATTTACAATGTCTTGGATAATGTAAGCCATTACTAAAGGCCCTGTCACACCATAACGTATCGCCTCAACGTATGCCAGCGTATGCGAAATATCGAAAAATACGTTGGTGTACGTTGGTGTACGCTGATATAAGTTCGGGGTACGTTGGGGATACGTCGTTTACGTTAAGAGCACGCTGTGATACGCTGTGACAATTTGGAACACGTCGAGCCCGCGAAAAATATTGAGCATGCTCAAAATTTCTCGACGTACTCAACGTATGCTTCATACGTTCTGCATAAGTTTCCGGTAAGTTTGTGGTACGTTAAATATATGTTGACATACGCTGACATACGTTAGTGGTACGTTACTCGTAAGTTGGTATACGTTGATGAACGTAGGCTGACGGGGAAACGTACAGCCAACGTAGTGATAACGAGTTGATAACGTATATGTGCCGTATGTCTAACGTATGCCAGACGTATTTCCAACGAGTTTCGACGTATTCTCACGTATTCACCTTATACCGGGCGATCGTGTAAGGCCCTGTCACGTATCCATAGCGTATCCATAGCGTATTGAACGTATACATAGCGTATGACTAACGTATTGATAGCGTATCACTAACTTATAACATACTTATGACAGCGTATGCGAGCGTATGACTAACGTATATGCTTAACGTATTATAATTTACTTAACGTAGCGTATGACGATGGGTTGATGGGGTCAGCACGACAGACCATGAAGAAGTGAGGATGAGATACTCAAGGGACCCATTTATATACTCAAACCCTCCATAAGTTCCCAAAACGCCGAATGCTCGCTAGCTGTACGGTACATACCCTAGCTGTACGGTAGCCCTGTCACACCATGGCGTATCGCCTGAACGTATGGCAACGTATGCGAAATATCGAAAAATACGTTGGCGTACGTTGGTGTACGCTGATACAAGTTAGGGGTAAGTTGGGGATACGTCGTTTACGTTAAGAGCACGCTGTGATACGTTGTGAAAATTTGGAACACGTCGAGCCCGCGAAAAATTATTGAGCATGTTCAAAATTTCTCGACGTTCTCAACGTGTGCTTAACTTACGTTCTGCATAAGTTCCCGATAGGTTCGTGGTACGTTAGGCATACGTTTACAAACGCTGACATACGTTAGACATACGTTGACATACGCTGACATACGTTAGAGGTACGTTACTCGTCGTAAGTTATAGGTTGGACCTATAGATTTACCCTTCTAGATATTTTAATAGTTATCATCTAGGATGCGTTTACTTGAACTGGCAACACTTGTCCCGCCGTGTACGAAACACAATTTCTGCATCGGCATAAGTCACGTGTTCGTTGTACGCCGAGGATACGCTGAGGATACGTCGAACACGGCAGACATACGCTTCGAATACGTTAAGCATACGTTGGTATACGCTCGCCGATCGCATACGCTGTGATACGCTGTCATAAGTTTGTTATAAGTTAGTGATACGCTATCAATACTTTAATCATACGCTATGTATACGTTTAATACGCTATGGATACGCTATGGATACGTCCATTCCATCACCGATGTCGACTTTTCCTAAAAAAATCGTTGGGAAGTTGGACGTTCTTGGACTCTGACAATTTTCGAGCTATTTTTTGAATACGTCGGCATACGTTCAGGCCACGTTCAGGCCATACGCTATGGTGTGACAGGGCCTTTACGCTGGTCAGGAGGGTGTATAAATACATCTATTCAGACAATGAAGACGGAAACTAGCACGCTACGTGCACGGTAAGATGGCGACACACTTGAAAACGAGGCTCTCCCCTCTCACGCACTATCACCCACACTGCGTCGGTAGTTTCATGCAGATTGTGCATCGCGTGACGCGATTGGGCGCGCTGATAAGAGGGGAAAGCCTCGCTTTCGTTTTAAAATGACGATTGCGTGCAAGTGGCGTATAATAATCATGATAATAGTTATTTACAGAACCAATATCTTGCATAATCCAACCAATACCAAACCCGAGTTTAAAAAGTATATTTTTAATATTAGTAGCCCAATTAGAATGACCGTTACTATCAAGATAGTAAAGCATCTTATAACATTTATTTGGATAGCGATCACTTGACATTTGAATAACTTTTGACCAATACGACATTAATCTAATTACATGTAATAAACAATGGATATCTGCCACAATCACCTCGGAGGTCAAACCAGTTTTGCATCGATATATTTGCAACATTTTGCATTTTACCTCTCAGATTTTCAACAGTTTTCCAAAATTAATTTGGATTTTTGCAATAATATAAGTTGTTGGCGAATATTGTTCTGATATGACTGTTTCTTAGCTCTACACAATTTCTTAAAGATGCGTTTTTTGGCTATATATTTGTTCAAATCATTAACAGCACTAGTTCTGAGGACAAGTATGAGGCAATTTAACTTGTCGTGCTTGGCTGCAATTACAATACATTCTTGATCAAACCAAGGAGATTTTTTTACTCTGAATGTTTGTTGTTTATAATATGGTTTAAGCATTGAGATCCCGGCATAAAGTACATTGCAGACACGGTCGATTGAATCATCAATACTTCATTTGTTAGGCAACAATACATTACAGATATCAACCAACTCATTGCGAACAAATTGAGAATTAACACATTCACTGAACTTTTCCAAGATGTTATCATTCCATTTATATTGTGCAATTGTGCAATCTGTTACATCACATATCAATGTTACATTTCAATGAACAGACGATTGGCGGGTGATCAGATTCTGCTCTGTCGTCAACAAGAAAGTTGGTTATAAGAGACTAGTACATAATCAACAAGACTGGAACCATTTGATCCAATATATGTAAAGTTTCCCTTATCATCACCAGGTTTTCTACCATTAACAATATGAATACAAAGTGATTTACACATATTTATCAACATCCTACCAAAACTATTTACAACATTTTCACAAGATATCCTTGGTAAAGAAAAATTGTCAAGGTTATAACAATTCGGAAGATGTGCTTGGTCTAGATCATCATTATCAATGTAGTCAGCAACCGAAGCTGCAGTACGAGCGTTCATATCACCAGCAACAATTAACTTAGCTAAAGCAAGAAAGCAAACTCCAACTGTGCAAAAATGGGTTGAATGAACTGAGCAAAGTGATTGTTGACATTGACAACGAGACCGAGAAAGTTAAGAACTCCTACAAAGACATAACAGTTTCGATTTTTTTTCCCAAACTGGAGAAATCAGAAAATTTGGGTCTGAACAAGCAGTATAACCTTAACCATGCAGCAACAGCATAATATTTTGCATGAGCTTAAACAAGCCCACATTTTGCTTAAAGATGGGGTGACAGGTGACGTCACACCGGGCAAAACGTGGCTAGTTGCTATTGTCCTTTGCCCGGCAGTTTGCGCGCGCATCATGTTTTGTCTAGGACCCGTGCTTTTAAAACTCGCGCCAAAGCATTATAAAGGGCAATACGGCATAGCGGACAGTGCAGTTGGGGTCATATGCTGTTCCCTCAAGCGTGTATCGACAGTCCAGTCCCTTCGCCCGTTGCGTTTGTTGATAAACATTGGATGTAAACAACGGTCACCTCATAGACAATGTGACCAAATATGTTGAACTCATAGAAAAAACTTTTGTCGTCCACTTGCCAGATGGACTGAAAGCTAGACGTCATAAGGAAAACAAACACAAAACCAAGACAAGAAAAGAATGTAGGCGTCAGCTAGAGTATACCCTGTTGAACTTTCTTGAACAGGCATTGGCCCCTGGGATATTAAAACGCTTTCCACGCGGCTATTAGTTTTACCATACACTAAACAGATTTTTCAGAAACCTTTCTCAACTTTCAAGGCCTATCTCGAGGATTACTGAACCAAAACTAGGCATGTTTGTACTTATTTTAATGCATCTCTCATGGTGATTCCAAATATGGTAATGCAATTCAATAATTTTGACATTTTTGAAACATTTTGTGACATTTTGGTATGTCGTCTGCAGACGCCTGCCGCGTGGAAAGGGTTAAAAGGAGCCTATTTTGCCGACAAGCTGGACATTCAAATAGAAGAATTGGCAGATTTGCCACAGCCATTTTCTATGTTAGATTTGGATATGACTTCCTTAAAGAACTGCCAAAAAACAACAGAAAGTGATATTTACAGATGTATTAAGTACTTTGGACTTGATGTACTAGATTGTATGGAGACAAACATTGCCAAGAGCCAGGTCGACGATGAATCAAATCCATGTAGGCCTACAGACAGGCAGTACCCCTTTATTCAGGCCTGAGTGATGGGTTTAATATCAACAATTTTTTTAATACTATACAAACAAGTATCCATAATATTCTATACCTGCTAGGCATGTCGTTATGAGACCAATAAGACATGGTTCAGAGAATCTTTACCCTGAAACTTGGGGGGGGGTTTCCACATATCAAAAGAACTAGTCTAAATATTACAATTGTATATAGTTCGCTCAACTATTTGAAGAGATATAGTACTCTCTTAATGTAAAAGAGTGAAAATGTCACTCGTTGTTCAGAGTGAAGTCATTGTCACTCGTAAAGAGTGAGTTTTCACTCGGTGTCGAGTGACTTTTCACTCTGTGCAGTTGATGAGTTCAGAGTGAAATTATTGTCACTCGAAAAGAGTTATTTTCACTCTGTGTCGAGTGACTTTTCACTCTGTGCGAGTGATCAGTTGTACCAGATTTAATTTGAGAGCCGGAACACAATCAAATAGAAAAATATAAAAAAACTCAAAATATTCTTTATTTTATTAAATTTAAACATTATTGAAGTGATAAGTAATGAAGATATCAATGTTAATTGTTTCTGCAATAATTTTAAAGTCCAAATAATGCTTAAATATAAATTACATTAATGAAACGCGTAAAAACATCGATAAAAAACACCATAGAAAGTAGATTTAGATACTTTACATAGAGAAATATCATGTTGATATATGATATCGTTTCACTACCGAAAGGAAGTGATAATGTAACATAGGCAAATGACAGCAGTTGGTTGGTTGAGAAAAGGTAAGTATAGTTTGGATAATGACTCTTTGTTTGTTATGAGGGAGGAGGTAGAATTTATTGAATGACCCTCGTAGGTTGTTTGTTTTTCACTATCGATTCATATTTTATAGAGGGAAATACTTTTTGACAGATTTAAAATCATGAAAGCATAATGGGATGGTTCTTTTCGATACAGATGGAACCATTGAAAGCGAGGCTCTCCCCTCACCACGCACTATCACGCACTATCACGCCACACTGCGTCGTGGTTTCACGCAGGTTTATGTATCGCGTGACGCGGTTGGACGCGCGCGCTGAGGGGAGAGCCTCGACGCTTTCATTCTAAAATAGCGATTGCGTGCAAGTAGCGTATTCTACCATCCATTGTCACCATCATTTTAATGAATCCAGTTTCCGGCAGCATGGTGCTAAGCATTGGTTTCCAGTTTCCAATACGATTTATTCCGTTAAAAATATACTACCGGGTTCCAAATTGTCGGTTCCTTTCATCTATGCTTAGCACCAAGCTGCTTGAAATGAGATTCCATTGTAATAGAGTCAGATCCACATCGATATTAAAACACTGTTTAAAATGTTGTTGTTTAAAACAATTTAGCCAACATTATTTAAATTTTAAACGACATTGGTTAAATATTTTTTGATTTTCATAATTTTTACCAATAGATGTTTAAAATTTAACCAACATTGTGCAAGAATATTTCAAACAACAGTTGTGCAATTCACCGGTTAACTAACAGTTGTTTAAAAGAGCATGTTTTAAACAACGTTGAGTAATTTCTTAACAAGTTGTTTAAAACATGTTCTTTTAAACAATTGTTGGTTGACCAGTGAATCGCACAACAGTTGTTTAAAATATTTTTGCACAATGTTGGTTAAATTGTAAACAATTATTGGTTAAATTTATGAAAAATCAAAGTATATTTAACCAATGTTGTTTAAAATTTAAACAATATTGGGTAAATTGTTTTAAACATCAAATTTTTAAACAGTGTTTTAACAGTGTAGAAGGCTAAGTTATCGATCCATGGCTTTATGGAGCGTATAACACGCGATATGCCTAACAATTCAAATCGGGCAATTCAAAAGTAAATTTCACACACGAGTGCTCACAGTGCTGTCTGTAAAGTTGGCGTATTGCGGATTGGACAGAAATCATAGCCTTCCCACAATGCATTTTTTTTAATTTTTTTTTAGAGCTTTTTAAAGTAATATTTCTCTCTATCGATAGTGAAAAAAATAACGTCAATGAATAGAGCAGAACAAGAACTAAAATGGTGTGTTTTGTTTTACGCTCGTACTGTCGATTCACGTTTAAGCTACCGATATCTTTTCTTGGTTGTACCTGTTAGTTTCTTTAAATTAATGTTCGTCATTTTAGGGGATTCCTTGTGTTATTTAGCGGCGATAGTTAGTGCCATTGTCTTGTTAATACTAATAGTATTTACAAGTATAGACGTTATCATGGCGAGATATTGCTTAATCTTACAATGCAAGCTAATAGCTTCATAAACTTTATCTTTTCTATCAGCTGACCTTGATCTTCCACACATGGAGTGCATCAAATGGACTCACCCACGCAGATAACCCTATTTGGCCAGATAGTCTATCTCGCCATGGTAACATCTACTTTTTGGGGGGCGAAGCCACCCTATTAGCATGTTATTGCAAAAATTTATACATTTAGGTATTTCTAGACATAAACCGAATAAAATATCAACAGTTGTCTACTCTGGAAAACAAAATGGAAAAAGAGAAAGTGGAGTGGCAATCATTCTGAGAGGTAAAGCACAAAAAGCACTGGACACCTACACAGTAATTTCTGACCGTATTGTTACAGTAAGGCTTAAAGCAAAGCCAAAATCAGTTACAGTAATCCAAGTCTACGCTCCTACATCAACACATGATGAAAGAATCAAAGACCTTTTCTATGATCAATTGCAAACAACCGTGGACAAAATAAGCAAAGGTGATATTTGCAAAATGATGGGTGACTTAAGTGTAAATAAAGATAACCACCAGACGGTTGACGGAAGAAGCGGGTCGGCAAAATTCACTCATATTGGGTATGTGGCATTCCTATGATATACTCATTCTTCCAGTGCAATAAAAAAATCACAGTGTTTCTAATTTTTGAAAAAAAACTTATCATAAAATTTACGTAATTTCACCTTTTTTTCCTTACTTCAAAATACATATTATTTGATAAATGGCATTGCCATTGTTTACAAGTTAAATTTTTCAAACTTATTTTCCAATGGCAAGTTGTTGACAGAGTACACTTTATAAATACAGTATAAACTAAGCATCAGTGTTTCTATTCTTAGAGAAAATTATGATAGTTTTTCCAATTTACGAGGTATTTTTCACCAAAAAGATGATTTTTTTTTATGTTCAGTTTTTCAGTTGGACAGCGGTTTCAAAATAAATTTGTATTATAATCACAACTAACACCCCCTGGCCCCATGTAAGCAAAAATAAAACCATTGTGTTCTAGCTTGTGTATAATAAAAACGCTCCAACAAAGTTAATGTTGTTTGTGGCATATGCTGCTATTTTAGCATTTCTAGATAAGGCCCATAATATGCTCAATAGAATTCGGGACCAGCAAAATTCACCAATATTGGGTCTGTGACATTTCTAATATAAACTGCTTCTCCTCTTGGTGTGCTAAGCAAAGTTCAGTGTTTCTACTTAAAGAAAAAAACATCATATGAAACGCATAATGTCCCCATTTTCTCTGATTTGCAGATGAAAGTTTTTGAATTAATTGTTTTGCCATTCCTAACACTTTGCAGATTTCATACTATTATTTTGAAAAAACATTTGTCAATAACGTTATCTTCATAATACTGGGGAAATAAGATATGGGTGTTTCTATTTTTGGGGGGAAAATGTGATACATTTTCCCTAACAATTGATGTACTTTTTGTTAGTTGGTCGAGTTGGGCGTTACATTTGTCATGTTTGCCCCTCTGTACATGGTAGTAATTTTGAACAAGAATTCACACGTTGTAGCGAGTTGTGATCAATGTGTATCCATCTGCCAATATTGTTTAAATAAAACTGTTTACTATTTTTGTTCAAAATATATATGCTACAATTCAGGGGAAAATAGAGACCAAATTCATCAATTTTAATGCCGAATAATGTCAATATGAACATTGTTCATTGCACAATTATTACCGTTATTTAGGGACTAAGCTGCCGCGTGATGGCGATCGTAAAGAGGTCGCGCAGTGATCGTTATAGTGGTGTGCACCCTTAATGCTTAGAGAACTAGTTCCCCTAATGTACACGCTTTAAGAGCTCTCCATGGAATAGAACTTTTCACGAACTTCAATAAAACTCTGAAGATATCATTTTATACATAGTTCAAGCATTATTATAATGCCACACTCCTCTTCAGTGTTTCTAGGTAATTTCCAAGGCTGTGACTTATACCCGAGATCCGTGTACCATACCCAAAATGTTTAAAAAAACCTCACCACCAAAAACATTGTTTTAACATTTCAAAGTCCAAAACAGGACCTTAGATGACTCGTATTTGACCTAAACCCACATAATACCCTTGACCCACACCATTAGGGATTGTAACTCCTAACCTAAGATCTTATACTAAATTATTTAATTCATTCTTATCAAAAGTATGATTTTTTTCAACAGTGTTTTCTGTGTAAAAATACAATTTATTTCAAAGCAACAACATCTTAAATCAACATACCGTGTGTCCTCAGTGTGCACGCAGGGAGTGAATAGTGTACATTACATTCCATTTGTCCTCAGTGTGCACGCAGGGAATGGAACATGTATATATTACAAAAAAAGATTGTACTAAAAAAAACAGGTACAGGGGGAGGGGAAGGGGGCGGTCGGGCACCCACCATGAATGATGGTTTGTCTTAAGATATTCATAGATTTAATATGAAACAAATTTGCCGACCCCCTTCTTCCGAAAATTCCCCAAATCGCTGGTGGTTAGCTTTATTTACACTTAAATGCCAAAGTTGGAGAAGGAGAAGACACCAAATGTGGAATTGGTAAATTCGGTTTAGGAGTAAGAAACCCAAGCGGCGACAAACTAGCAGAATTTTGTCATGCCAATGACTTTGTTATCACAAATACTTTGTTTGATCATCATAAAAGAAATCGATACACATGGGTATCACCAGGAGATAGATGCAGAAATAAAATTGATTACATCATGGTTAAAAGAAGATGGAAGTCTAGCATCACCGATTGCAAAACCTATCCAGGAGCAGACTGTGAAACAGACCACATACTGCTGCTTGCAAAGATGCGAGTGAAACTGGCAAGAAATAAATTCAAGCAAAAACAACGAAAACTAGACCTCAAGAAACTTGAAGACCCTACCATCAGATCTACCTTCAGAAGTGAAACAGAAAGCTGTTTTGAATTCAACTCAAACAGATGGAAGATCAAGAAGGTGAAGAATCATCAGAAAGTCTATAGACTACCTATAGAACGATCCTATCTGACACAGCCGAAAAAAACCCTTGGTGAATTGAAACGGTTCCCTAAGAAACCGTGGATCAGCAATGAAGTACTGATTCTAGCTGAGGAAAAAAGCAAGCTGATAAAACAAAGAAATTCTCCTGCTCAGGATGAAAGGTACAAAGCAGTAAGATCAGAGATACAAAGGAAGCTTAGGAAGGACAAGGCAGCTTGGCTTGAAGAACAGTGCCAGAAGATAGGAGAGTTTGACACATTTGGAAAATCCAAGAGAATGTTTGACATGATAAAATCTGTGAAAAATGACGGCAAAATACCATCACAGCAGGCATGCATAAAAGATGAAGCTGGAAATGTGTTAGACCATTAAGGAAGACATCTTTAACAGGTGGAAAGGGTATGGTGCTCATGCTGTTTGAAAGACCAGAGGAGGAGGAACCATTGACTGAGGAACAAATTTCTCCAGAAGATCAAGAACCACCACCACTCTTGTCAGAAGTTGAGCATGCTATGAAAAGACTAAAAACTGGAAAATCACCTGGACTAGATGGCATACCTGCAGAGCTGATCAACGCCACAGGCCCAGCGGGTATCAAACTTCTACTTAAACTATGTACCAGCATCTGGAAAAGCTGCCACTGGCCTCAAGATTGGAAGATACAGGAGTTCATAGTCTTATTTAAAGCAGGAGATCGAAAACAGTGTTCAAACTACCGAACTATTGCACTGATTAGCCATACCAGCAAAATCCTCCTGTTGATAATTGTTGACCGCCTGAAGAGGAAGTTGGAACAAGAACAACCAGAAGAGCAAGCTGCGTACAGGAAAGGAAGAGGAACAAGAGACATGCTAGTATGTTTACAAATTATGATGGAGAAAGTAATTGCCATTGATCAAAAAGTATTCATTATGTTCATAGACTACTCCAAGGCTTTTGATTCAGTTAGCCACTGCAAACTTATTGAGGCATTTCTGGAAATGGGCTTCCCCAAGCATCTCGTCGCACTCTTGAAATCTCTATATGTGAACCATAGAGCAACAATAAGATGGAATGGTGAACAGACAAAAGAATTTGAGATTGGAAAAGGAGCAAGACAAGGATGCATAATTCACCACACCTTTTTGTTACCTATACCGAGAAGGGCATGCGAAATGCAGAGGTCTCAAAATATGGAATTAAAGTAGGGGGAACACATACCGTATTTCAAACTTACGATATGCTGACGACACCGCACTTATTGCCAATTCAAAGGAGGAAATTGTACACCTAACCAACAGTGTGAATGACGTAGGAAAGGAGATGAACTTGAGGCTAAATGTCAAGAAGACCAAGTTACTTGTGGCAGGAGGTGATCCAGAAGAGCAGTAACATCATGATCGACGGTGAGAGAGTTGAACATGTAGATCACTTCAAGTATCTTGGATCTACAAAGAGAGCTAATGCCAACTGCTCAAACGACATCAAATCAAGGATTGCCATTGCCAAGAAAAGAAAGATAGACCTGCAGCTGATCTGGAATGACAAAAATCTTTCCAATCATCTCAAAATGAAATTGGTCAAGACCCTCGTTTGGAGTGCACTCATTTATGGCGCTGAAAGCTGGACACTATGCAAAGCAGATGAGAACAGAATATTGGCAGCTGAAATGTGGATATGGAGGAGAATGCTTAACATCAACTGGAAGCAGAAAAGAACAAATATTAGCATTTTGCAAGAGCTAGAAACAGATAGACAACTGTTGGGAAAGGTTGTAAGCCTTAAACTAGGATATTTCGGCCATATTCTCAGGGGAAGTGGAAGCCCCCTATCTCTCAACCTCATTGAGGGAAAAGAAAGGAAAGAGAAAACGTGGCAGACAGAAGAAAAACTGGTTCGATAACATCAGGGAATGGACTGGTCTCAACTACGTTCAATTCTCGAGGATTACTGAACCAAAACTAGGCATGTTTGTACTTATTTTAATGCATCTCTCATGGTGATTCCAAATATGGTAATGCAATTCAATAATTTTGACATTTTTGAAACATTTTGTGACATTTTGGTATGTCGTCTGCAGACGCCTGCCGCGTGGAAAGGGTTAAAAGGAGCCTATTTTGCCGACAAGCTGGACATTCAAATAGAAGAATTGGCAGATTTGCCACAGCCATTTTCTATGTTAGATTTGGATATGACTTCCTTAAAGAACTGCCAAAAAACAACAGAAAGTGATATTTACATATGTATTAAGTACTTTGGACTTGATGTACTAGATTGTATGGAGACAAACATTGCCAAGAGCCAGGTCGACGATGAATCAAATCCATGTAGGCCTACAGACAGGCAGTACCCCTTTATTCAGGCCTGAGTGAAGGGTTTAATATCAACAATTTTTTTAATACTATACAAACAAGTATCCATAATATTCTATACCTGCTAGGCATGTCGTTATGAGACCAATAAGACATGGTTCAGAGAATCTTTACCCTGAAACTTGGGGGGTTTTTTTCCACATATCAAAAGAACTAGTCTAAATATTACAATTGTATATAGTTCGCTCAACTATTTGAAGAGATATAGTACTCTCTTAATGTAAAAGAGTGAAAATGTCACTCGTTGTTCAGAGTGAAGTCATTGTCACTCGTAAAGAGTGATTTTTCACTCGGTGTCGAGTGACTTTTCACTCTGTGCAGTTGATGAGTTCAGAGTGAAATTATTGTCACTCGAAAAGAGTTATTTTCACTCTGTGTCGAGTGACTTTTCACTCTGTGCGAGTGATCAGTTGTACCAGATTTAATTTGAGAGCCGGAACACAATCAAATAGAAAAATATAAAAAAACTCAAAATATTCTTTATTTTATTAAATTTAAACATTATTGAAGTGATAAGTAATGAAGATATCAATGTTAATTGTTTCTGCAATAATTTTAAAGTCCAAATAATGCTTAAATATAAATTACATTAATGAAACGCGTAAAAACATCGATAAAAAAACACCATAGAAAGTAGATTTAGATACTTTACATAGAGAAATATCATGTTGATATATGATATCGTTTCACTACCGAAAGGAAGTAATAATGTAACATAGGCAAATGACAGCAATTGTTTGGTTGAGAAAAGGTAAGTATAGTTTGGATAATGACTCTTTGTTTGTTATGAGGGAGGAGGTAGAATTTATTGAATGACCCTCGTAGGTTGTTTGTTTTTCACTATCGATTCATATTTTATAGAGGGAAATACTTTTTGACAGATTTAAAATCATAAAAGCATTATGGGATGGTTCTTTTCGATACAGATGGAACCATTGAAAGCGAGGCTCTCCCTCACCACGCACTATCACGCACTATCACGCCACACTGCGTCGTGGTTTCACGCAGGTTTATGTATCGCGTGACGCGGTTGGACGCGCGCGCTGAGGGGAGAGCCTCGACGCTTTCATTCTAAAATAGCGATTGCGTGCAAGTAGCGTATTCTACCATCCATTGTCACCATCATTTTAATGAATCCAGTTTCCGGCAGCATGGTGCTAAGCATTGGTTTCCAGTTTCCAATACGATTTATTCCGTTAAAAATATACTACCGGGTTCCAAATTGTCGGTTCCTTTCATCTATGCTTAGCACCAAGCTGCTTGAAATGAGATTCCATTTTAATAGAGTCAGATCCACATCGATATTAAAACACTGTTTAAAATGTTGTTGTTTAAAACAATTTAGCCAACATTATTTAAATTTTAAACGACATTGGTTAAATATTTTTTGATTTTCATAATTTTTACCAATAGATGTTTAAAATTTAACCAACATTGTGCAAGAATATTTCAAACAACAGTTGTGCGATTCACCGGTTAACTAACAGTTGTTTAAAAGAGCATGTTTTAAACAACGTTGAGTAATTTATAAACAAGTTGTTTAAAACATGTTCTTTTAAACAATTGTTGGTTGACCAGTGAATCGCACAACAGTTGTTTAAAATATTTTTGCACAATGTTGGTTAAATTGTAAACAATTATTGGTTAAATTTATGAAAAATCAAAGTATATTTAACCAATGTTGTTTAAAATTTAAACAATATTGGGTAAATTGTTTTAAACATCAAATTTTTAAACAGTGTTTTAACAGTGTAGAAGGCTAAGTTATCGATCCATGGCTTTATGGAGCGTATAACACGCGATATGCCTAACAATTCAAATCGGGCAATTCAAAAGTAAATTTCACACACGAGTGCTCACAGTGCTGTCTGTAAAGTTGGCGTATTGCGGATTGGACAGAAATCATAGCCTTCCCACAATGCATTTTTTTTTTTTTTTTAGAGCTTTTTAAAGTAATATTTCTCTCTATCGATAGTGAAAAAAATAACGTCAATGAATAGAGCAGAACAAGAACTAAAATGGTGTGTTTTGTTTTACGCTCGTACTGTCGATTCACGTTTAAGCTACCGATATCTTTTCTTGGTTGTACCTGTTAGTTTCTTTAAATTAATGTTCGTCATTTTAGGGGATTCCTTGTGTTATTTAGCGGCGATAGTTAGTGCCATTGTCTTGTTAATACTAATAGTATTTACAAGTATAGACGTTATCATGGCGAGATATTGCTTAATCTTACAATGCAAGCTAATAGCTTCATAAACTTTATCTTTTCTATCAGCTGACCTTGATCTTCCACACATGGAGTGCATCAAATGGACTCACCCACGCAGATAACCCTATTTGGCCAGATAGTCTATCTCGCCATGGTAACATCTACTTTTTGGGGGGCGAAGCCACCCTATTAGCATGTTATTGCAAAAATTTATACATTTAGGTATTTCTAGACATAAACCGAATAAAATATCAACAGTTGTCTACTCTGGAAAACAAAATGGAAAAAGAGAAAGTGGAGTGGCAATCATTCTGAGAGGTAAAGCACAAAAAGCACTGGACACCTACACAGTAATTTCTGACCGTATTGTTACAGTAAGGCTTAAAGCAAAGCCAAAATCAGTTACAGTAATCCAAGTCTACGCTCCTACATCAACACATGATGAAAGAATCAAAGACCTTTTCTATGATCAATTGCAAACAACCGTGGACAAAATAAGCAAAGGTGATATTTGCAAAGTGATGGGTGACTTAAGTGTAAATAAAGATAACCACCAGACGGTTGACGGAAGAAGCGGGTCGGCAAAATTCACTCATATTGGGTATGTGGCATTCCTATGATATACTCATTCTTCCAGTGCAATAAAAAAATCACAGTGTTTCTAATTTTTGAAAAAAAACTTATCATAAAATTTACGTAATTTCACCTTTTTTTCCTTACTTCAAAATACATATTATTTGATAAATGGCATTGCCATTGTTTACAAGTTAAATTTTTCAAACTTATTTTCCAATGGCAAGTTGTTGACAGAGTACACTTTATAAATACAGTATAAACTAAGCATCAGTGTTTCTATTCTTAGAAAAAATTATGATAGTTTTTCCAATTTACGAGGTATTTTTCACCAAAAAGATGATTTTTTTTTATGTTCAGTTTTTCAGTTGGACAGCGGTTTCAAAATAAATTTGTATTATAATCACAACTAACACCCCCTGGCCCCATGTAAGCAAAAATAAAACCATTGTGTTCTAGCTTGTGTATAATAAAAACGCTCCAACAAAGTTAATGTTGTTTGTGGCATATGCTGCTATTTTAGCATTTCTAGATAAGGCCCATAATATGCTCAATAGAATTCGGGACCAGCAAAATTCACCAATATTGGGTCTGTGACATTTCTAATATAAACTGCTTCTCCTCTTGGTGTGCTAAGCAAAGTTCAGTGTTTCTACTTAAAGAAAAAAACATCATATGAAACGCATAATGTCCCCATTTTCTCTGATTTGCAGATGAAAGTTTTTGAATTAATTGTTTTGCCATTCCTAACACTTTGCAGATTTCATACTATTATTTTGAAAAAACATTTGTCAATAACGTTATCTTCATAATACTGGGGAAATAAGATATGGGTGTTTCTATTTTTGGGGGAAAAATGTGATACATTTTCCCTAACAATTGATGTACTTTTTGTTAGTTGGTCGAGTTGGGCGTTACATTTGTCATGTTTGCCCCTCTGTACATGGTAGTAATTTTGAACAAGAATTCACACGTTGTAGCGAGTTGTGATCAATGTGTATCCATCTGCCAATATTGTTTAAATAAAACTGTTTACTATTTTTGTTCAAAATATATCTGCTACAATTCAGGGGAAAATAGAGACCAAATTCATCAATTTTAATGCCGAATAATGTCAATATGAACATTGTTCATTGCACAATTATTACCGTTATTTAGGGACTAAGCTGCCGCGTGATGGCGATCGTAAAGAGGTCGCGCAGTGATCGTTATAGTGGTGTGCACCCTTAATGCTTAGAGAACTAGTTCCCCTAATGTACACGCTTTAAGAGCTCTCCATGGAATAGAACTTTTCACGAACTTCAATAAAACTCTGAAGATATCATTTTATACATAGTTCAAGCATTATTATAATGCCACACTCCTCTTCAGTGTTTCTAGGTAATTTCCAAGGCTGTGACTTATACCCGGGATCCGTGTACCATACCCAAAATGTTTAAAAAAAACTCACCACCAAAAACATTGTTTTAACATTTCAAAGTCCAAAACAGGACCTTAGATGACTCGTATTTGACCTAAACCCACATAATACCCTTGACCCACACCATTAGGGATTGTAACTCCTAACCTAAGATCTTATACTAAATTATTTAATTCATTCTTATCAAAAGTATGATTTTTTTCAACAGTGTTTTCTGTGTAAAAATACAATTTATTTCAAAGCAACAACATCTTAAATCAACATACCGTGTGTCCTCAGTGTGCACGCAGGGAGTGAATAGTGTACATTACATTCCATTTGTCCTCAGTGTGCACGCAGGGAATGGAACATGTATATTACAAAAAAAGATTGTACTAAAAAAAACAGGTACAGGGGGAGGGGAAGGGGGCGGTCGGGCACCCACCATGAATGATGGTTTGTCTTAAGGTATTCATAGATTTAATATGAAACAAATTTGCCGACCCCCTTCTTCCGAAAATTCCCCAAATCGCTGGTGGTTAGCTTTATTTACACTTAAATGCCAAAGTTGGAGAAGGAGAAGACACCAAATGTGGAATTGGTAAATTCGGTTTAGGAGTAAGAAACCCAAGCGGCGACAAACTAGCAGAATTTTGTCATGCCAATGACTTTGTTATCACAAATACTTTGTTTGATCATCATAAAAGAAATCGATACACATGGGTATCACCAGGAGATAGATGCAGAAATAAAATTGATTACATCATGGTTAAAAGAAGATGGAAGTCTAGCATCACCGATTGCAAAACCTATCCAGGAGCAGACTGTGAAACAGACCACATACTGCTGCTTGCAAAGATGCGAGTGAAACTGGCAAGAAATAAATTCAAGCAAAAACAACGAAAACTAGACCTCAAGAAACTTGAAGACCCTACCATCAGATCTACCTTCAGAAGTGAAACAGAAAGCTGTTTTGAATTCAACTCAAACAGATGGAAGATCAAGAAGGTGAAGAATCATCAGAAAGTCTATGGACTACCTATAGAACGATCCTATCTGACACAGCCGAAAAAAACCCTTGGTGAATTGAAACGGTTCCCTAAGAAACCGTGGATCAGCAATGAAGTACTGATTCTAGCTGAGGAAAAAAGCAAGCTGAGAAAGCAAAGAAATTCTCTTGCTCAGGATGAAAGGTACAAAACAGTAAGATCAGAGATACAAAGGAAGCTTAGGAAGGACAAGGCAGCTTGGCTTGAAGAACAGTGCCAGAAGATAGGAGAGTTTGACACATTTGGAAAATCCAAGAGAATGTTTGACATGATAAAATCTGTGAAAAATGACGGCAAAATACCATCACAGCAGGCATGCATAAAAGATGAAGCTGGAAATGTGTTAGACCATTAAGGAAGACATCTTTAACAGGTGGAAAGGGTATGGTGCTCAGCTGTTTGAAAGACCAGAGGAGGAGGAACCATTGACTGAGGAACAAATTTCTCCAGAAGATCAAGAACCACCACCACTCTTGTCAGAAGTTGAGCATGCTATGAAAAGACTAAAAACTGGAAAATCACCTTGACTAGATGGCATACCTGCAGAGCTGATCAACGCCACAGGCCCAGCGGGTATCAAACTTCTACTTAAACTATGTACCAGCATCTGGAAAAGCTGCCACTGGCCTCAAGATTGGAAGATACAGGAGTTCATAGTCTTATTTAAAGCAGGAGATCGAAAACAGTGTTCAAACTACCGAACTATTGCACTGATTAGCCATACCAGCAAAATCCTCCTGTTGATAATTGTTGACCGCCTGAAGAGGAAGTTGGAACAAGAACAACCAGAAGAGCAAGCTGCGTACAGGAAAGGAAGAGGAACAAGAGACATGCTAGTATGTTTACAAATTATGATGGAGAAAGTAATTGCCATTGATCAAAAAGTATTCATTATGTTCATAGACTACTCCAAGGCTTTTGATTCAGTTAGCCACTGCAAACTTATTGAGGCATTTTTGGAAATGGGCTTCCCCAAGCATCTCGTCGCACTCTTGAAATCTCTATATGTGAACCATAGAGCAACAATAAGATGGAATGGTGAACAGACAAAAGAATTTGAGATTGGAAAAGGAGCAAGACAAGGATGCATAATTCACCACACCTTTTTGTTACCTATACCGAGAAGGGCATGCGAAATGCAGAGGTCTCAAAATATGGAATTAAAGTAGGGGGAACACATACCGTATTTCAAACTTACGATATGCTGACGACACCGCACTTATTGCCAATTCAAAGGAGGAAATTGTACACCTAACCAACAGTGTGAATGACGTAGGAAAGGAGATGAACTTGAGGCTAAATGTCAAGAAGACCAAGTTACTTGTGGCAGGAGGTGATCCAGAAGAGCAGTAACATCATGATCGACGGTGAGAGAGTTGAACATGTAGATCACTTCAAGTATCTTGGATCTACAAAGAGAGCTAATGCCAACTGCTCAAACGACATCAAATCAAGGATTGCCATTGCCAAGAAAAGAAAGATAGACCTGCAGCTGATCTGGAATGACAAAAATCTTTCCAATCATCTCAAAATGAAATTGGTCAAGACCCTCGTTTGGAGTGCACTCATTTATGGCGCTGAAAGCTGGACACTATGCAAAGCAGATGAGAACAGAATATTGGCAGCTGAAATGTGGATATGGAGGAGAATGCTTAACATCAACTGGAAGCAGAAAAGAACAAATATTAGCATTTTGCAAGAGCTAGAAACAGATAGACAACTGTTGGGAAAGGTTGTAAGCCTTAAACTAGGATATTTCGGCCATATTCTCAGGGGAAGTGGAAGCCCCCTATCTCTCAACCTCATTGAGGGAAAAGAAAGGAAAGAGAAAACGTGGCAGACAGAAGAAAAACTGGTTCGATAACATCAGGGAATGGACTGGTCTCAACTACGTTCAAGCCAAACGTGCAGTACAAGATAGAATAAAGTGGAGAAAGAACACTAAGCATGCTAAGAAGAGTGCAAATATGGTCGCCAATCATCAGAAGTGATGGAGGCATCAAGGTAATCAAGGTAAGACACAAGTGGAGGCTGCCATGTTTGTAGTCTTTGTAAATTACATGTACCTATGCTGTATGCAGTTTACAGTACCCGCAGTCTGTGCTGGAGTCAAAGCTATACTTGTTTATAGTTGATAATTCAATCAGAGAGATGCTATTATCCCAACAGAGAGACATAATAGCTTATCTTGTTTGAATATAGCTTATCTTGTTTGACTAAGGAGAATGGTGAGCGGTGAGTTGTGGATGTACAATGTCATATAGGCCTACCTAGATTGTTCTTCAGACGGTACCCCCCCCCCCCCCCCCCCCCCTTCCACACACAAATCAACTTTATTGGTTTCCTGTACTATTTTTAGACTGCGGTGTTTTGATTTGTTTTTGGTTTGAATTATGGAAAATACATACTGTACACTATTTCCCTGGTATTTTGGTATGAAACAGATGTTTGGTTACAAAACATGCTTTTTTCTCTTGGATCGCCCCCCCCCCCCCCCCATTCCATTTCAATGGAATTTTTATTGTGAAGTAGACTTGACAAGATGATATATCTCGCCATGACGACATCGATTTTTTGTGTAGTTGACTTGGAAAGTTAAAGGCATATTATGTGATCTTTTCCAGAGAGCGCCCTCTATTCATTATTTTTTTTAGAAAGTAGATTTTCTTGAAGATTTACATTTCTGATCATAAATCATACATACATTCCAAGTTACAGAGCGATACGATTCCTAATTACCTAAAAATCATGGTTTTAGAGTGAATTTAGAGTGAAAATATAAACTGTCGGTAATTCCGACAGTTTATTTTCACTCTAAAATCATGATTTTGAAGTAATTGAGAATCGTATCGCCCTGTAACTTGGAATGTATGTACGATTTATGATCAGAAATGTAAATCTGCAAGAAAATCTTCTTTTCAAATTTTTTTCGATGTTGAGGGCGTTCCCTGGAAAGATCACATAATATACCTTTAACCTATCTCACCAATGCAACATCGACTCTTTGTGAAGTCGACTTGGCATGTTAACCTATTTCGCCATGACGACATCGATTTGTTGTGAAGTCGAGTTGGCAAGTTAATCTATCTGCCATGACGACATTCACTGTTTGTGACGTCAACTTGGCAAAATAGTATATCTCTCTATGTCGACTTAATAAGGTTTTTAAGTCGACATGGTAACAAAAATTATCTGACCATGTCGACATAATACTGTTATTATGTAGACTTGTCAAGATATATTACCTCGCTATGTCGCCAAGTGGATGGCACTTATGGACCGTTCATTATTTATGGTGGAGGGAGGGTTGGGACAAATTCGAGACTCGTATGTCAAAATGACCTAACCTCCCTAGCTACAGCTGAAACTGAAAATTACACGACCCCCCTGCTAACCAGTAGCTTTTTACACAGCCCCCCCCCCCCCCCCCCGAAAACAATTAACTTGTCACATAGTTGGGGGGCTATCTTTTCCTTCGGAATTTTGTTCATGGATACGTTGGCCAGTTCTGTCTGAACATGCTGAACGGCCAATAATGCTATGATGTCCCCTCTTTCCATTGCGTGAAATTATACTAATGGCGAGCATATAAGCGAGCCGGGAAATTTGTCATATTTATACATTTTTGGTGGTTTTGTGAGCCTTTATAACCTGAAAAAGTCAAGTTAGAACATCCTGGGCAGAAACGTATGATCCAGTGAAACATTCTACTTTTGTGAGCATTGGTGCAAAGCTGAGAGACGAGGTGAAAAACATACAAGAAATTTCATTTTTTAATCACAAAATTGGATTTTGTAACATACGAGGGTCATTCAATAAGTTCTACCTCCTACAACATAACTTTACTATTATTCCATAAGTCGTATGAAATATTCCACAATTGAAGCCTTGAATCTCCGCTACAAAATCATAGTAGATTGGTCTGAATACTCATTGTACTTTTCAGGATATGCAGTAAAAACCAAACTTCCATTTAGTGCGACGGAAACGGGTAAAAATCAGCCAAATTTCTCCTAAGTGCTATTCATTTGGCCAATTCTAAGAGACAAAATGTACCTATCTGTCAACTACAATCATTCTAAATTACAAATATCTCTTGAACAGGCTTTAAACAATACAAGTGACTGATTTCTTTGTGGAAAATGCTCTCTAATTAGCCAGAACCAGACCAGGACAGCCATCAATTTTAACCCTACCTTGAGAACCGCTGCAAAAGTCATATTTGGTTTTCATAGGAAGTAAGAGATCTTCATTATACAGGACTAAATGGATATATTTTAAGTCTCTCGAAGATATATTTTTCTATTACTGACTACCTGATTAACTATTCTAAATGTTGCATATAAGTAAAACTGATAAAGTTACTATCATGTTAAAATTTAACATTCGAGGCATCACTGTGGCTTGACTTGTAACAACGGACATTTGACTGCATATCAGTATTCCAGTATATGCTTAAGGCGTGTCAATACATTCGAGTTGATATTATACTATTTGCATGCTACAAAGGTTAATACTGCCAAACAATCTTGTTTATACATGATAGTTTAGCATTATATACAGAAATCATCCATTGTTTTCTATTTTCAGTATTTAAATCGGGCGGTTATGCCTAATCATACAATACGGAGAAAAAACGAAAAAACACGTTTTTATCTTTGGGGTAATTGTCCGTGTCCGTTGTCCAAAATTTCTCTTTGGCTTTGATTGCATCATGACAAAAGTGAAATAGGTATCAATTAGCATTTACTATAAATGTGTAGTTATGATTCAGAGCTACATGTATAATCATGACAAATGTGATGAGGCTGACATTCACTGATATTAGCGATGTTATGAGTGAGGAGGTAGAACTTATTGAATGACCCTCGTACATGTACGCTAATTAACAATGTTTTATACACCCCATGGCTCTCATTTTCTCGACCGTTGAGGATAAATATAGATGTTTTTCAAACAGATCGTCCGAGCAGGGCATGCACAGAAAATATTTGCTATCCGAAAGTCGTCTCATAAGTAAATGTTTTTGAAGTTGATAGGTCGTAAGAGAATTTGAGCGAAGCGCAGAAAAATATGGCATTTACACCCCCCAAATAGCCTCTAAAATCCCCGGCTAAAATCACCCCAATCACCACTATCTTTAGTTGAAAACAAAGTTACACCCCCCCCCCCCCCCCCTGTTTAAGAATAAAAAGTTACATATAGCCCCCCCCCCTATTTCAACATATAAAAGTTACATGACCCCCCTCCCCTAACAGTTTACCCCCCCCCCCCCCCCCCTCTCCAGCGTAAATAATGACTTTATTTTTTAATTATTTTGTTTAATAAAAATGTGCTAGAAAAGTGGGCCAATTGTGGGATAGAAAAGTCAGCACATTTTGTCACTTTTCTATCCCACAATGCATCAGTAAAGGATAATCAAGGTATAATGGTATTACCAGACCGGTGCCACTGTACACAGACTCCCATTGCCGAAATTGAAGCCTCTAGCGTGACAGCGCCCCCCGTTCCAAGAGTTACATCACGCGTCTAAATTATGCTAATAAGTTACATCCCGCGTCTAAAGTATGCTAATGAGTGTGCGCCGTCATCTCAAGAGTTACATCGCGCGTTACACTGGTTCCCTGAGCCCTTTGCTCCGATCCGGAAAAATCTCCGCTAACCAAGGTTATATTTTAGTTTTTTATCAATGCACGAAAGAAGTTGAGCATTTTTTTATACTGATATTATTCTTTAGTATAGATGGTTTTATACTGATATATTCTTGATTTTAGTATAGATGGTTTAAAAGCTCCAACAGGGGGAGTCTGAGGGGGGATGTGCCCCCCTGAGAAGTAGAAAAAAAATTCAATTTTCAAACTCATTTGGTGTGATCTGGTGTATACTTTTGACCAATATTGTATTAAAAAGCCATCACTTCATTTTCAATAAATATCTTGTTTTTTATCAATGCACGAAAGAAGTTGAGCATTTTTTTATACTGATATATTCTTTAGTATAAATGGTTTAAAAGCTCCAACAGGGGGAGTCTGAGGGGGAATGTGCCCCCCCCCCCCCCCCCCCCCCCCCCTGAGAAGTAGAATTTTTTTCAATTTCAATCAACTCATTTGGTGCGATCTGGTGTATACTTTTGACGAATATTATCATGAAAAGCCATTACTTCATTTTCAATAAGGGGGGAGTCTGAGGGGGGATGTGCCCCCCTGAGAAGTAGATTTTTTTTTCAATTTTCAAACTCATTTGGTGTGATCTGGTGTATACTTTTGACCAATATTGTATTGAAAAGCCATCACTTCATTTTCAATAAATATTTTGTTTTTTATCAATGCACGAAAGAAGTTGAGCATAATACTGATATATTCTTGATTTTAGTATAGATGGTTTAAAAGCTCGAACAGGGGGATTCTGAGGGGGGATGTGCCCCCCGCTCAGAATTGGATTTATTTTTAATTTTCGAACCCATTTGGTGCGATTTGGTGTGTACTTTTGACCAATATTTTATTGAAAAGCAATCACTTTATTTCTGATCAATATTGGCTTTTTAAATAGGCCCGCCTTTCTTTCTCTTTTCCCTTTTTTTTCTTCTCCTTTTCCCCCTTTTTTTCTTTCTTTTTTTCCTTTTTCCCCCCTTTTCCCTTTTTTTTTGGTAGATGTGAAAAATCAGGGGGAATGATTACATTGACCATCCCCCCCCAGGTCGAAAAGTGGGGGATATATCCCCCCCCCCCCCCCGGGATTTCCGCCCTTGCACATGCTTCAATTTTGCGATTCGAATTTCCTCTCCCAGTATATTTAAGCTCCCTGGTATTACCGACCAGGGGAACTATTTTTCTGAACAGTTTTTTGTGCAGTACCGCTTGCGGTACTGCACAACTCCGCTTGCATTCCCGCAAAGCGGGAATGCAAGGCCCGCTTGGTGTCTCCGCTTGCGGGTATGCACACATTTATTGGCATTGCTGCAAGCGGACCAAACACCCGCTTGCGGGGATACACTTATTTGTTCACATCGCCGCTTCGCGGACTTGTCGCTTTTGGATCGCTTTTCCCCACGCGGCAATGCACACATTTATTGGAACTTCCGTAAGCGGAGCCAACTACCCGCTTGCGGGGTTACCATTATTTGTTCACATCTCCACTTCGTGGGATTGTCGCTTTTAGATTGCTTTTCCGTGCGTGGAAATGTCCATATTTGATTGTACCTCCTATTGCGGGGTTACCATTATTTGTTCACATCTCCGCTTCGCGGGATTGTCGCTTTTAGATTGCTTTTCCGTGCGTGGAAATGTCCATATTTGATTGTACCTCCTCTTGAGGGGTTACCATTATTTGTTCACAATTCCGCTTCGCGGAATTGTCGCTTTTAGATTGCTCTTCCGCGCGCGGAGTCATCGAAATAATCATTCAATGTCCGCTTGCGGGGATACAATTATTTGTTCACATTTCCGCGATATTGATTCATTATAATGCTCCTCGGTATTCATGTTTGCATTCATTTTACCAAGCGTTCTCCAATATTACAAAACTGATAGGCCTACTGGTCTAACACAGAGTTTTATATCAGTGTTTTTGTACATAACCCTATCATGGAGCTCTATTTAGTAGTGTGACCCCTGAAATATTATTGCTTTTCTGCGCACGGCAAACCAATCCGAAAGCAACAATCCCGCGAAGCGGAGATGTGAATTTTGTTTTGCTTTTCCGTGAGCGGCAAAGCAATCCGAAAGCAACAATCCCGCGAAGCGAAGATGTGAATTTTGTTTTGCTTTTCCGTGAGCGGCAAAGCAATCCGAAAGCAACAATCCCGCGAAGCGGAGATGTGAATTTTGTTTTGCTTTTCCGTGCGCGGCAAAGCAATCCCGAAGCGACAACCCGCGAAGCGGAGATGTAATTTTAGAATAACTACAAGCGGTAAGTTTGTGCCGCGTTGGGAAATGTAAACAAATACGTGCATGTCCGTAAGCGGGACAGCAAAGCCAAAGCGACAATTCCGCGAAGAGGAATTACAAACAGGAAATGGTACCTCCGCTTGATGACTTTATCCCCCGCTTGCGGCAAATCCAATAAATGTTTGCATATCCGCAAGCGGAGATACCAAGCGGAGCTTACATTCCCGCTTCGCGGGAACGCAAGCGGAGTTTTGCAGTACCGCAAGCGGTACTGCAAAGAATTCGGTCCATTTTAATACCTGACCAGGGAGGTGTCAATCAAATAGTAAACCTGGACCATCCGTAAAGCGGTAGTGACGCTGTGGTTTGCCTAAATCAAAATTGGATCCCCTCGTTACCTACCACCTGAGCGTGAAAAAAATAGCGGAACACGAAACACGTCATGTGTCTGGTCACGTATTCAGTATGTGTACAGTGATTTGAACAGCGAAGTCGAAACGAACGGAACGAAAACACAACGAAACATTAATGTTGCGCTAGTTTTCGAGATTCAGAGCGACTGTATTTATTAACTAAAGAATCCCTAAGAACTCTTTTGGTGGCTAACCGGTATGACATGACATAAGTCAGTAGAAAAATAAGAAAGCTTAAAAAAGGTAATCATAATTATGATAATTTAAATAATAATTTAAATATATAGGCCTACCTAAATTTAAAACTAAAGCCAAGGTATAGCCTACATGTAGGACTAGTAGTGCGATAGTGGTAGAGATCGCATATTTTTGGCGGCGAACCATCTAGCTTGCTGAAAAAACACGCATCCTAGGTTAGGCATGTTCATAAAATTTTGAAAATAAAATTATCTCTTTGAAAATGGAATACATGGAAACAAAGTACTTTACCTTAAACAATTGATGGTTCAACCTTGTCTGCAGGCTGAATAATAAAAAAATTATAACCAAAAGTAGTTTAAGTCATGCACATTTTAAAACCATTTTAGGTACATTAAGGGTTTACTTTCATGATGTCTAGTTGCTTGTGTGGGGTTATTTATACATCAGTGAATACATCCCAGCAGTTTCGTACTTTTCCGCTGATTTTAAAAGAGGTAAACATGAGTTTTCTACATATTTTGGTCAAAAACTCAAATATGTCGCCCTCTATAGTCAATGATATGAACATCCCTACCTAGGTACAACAGCGCCCTATACGATAGGGGTAGAGTTCGCGCAAAATAGGGGTTGAGTTCGCAAATTCTACACGGGTCGGTTGGTAGACCGTAGCCTGGTTTAGTCACTTCGGCCGCAGGCGGCCTGCGGCTCCTTTTCTTACTAGCGCCTAGCGGCGGGCTATCCGCGTACGGTGCCT
Source organism: Ophiura sarsii (assembly GCA_035610835.1). Classification (NCBI taxonomy): domain Eukaryota; kingdom Metazoa; phylum Echinodermata; class Ophiuroidea; order Amphilepidida; family Ophiuridae; genus Ophiura; species Ophiura sarsii. The sequence continues at coordinate 32,762,138 of CM069457.1, forward strand.
TCGGCCCCGCTTGACACTGTGAGCACGGAACAGAATCAAGTGAAGATTTATTTACAAATAATATTTTTCGTATAGTGTATACGGTACTTGTTGTTGTAGTGTATTTTTGAGGTATCGACCGTGCTGTATTGTGGGAGTTACTAATTTTCAGCAGCCAGGTACCCTTTTTCAGATCGCTCGCGATCTAAACCCTTTTGGCGTTAGGAGTACAGTAGTACCGTATACAGGTATATACATGTAGGCCTAGGCCTAGTCTCAGAATTGTAAGCCTTAGGCCATGGTAATGAAAGTCTTAGATTTGTGCCCGGCGGGTGGATGTAGCGATGTCACACAACGCTCAATACATCGTCTGTATTGCCAACACAGAAAACATCTTCTTCATTTTATCCATCCCAATCCATCACCAAAATAACGTTTACAATGTATGTTACTTCTTTCAATGAATTATACTTAAATACCATCTTACTTTTCATTCTGAACCCTTATTTTCCTTCTGAAATTTAATTAAATGGTGTAATTTGTCCCGATTTTCATCGTATTTTATTTCCGTGTCGTTACACTGGTCGGCCATTAAAATCTTGCATTTTCTCGTTTTCTTTCACATCGCTAGCGCTGCGCTATGCATGTCGTTGAACGAAAGTGGCTGAAAACATCGTTCTTTCGCTGACTGACGACTCACAAAGCAGGAAACGCTGGATTTTTATGTTTTTACGCGAATAATGAAATTTTTCTCAAATAATGAGTTTTTCATGCGGGAGGTTTTGGACCATGCGGGCGGTGGACGCAAATCTAAGACTTTCATTACCATGGCCTTATCGCCAATCGGGAAAAAATCCATTGATTATTCATTTCTGATGCATTGTGGGATCCAGAATGGGGCAGATTTTGCACTTTTGCGATCCCACAATGCAACAGAAAAGGATAAATCAATGGCTTTTTTTCGAATCGCGATAAACCATGTACATAACAACAACAAAATTTGGCCTAGGCTAAGGTGTTTTTTATACTTTTATCTCGAATCGAAAAAAATCCATTGATTATCCTTTTCTGTTGCATTGTGGGATTGAAAATGGACAAAATATGCCCCCATTCTCGATCCCACAATGCATCAGAAAAGAATAATCAATGGGTTTTTTTCCCGATTGGGGATAAGGCTTGTCGTGTTCTTTGCCCAGTACGGAATGAATACAATGTACTTCACACTCACAGCTTATTCCGTATGTGTGTGTATCCACTGCGCATGTGCTGGGCAAAGAACACGATATTGCCTGTAATGTTCGAGGTATGTTGTATTGTATTTGTATACATCATTCATCATGATACATAAGAGTATGAGAGCTAGATACACAGAGGCTAGAGTTAATTAATACATGATGATGGACTTATATCAAGTCCGTAATAAATGTATATAGGCCTAGGGCCTAATTAGTACAGGAAACCCATACGTTGGTGGTTTTTTTTTAGGATGGGGACAGATAGTGAAACATGCAAAATACCCTTATGATGAAATACCAACTGATGACAAATAACACTTAAGTATGATTTGTTGTACTAACTAGGGCCTAATCAATATCATGATAGAAAAACTAGAGTGTACAATGTAGTAGCCTCAGTAGGGCCTACTAAAAAATACTAAACATCTAGTTCTAGAAATTTAGAATAGAAGCTTAGTTAGTCTTAAAGGCATGATATTATGTGATATTTTCCAGGGGCGCCCTCTATTCATGATTTTTTTTTAGAAAGTAGATTTGCTGGGTTGATGAGCCTGCAGGGGAGCTTGTTCGTGAATATTCTTTTATTTGAGTGTCCCCTCTAACTCTAATAATCTTTTATTCAAGTGTCCTCTCCTCTTGCAAGAGGGCAGTATTGAACTTGCTTCTTAAGGGTGTTCATATGGCTAAAAAAAGCTGGTTGAGTACAACAAAAAAGTCTTTTACTGGAAGTGAATCGGGTGCACGGTTCAACAGATATAACCATTTGAAGTCATTTTGAATTATTTTGTTTTGTATTGTTTTTCGGCCAACAGAGGGCAGTCTATTTTCTTTTGTTTTTTACAGACGACGATGGACACGCGAAAACCTAAATTTTGAATTCGTATTGGAATAACACGTAATCGCGAATGTTGATCTAATCATTTTGAAAAATTCATCATAAGGTTAGAAGAAAAATTTTCCAATCCAAAACCGTTGTGGGTGACTAACCACCCGCAGTGTCAGTATCATTTTTTGAATTTAAACCGTTGTTAAGCAATCGTCCAATTCACTTGATCACGTAACCTCGTTCGCATATTTTAACCTGAATACTCGTGAAAACGCCCGTGTCCAGCGTCGTCTGGTTTTTTATTGTTTTTTTGACTCCCTAGGTAAAATTTTCTATGAAAATTTAGTTTTTTGTTTTTGCTCTAAATATTTATTAAAAACTCCTATAGACTCCCGCAGCACAGGAAAAAAGGAGAGTAGTATTAACCAACATATACACCAAGTGGTAATATATTTAAGAAAGTGCATAAACTTGAAAAAATTAATTAAGTGCATTAATTAGCCTCATTTTTCAATGACCTAAAGCTTCCTTAGATAATTAAGTATAATTAATTATGCAGATGTCTTACAGCCTCCCGCAGCATAGGAAAGTTTCTAAAAACTATAATTAACAAGCTCCCAAAATTCCAGCTTTTTGTAGCATTTATACTTTTCTTGTAAAAATTAATTAAACATTTTTGCATAGAATAATTATTTTGCTAGGGGGTCAAAAAAACAATAAGAAACAAAAGAAATGAACGCTTCAATTTTGCTTCATTTTTGACAATTAAATTGTCATATCTAGAAAACCGTACCTCCGATCAAGCTCAAATTTCAGATTATTGTGGAACTCAGCAAGCTCTATTAAAATATCAAATAAAAAATTAACCATAGGAACAACCTTAATTATGTCTATACAGAATCATATATCAGATGAGGTTGTGTCACATTTGTTTTCCCATCATGCCAATGCTTAACCCCCTGGGGTCTATCTTACAGTGGTTCTGATTGGTTTATTACAAGATGTACTCATATGAATAGCCAATTCAAATGCAGCTTGTAAAATGTTTCACTCCCATCTTTATCAGGGATACAATTATTCTAACAATGTCTCTCATTGGTTCAATAAATGATGTATCCATCTTTTTAACCAATCGGCCGGTAGTTCTCAGGGGGTTAATGCTTCCTATGACTATGAACCAGTGTGTCCACAGAAAAATGAGACACAGCTTGCATTGGACGTGTTTAATAGATCAACGAGCAAAATGTCAATACATGAATCCGGCTTTGTTCGAGTCTACATGTTTTCTGAATTTTGGCTGCTATCGACCCGGGGGGTTCAGTGAACATACCAAGCGGGTACACATGCACGTCCAAGGACCTCTGAAACGGACCCTAATTGGCGTAAACCAGAACACTATTTTGATACCCCTAAATGGAGTAACACATGTTACAAACCCTACCCTAAACGGCGTTACCGACACTCAATAATGCTCAGATATGTGGTGCTTTGTTTACATCGAAATTGGGGAAGGCTTGAAAAATCAGCAACTTTTTTGATATACCAGGGATATACAATTAAAGAAGGGAAATATTGAAGATTTTTTCCAACATTTTGCATGTTTATTGAAAAATCACACATACAACAATTAGTACCCCTATATGTCGATACCTCGATGCTGTAAATGGATACCCTAAAGTGCGATGCCCCCTAAAAAGTACCCCTTTTTCAGTAAGACGTCGACGACGTCGTGTGGTGAAATCTGGACCCTTTTCGACGTTTTTTTTGGACGCGGATGCGTACCCGCTTGGTATGTTCACCGACCCCCCCCCCCGGGTCGACCCCTCCCCTACCGCGACATAATATGTTGGATTCTGGACAATGGTTCAGATAAATACATATCATTTTCGTTGTTGTCAATACAGAAACACTCGGAAATAATTATACTATTTACCATTCCATTCCATGCCAAATCAACCAATCAGATTTGGCTGAAAATCATTTCTATTCTAGGGTACATCTATAGGCTACTTGCACGGTTAGATGGCGACACATTGAAAGCGAGGCTCTCCCCTTACGACTGTCGCTCAAACAAACTTTTCAGCTAACAATCAGCCTTTTCTCGCTGACTGCAAAGCATGTCTTTTGTTTCATGTTTCTTCTCTTCCATGTTCTCTTAAGTACCCTGTTGTTTTCTGCATACTGTGTATGTGTTTTTCTGGGGTCACAAGCTGCCAATGTCGCAGCGCGCTTTGCAGGTTTGCCGTAATGCACATGTATTATGACCCAAACAAACACATAGTATCTTGGGATAAGAGGGAAGAGCCTTGCTTTCGTTTTAAGATGATGAATGCATGCAAGTGGCGTATCTGAATAATGAACACATGTAATTAAGGCTAATGAAAGTTGATTCCATGTTTCCCGTAACATTTGGTGCAAACCATAATGAGGAAACTTTTTCATTATTCTTTATTCATTATTTTGCAGCAGTTCATTATTTACAAAATAACGACCATTTCAGGTGATCATCGAAGTAGATTTCTATTTTTAGGTTCCAATTGATTCTGAATGTAAACAAAATGCGATGTTCGATGAAGGAATTAAGGAAAACACTGTAAAACTTCAACAATATCTCAAAAACGGCGGGAAAAATGGAAAATATCAAATATGAATGATTTCGCTATTTTGGCATTCATAACGCGGTCGAAAAAAACCGAGAAACATAGTATCAACTTTCACCAGCCTAATGCGAAAGACTAGCGCTCAGCTCAAAGCTGTTATTTTGAAAATATGGCCTGTATAAATTTGACACCGAACCCCTCTTTTTGTCATCCCGAGTCGCGTTTTTAATAAATATATTAAATTTTGGATCGGGCAATCTAGAATTTGGTAAAAGATATTTAGCTGTAAATTACTACCTAGGGTGACTGATTGTTACCCAGAATTTGACGTCAGAAACATTGTATCTCATCAACTTAAGGTGCTGTGGGCCTCGTAGTAGGGGAGAACGGGGTAAGATGAGCCATTTTTCACATTTTGCCCTATTGTGCAGATATTAAAAGACAGACCTTCAAACTTAGTGTTGCAAGTAAAACTTTAGAGTGTTGACTATACTTAGTATAACATAATAATTGAACCAATTGCTACTGTTTATTCATGGGAGATGCTTGAAAAAATTTGGCAAAGTGGCTCAACTTGCCCCGGACTATGGGTAAGTTGAGCCACCAGTGTGGGTAAGGCCAAAAAAAAAAAAATGTTATATTGGCGTAACCCGCCCGACCCTAAAAATACGCCCGACCCTACACTTTTTTCTTTTTTTTCAGTGAAAAAAAAAACAAAACCAACCGACCGACCCTAAAAAATAAAAAAATGAAAAAAATAAATGTTTTTTCTCGAACGAAATACGACGGTGCTCCTCGAATAAACGGAAATTCCTTCCGAAAATATGGTTTATTGTGTTTTATTTGTATATAGACTTAGTACTGAGGGGTACTTCTAACAAACAATAGGGAATGTTTAAACTCGGTTAACATTGTTCAAAAACAGCTGCTAAAAAAAATTTAAAATTTAAAAAAAAAAAAAAAAAAAATCCCTACCTACCTACCCTATTTTTGTTCAGCCCGTTACGCCAATATAACAATTTTTTTTTTTTTGCCTAAGTTGAGCCACCACAATAATCAATGGGACATTTGAAATCAGAAAATAAGTTTCAGAAATTTTGGTTTATTCATGGTAAAAGTGAAATATACTCATAATTGTTAATACTTGATCCAAACTGGAATTTTAAAACACTTCCATACAATTTTCGTACTAAATTTTGACAAATTTTATTTTATCATGGCTATTTCCTATGCTCAATTTACCCCGTGAAAAATGGCTCATCTTACCCCGCGACGGTCAACTTATGAAAAAATACACCCCCCTTTCCCTACTAAAGCTTAATGACATTTTCAACATGTTACTAAATTTAAGTGCACATGTCACCCTTTTAGCTCACAAAGTTGCACCAATACAATCTATGCACTTCTAAGAAAGAAACCACGTAAACCATTTTTTTCAAAAAATTACTCAGATGTGTCCAAAATCAACTTTCTAGCTCAATTTTCTTACCATGTGTGCACACGATGCAAGGTTGTCACCAGAGAGGTTTGAGTAATGTCATCTAACAATAGAGGGCAGTGTAAAATTAGGAATGTCAATACATGTAGTTTCCATAATACAGGGGGGTGGCTCAATTTACCCAGTGGCTCAACTTACCCCGTTCTCCCCTACATGCCTTCATATTTCAGAAAATGTATTTTTTTTCTTCAGACCCCCTCAAACACAGAAATAGTTATCACAGAAGTTTCAAATCGCTTGCTGATGTTATCCAACTCAACCCCCAAGCAAGTGTAGGCCATTCAGATCTTACATGATGGGTGTGACCTAAAGATGGGTCTGCAGACAAAAATCATGAAAATAGCCCCCCCCCCCGGCCTGATAACCTTTGACCCCGTAGTCAAATACGACATGTGAAACGTCACACAAAACAAAAATACAGTAACACCATCTACATCTGTAGGCCTACATACAAAACCTGAACTTTGTGACTCAACAGCAACATGGTAAGATTAGAGTATGAACTTACAGGATTTTGAGTTGAGCCAAGCACATACATGTACGTGTACACATACCTCATAAACTTAACAATTTTAGGATGGAAATGTTAAAAAAAAATTCCAGGGGTCGGGTGGAAATGGGCAAAATTTGGCAGGGAAAACCAGACTTGCCGACAACGGGATTCGATCCAGTGTCTTAGTCCACTCGGCCAGGGGGTCACACGCCCGCAATTAACAATTCCGTGAGCATTTATCACCCGCTGTCAGCACCCGGCGAGATAGACTGAGGCGTCACATGCTGCCAGGACAGTTTTCAAATGGTATTCAGGGCTGTGGGTTAATGGAATTACAAGAATTCCTTTAAAAAGGTATGTGGTCTGGTGATTGATATTAGTTCACAATATCAAGACATTGAAACTTCAGGTTTTGTATGTAGATCTGATGTACCAATGTATGAAGTTTCAACTACGGGTCAAAGGTCATCAGGCAAGGGTGCTATTTTCATGTTCCCCCTCAAGGTTAGAGCAAAATTATAAACTAAGCACTCTTTGGATTCATCACGTCTTATCTAACACTATCTTTATGGAAAAATTCTTCTTTATTTTAATTTGCAGATAATGAAATGTTAGCATGAAAACTGTACACGATGACAGAGTATCACGTCACCCAACTGAGCCCAGAGTGGTTTGAGCTAAGAAGCAATGTGCAGTTGACAGCATCAAAATTTGGTGAAGCGCTCGGTGTAGGGAAAGGCAGACCATATGATTTCTTTATGTCTCTGCTGTCTGATGAACCGAGGGAAGAGGTATGTTTGATATAATATTGCTAACATTTAGATTGAAATTATTGATAATAAGGCTAATGAAAGTGAATTGTTAGTTTCCCGTCACATTAAATGGGGTCAGGGACGAGGCGACCATTTCATTATTCAATATTCATTATTTTTGAAACATTCATTTTTTTTTATAATTAAATATGTGCCCAAATACGTGTAGCGTATAGAACCAAGAGTGTATAATTGTAAATAGGGGTCCTTACTACAATAAATAAACGAATTCCAGACCATTTTGCATACAAAGTCTTGTTTATTTTAAAACTGTCTGCTTTTCAGAAGATTTGACAAATGAACAAAGATTGTCATATGGACGGGTTGATATGTCGAGTATTCGATTAACATCGTATTTGTACTTATTTATTGATGAAATACGATATAATTGTAGTCAAACTTGGCTTATTTTTTCGAAACAAACAAATAATGAAATATTTACCAAATAATGAAATATTCACGCGGGGACCAAAATGTGAGTCGGTCGGGCGACGGGAAACTAACAATTCACTTTCATTAGCCTAAAGTGATAATAGGAATAATTTAGATACTTTTTTCGAACCATGTTATTTGAGCTCCGTAGCTTTCAAGGTCATCACGACCCCTTCATTCGGTCATAGCCGGTGTCTCGGTTGAGGGTTGGTTTCTGTGTCCTAATAGGGTCATTCCATGTCAAGTCACCCAATGGATTGAACCCTACCCTCTTCAAATTTGCTCAAATTTGGTTTTTAGGGTAACTTTGGCTCAACAAGCTCAAATTTCAAAATTAAAAAATTCATCCGACTTACTGCTTTCGCGATACGGCGCGCGCATTGACGACGATTTCGGTCAAATTGAGCGGAACCGTCAACTTTCAAACGACCATAAATCAGTAACCCCTGGGTCAAATTGGCTGAAATTGGTGTTTTTAGAAAGGGAATTGCATAAGGAATCCAAATCTGCCAATATTTCTCAAGCATGAGCATGTTAAGTTTTCATGACCTCTTGACCTTTACTTTGACCTTGAATTTGACCTCGTGGATCACTTGATTTGGAGATGACGTTTGGTGACATACCCCACATGTTTTCTACACAATATTAAAGAATTAGAGATATAATATCTTTTGTTTTCTTTCCAGGGCTTCTCAAAGTTGGATACTTGGGCAACAAATTTGCTTTTTCCTATACAAATACATAAAGTCTATATTCATATTCATTTTCATAGGAATTTCACATTTTTGAACAACTATCAAACTTTGAGATTATCTGATATGTAAACAAATTTTAATACTATAGCTTTGATTTTATGACACCATATAGAAAACATGCAGGGGTATAATTTTCACTGCAGTTCATCTCCAGATCATGTGATCCGCAAGGTCAAATTCAAGGTCAGAGCAAAGGTCTAGAGGTCATCATACTTCAAATTGTTCCTACATGTACATGAAAAATATTGGCAGATTTGGAATGTTGGTGCAATTACCTTTCCAAAGACATCAATGTCAACTGATTTGACCAATTGGTTACATGGTCATTTCAAAATTGGCCAGTTTTCCTATGCAACATGTTAAAACTATTCATTGCATAAAAATGTCACATTTTTGCTCAACTATCCAACTTTGAGAAGAACTGGAAAGAAAACAAAAAATATGATATCTCTAATTCTTTGATATTGTGTAGAAAACATGTGGGGGTATAATTTCACCAAATGTCAACTCCAAATCACGTGATCCACAAGGTCAAATTCAAGGTCAAAGTAAAGGTCAAGAGTTCATCAAACTTCAACATGTGTGTACATAAAAAATAATGGCAGTTTTGAATTGCTTATGCAATTCCCTTTCCAAAAACACCAATATCAACCAATTTGACCCAGTGGTTACCGATTTATGGTCGTTTGAATATTGGCGGGCACGCTCATTGTGACCGAAATTGTCGAAAAGCGTGTGCCGTATCGCGAAAACCGTAAGTCGGATGAATTTTTAATTTTGAAATTTTAACTTGTTGAGTCAAAGTTACCCTATAAACCAAAATTTGAGCAAATTTGAAGAGGGTAGGGTTAAAAATTTCACTTTATTTGGGTGATTTGACATGGAATGACCCAATATTTCAATGGCCTCTCTGATCTTACATTTCCAAAACTGATCCTCTCTGGCAATCACTTGGATGTTGTCTAGCTTGATTTTATGCTTAGAGTCTTTTGAGTGTTCTGCCACAACTGTGAGGGGGAGTGTTTTTTTCCCGGTTCGAGTGTTCTATGCTGAATGAAGGGGTCGTGATGACCTCGAAAGCTACGGAGCTCAAATAACATGGTTCGAAAAAGGTACATGTAATCTAAATTATTCCTAAAATCATGATCGAACCCAATATCAGTCAACATATATGCTTCATGATAATGTTAAAATAACAAACTGATTTACGAAATGATACTTTTGATCTGAATCGGACACCTACAATGTATATCTGTGGAGTGATGTGGATTTAATATTAACCATACCTAGAGCTTTACCTCATCACATCAGACATGCCTCATCACTGACTCAATTTAAGAAGATGTTAAAAACTCATTTATTCCACCGTCATAGTGCAAGTGATGCTTAACTCTTGTTTGTATTTATGCTATGTTTTATTTTGTTAAAAGCGCTGTGGTACCATTGTATAATGTGTAACGAGGGCTATATAAATGCTCATAATATTATATTAAGTTATGTTATGGATGTGCTGCTAAGGCCTAAACAAATAGGGTAGGTCAGTCGGGGTTTTTTTCTTTTTTTTCTTCTAAATCACCTGCTTTGGGGACTTAAAATAGACGAAAATGAAAGCAAACAGTCAGAAACTTTAATACGTATGTTCAATTTGTATAATTCTTTTTTTTTTTGGAATTTTTTTTTTTTTTTTTTTTCCTCCCTCAAAGTAATAAGAAATATTCAGGGTCTGCGATGTTTTTAGGGTCGGTCGGGTTAGGCCAATCAAACTTCTTCTTTTTTTAGGCCTAAGGCAACAGCAAAAACCCAACCTGTTCTACGGGCAAACGGACTTCTCAGGTAGGGTTGATCAGACAAACAAAAAATGGTTCATTATCAAAAGTTTTCAAAAAAAAATTCAATAACAATACAAAATCAAAAAATTTCGAAATTCAACAATTTTCAAAACATTGCCAATATTTTGCTGTTGAAAATATCAAATATAAAGAACAAATCTCAAATTTAAAAATAAAAAGTGGGTGTTTCGGGTCTTAGAACTGTTGGGTGTTTGGGGCTTTTTTTGCCTAAATTCTTTTGGTTGTTTGGTAAAATGACCCTTTAGGTCAATTCAGCTGATTTGAAGAATGCAAAACTGATGAACACGAATTTGGTCAAATATATGTACAATGTATGTACATTTGTACATGCCCAATATGTTTATACTTTTTTGAATTAAATGTTTCCTTTGGTTTTATTTGAGCCCCAGACTATCTTGTGATTATTATGTGTCAGAGGTGGGAAGCCTTATGTGTATGCAAAATCACATATCTTTTTAAATCTACCTTTTAAGTCACTTGGAATTGAAATTACGTTTAATTTTAATGGTTGGCGTTGAGATATTTGCATCAATCAATTTGCCGTGTTAACACCCCTCTTTGCACACCTATTGCTTTAAGTAGCATTGACAACTGTAGCTAGTAATTAACCCTCAGGGTCAGAGTTCTTCAAATGTTGCGAGAATCCATAGATTCTCTCAAATGATTTTGCGAGAATCTGGAGATTCTCCTTCATTCAAATAGTGTGTTAGACAGATTATCTGGGAGAATCAACTTGGATTCTCGCAACTTTACCTGCAGGAATGTTTGCGAGAATGGATTCTCCAACAGAAGCACCGTGCTGTTGCACCCCCATTACCCAGTCTATCTCATTGCGCAATCACGCAAAGGTACATAATGGGCTCCGAAAATTTAATTTTGGGAGCCCTACCAGGTAGCATAATGCACGATCACCGGGACACTGGCCACGGCCGCCCGGGTTCGATCCCCAGTAGCAGCACACACCGCTTTTTTGTGTGTTTATTTGTCCCGTCTTTCCCCCCGGTTAGCTTGATTGCTAAAAACACCATGAGGGTTAATGCACTAATCAATGTTTGTATTTTGCCCTCCCCTTTGTAGAGCAATGCCCTAATGCAGCATGGAGTAGCGATGGAACCTATCATCAATGAAGCTTACCAGCTACTCACTGGTAACAAAGTGTTACCAACTGGCTTCTGGAAGCCTAGCGAGGGCGCCATGTTACAGGGGTTGTGCGGCGCATCACCTGATGGCAAGATCGTAGAGGAACACAATGCCAGCGAGGTCGTAGGACTGGTGGAATACAAGGCTCCAGTTTACCTGATGTATAACAAAGCACGTTTCCCACCGCATGGTATACCGAGGTTTTACATGGCACAGGTATGTGTACAACTGTATATGGTTTTGCAGGTAAACATATGTCCTTCTCTTTCTAACCCCTCTTCCCATCCCCTACCTCATCACCCCTTTCCCATCCTCTACCTGTACATGGTCTCTCAGGTAAACGTGTATCTTCCTCTTCCCATCCCCTACCTCACCCCCTTCCCATCCTCTATGGTCTCTCAGGTAAATGTGAATCACCCTCTCTTCATCCTTCTACCCTAGGTATGTGTATGGCATGGTCTCTCAGGTAAACATGTGTCTCCCGTCTCCCCATCACCCTCTTCCCATCCCTCTGCCCTTTACCCCTTAGTATGTGTATGGCATGGTCTCTCAGGTAAGGGTGTGTCCCCCCTTTTCCCATCCCCTACCTCACCCCCTTCCCATCATCTCAGGCATGATTACGTTCAGGCTTTTAACTGAATTCAGGCTATTTTGTTTTCCAAATTTCCGCACTTTATTTTATTTTCAGCCCGTTTTTGGCCTTTATAAACTGATTTCATGCATCTTTTCAGGCTATTCAGGTTTTTTCATAATCATGCCTGCATCATCTACATGTACATGGTCTCTCATGTAAACGTGTATCCCCTCTTCCCATCCCCTACCTCACCCCCTTCCCATCCTCTATGGTCTCTCAGGTAAACGTGAACCCCCCTCTCTTTATCCCTCTACTCCTAGGTATGTGTATGGCTTGGTCTCTCAGGTAAGGGTGTGTCCCTGTCTCCCCATCCCCTCTTCCCATCCCTCTGCCCTTCACCCCTTAGTATGTGTATGGCATGGTCTCTCAGGTAAGGGTGTGTCCCCCTCTTCCCATCCCCTTCCTCTACCCCTTCCTATCCTCTACCTGTACATGGTCTCTCAGGTTAACATGTATCCCCCTCTCCCCATCCCTCTACCCCTCAGCCCTAGGTATGTGTATGGCATAGTTTCTCAGGTAAGAGTGTGTCCCTCTCTCCCCATTGCAGGTAAACATATGTCTTCCTCTTTCTTACCCATCTTCCTGTCCCTGATGGGAAGATCGTAGAGGAACACAATGCCAGTGAGGTCTTAGAACTGGTAAGGGTGTGTCCCCCACCCCTTTCCCATCCTCTACCTGTACAAGGTCTCTCAGGTAAACGTGAATCCTCCTCTCTTCATCCCTCTACTCTACCCCTAGGTATGTGTTACCTGAGTGGCATGGTCTCTCAGGTAAACATGTGTCCCCATCCCTCTGCCCTTCACCCCTAGGTATGTGTATGACATGGTCTCTCAGGTAAGGGTGTGTCCCCCTCTTCCCATCCCCTACCTCTACCCATTCCAATCCTCTACCTGTACATGGTCCTACAGGTAAACGTGTATCCCTGTCTTCCCATCCCCATACCCCTCACCCCTCACCCCTAAGTATGTGTATGGCTTGGTCTTTCAGGTAAGGGTGTGTCCCCCTCTTCCCATCCCCTACCTCTACCCCTTCCTATCCTCTACCTGTACATGGTCTCTCAGGTTAACATTTATCCTACCATCGCGACGATTCTCGTGTTCCTATTGGATAAGCGCTGACTAGATATATTCCGTATCCGACCCCCGTATCCCGTATCCGGTCAGTAAGGAACTGCGCATGCGTTAGGGTTGCTACGCCGACGTGACGATCAACAATATGGCGTTTCTGAACGTCGAACTTGCTCGGGTTTTAGGTAACTACTACATTGGCATTTGTTCTTGTTTTGTTTTAATTTTAATAGTGGTTTAGACTTTAGTAGGATAAAATCGTTATTAGGTGAGGTTGGGTCGGATACGGATTATATCTAGCCTCGGAGTCTGTATCAGGACTCGGGCTGCGCCCTCGTCCCGATACAGAATCCTCGGCTAGATATAATCCGTATCCGACCCAACCTCACCTAATAACTAATAGTATCCCCCTCTCCCCATCCCTCTACCCCTCACCCCTAGGTATGTGTATGGCTTGGTCTTTCAGGTAAGGGTGTGTCCCCCTCTTCCCATCCCCTACCTCTACCCCTTCCCATCCTCTACCTGTACATGGTCTCTCAGGTTAACATGTATCCCCCTCTCCCCATCCCTCTACCCCTCAGCCCTAGGAATGTGTATGGCATAGTTTCTCAGGTAATGTTAGTTATTAGGTGAGGTTGGGTCGGATACAGATTATATCTAGCCGAGGATTCTGTATCGGGACGAGGGCGCAGCCTGAGTCCCGATACAGACTCCGAGACTAGATATAATCCGTATCCGACCCAACCTCACCGAATAACGATTTTATCCTACTAAAATACTATTAAAACAAAACAAGAACAAATGATTCTGTTTAAACCAAAGTAGTAGTCACCTAAAACCCGAGCAAGTTCAACCCCGGAGTTCAACCTTAGCAACCCTACTACAACGCATGCGCAGTTCGTTACTGACCGGATACGGGATTTGGGGGTCGGATATGGAATATATCTAGTCACCAAATTCAGGCGCTTATCCAATAGGAACGCGAGAATCGTCGCGATGGTAGGATAAGAGTGTGTCCCTCTCTCCCCATCCCCCTTTTCCAATATCCCTTACTACCCCTAGGTATGTGTATGGCATGGTCTCTCAGGTACATGTAAGAGTGTGTCCCTCTCTCCCTATCCCCCTTTTCCAATATCCCTCACTACCCCCTAGGTATGTGTATGGCATGGTCTCTCAAGGTAAACATGTGTCCCTGTCTCCCCATCCCCCTCTTCTCATCCCTCTGCCCTTCACCCCTTAGTATGTGTATGGCATGGTCTCTCAGGTAAGGGTGTGCCCCCCTCTTCCCATCCCCTACCTCTACCTCTTCCTATCCTCTACCTGTACATGGTCTCTCAGGTTAACATGTATCCCCCTCTCCCCATCCCTCTACCCCTCAGCCCTAGGTATGTGTATGGCATAGTTTCTCAGGTACATGTAAGAGTGTGTCCCTCTCTCCCTATCCCCCTTTTCCAATATCCCTCACTACCCCTAGGTATGTGTATGGCATGGTCTCTCAGGTAAACATGTTTCCCCATCTCCCCCTCAGCCTTAGGTATGTGTATGGCATAGTCTCTCAGGTACATGCAGGGGTGTGTCTGTCTCTCCCCGACCCCATCCCCCTTTTTCAATACCCCTCACCGCCCCTAGGTATGTGTATGGCATGATCTCGGGTAGGGGTGTGTCATCACTTATACACATTAAGTCACAATTTTGTCCAAGTAGTAGCTAGCCAGGTTAAAGAAAATCAAAATGTTGGTAGTGGGCGGTGCGTGGCACTCGTTGCTACGAGGGATCTGCACCCGAGGCATTGGACGGACAGACAGACAGACTCACCAAAAATAGTATTAAGATGTATAAACTTTTCTTCTTAAAATATTGTATTTTTAGATCCTTTTGTCATGTTACATAGTGTACATAAAGACTTGGGACCCAACTGTTATGGGTGACCTACACGGGTGACCTACACACACTGTATGACGGCAGGCATAAATATCCGGGTTTTTTTTTCTTTTTCCATATTAACATTTTTTAATAGGGGTACAGAAATATGGTTCAGTCATGCCCGCAATTTTTTCTTCTGCTGTAGTTAACATTTTAATAGGGGATACTGAAATTTACCCGAATACCAGAAATAAAGAAAAATTAAAAAAATGTTTTACATTTTTTCATTGTCTTAGGCCAAAACAGAACCTTAGATGTCACATGGGGGTTTTCTTCTCCCCCCCCCCCCCCCCCCCAAAAAAAAAAGTACACGGTCGGGAATGTATACACGGTCGGTGTGACGAGGGCAAGCTAACAATTTGGGCTTTTTGGCATAATCGTGACTAATCACACAGGCAAGAATGAATGGCTATATCTTGCCTCACGTCCCGTACAGAATAAACTGTGTATAGCTACAACGTATTTTAGTTGGTTTGAGCATGCGCACTTGGGTTATGGGACGTCTAGCAAGACATTGCCGAACGAATTTAATTGCTGCAAGTTTCTCATGTTTTAAGTACTCTCGTGTTGTGTTGTATCTTTTCCAGATTCAGGGACAGTTAGGCATAGCCAACGTCCCTTGGTGCGACTTCATGGCAGTCTGTGCCAAGACAAAAGAGCTCAAGCTAGTCCGGGTCTACGCACAGCCGAATTACTGGGAAAAAGTCTCGCAAAAACTGGTCGATTTTTGTCTGACTCTGAAGAATGCCAAACTTCAACGGATGCAAGGACGCTCTATAGATGCCATACAAGGTGGGTTTTAACAAGTAGTTTGTGTGACAGTGTCTAGACTTTATTTACAGTCCATTGTGTTAATTAAAACACTGGAGTAGTTATAGAAGATTCATAAATAATAATAATAATAATAATAATAATAATTAGTATTTATATAGCGCCTTTCCAAAGTGATCAAAGCGCTGTAATTTCGCTGCTGGTGAATCATCAGAATCAGGTCGCATCAACTAGGGTGCTGCCAATTTCTAGCGCAAACCTATCCGCACTTAGATTGTAACATCCACCATTTTTCAATGCAGCTCCCCAAATACCATTGGGTCAAGGAAGTTTTTGATAACCGAAACAACTAATCACAGCTTTTGAAAGCATGAGGAAACCGGAGATCCCGGAGAAAACCTGCGAGAGCATGTATAGATCGTGATAAACAAAATGCACATAAAGCCCGGCCGAGCACAGATTTCGAACCCGGGATTCATTGGTGCAAAGCGAGGGTATCTACCGCTGCGCCAACACGCTCTCCCATAAATATTGGCCGATCGGTTATTGATTTTGACCTATTCAATGCTAGAAGCATGTAGACTGATATTGGGTTCGATCATGATTTTAGGAAAAATGTATTTTATTAGATACCTTTTTCGAACCATTGTGTTTGAGCTCCGTAGCTTTCGAGGTCATCACCACCCCTTCATTCAGCGTAGTGTTTACTTCCCTCCACTTGTCACATGACCACCTTTTGGGCGATCACGGCGGATTGGTCGTAGCCGGTGTCTCGGTTGAGGGTCGGTTTTAGTGTCCTTATTTCGATAGCCTCTCTGATCTTACGTTTCCAAAACTGATCTTCTCTGGCGATCACTTGGACGATGGTTAGCTTGATTTTGTGCTTTTGAGTGTTCTGCCACAGCTGTGAGAGGAGTGGTTTTGTGGTTCGAGTGTTCTTTGAACCTGGTGGCAAGAGCTCTGCTGGTTTCACCCACGTAAGATTTGGGGCACTCTGGACAGTCAATTTGGTATATCACACCACATTTGTTTGCGTCAGGGGTTTTGTCCTTGGGGTGATCACAATGATTGCGGCATCTTTTGGATGGTATTGTTTTCGCTGCGATATAATGGACTTCAAACCTTTGAAGCAACTCATCCCCAAATATCATGCGTCCCATGCATAGCGCATGAATTTAACTCTATCCAAGCAAATAGCGTGCTATTTAATCCTGCCAAGTGACACATACTGTATAAACACTATTATTTCGCGGACACTTTATTTCGTGAATTTAGAATTACCAATTTTTTTAGCGGGCGTTTCATTTTGCAAATCTGGAAATTGTACTGATTACTTTCACTGGAAAATCTTGTGGGTATTTAATTTCGTGTGTTAGAGTGCTTGACATTATCCCAGTGAATGGTGGGGTTCTCGCCTTGGCCATTCACTGGGATATCGCCAAGCACTCTAACACGCACAGACGATCATCAGGGCTTTGCAACTTATGCATGGATGAGAAACTCGAATCCTACTTGCCAACAACATCCTCAATAGGCGCACAGAGCTTATCTCCACTTGCTGTCATGGTATCAAACCCTCAAATCGATCCAAGACAAATAGATCCATAGCCAGCATAAGCTTGATGATCGTCGTGCAGTAAGCACTGCGTGAAACACAGTGTAGCGCTAATGTAAATCGAGTTTCTTACCATTTGATATTACTGCTCTGCTTACGCATCGAGCAGTCTGCTTTTGGACAATAAAAATCACAATTTGATATGTATGTATCATGTATGCGTGCGTTTCCACCAGCAAACGTGGACACACAACAGCTTCTAACTATCTAACCGTGGACCTTTCGCCAACCGTGGATCGTGCGCAGTTCTAGACTAGGTGCATGGGGCTGCAAATAACACAAAAATGCAATTAAAAGTTTTTTAAATAAGGTCCTCAGTCACAGGTAACAATACCGTCCGCGATTGGTAGATACAATTTAAAAGCGTCCTCGTTATGTCGATTAAAATGTGATACACACCGTCCTCAGTTGGATAGTTCTAAACTACGTCCACGTTTGGAGGCGATTGCGCGTAGGGGTGTATGTATGTAAAAATGTACAATGATCATTCTAGAAGACTATTCTTCATTTAGACCAGAGCCTAAAGTTTGACCAAATACCACACAGAGTCCCCCATTCCCTGACACACAGACGTAGTTACCATTGGCTTTGTGTACTGTAAAAGTGGAAATGTTCGCGCTACATTTATTTTCGCGCTAAGATCAGCAAGCGCGAAAATAAAAACGCACTATATATTCCTTTTGTATGTAGGTCTATGTAAGGAAGCTCAAAAATCGTGAAAATAAAAACAAGCAAAATTTGTTCAAAATGTGCGAAGCGCGAAAAATTCCACTTTACAGTATATTGATGTGCACAATGGGTACCTCATCACATCATCAGCAGAAATTCAAGTTCATTTGTGTTATTATTAACTATGCATAGATCTTTTTTCTACAGGTGTTCAGAGGTTGAAACAAGCACCAATGATGGGGAAAACCTTAATAGATGGAGAAGATCAAATACGGGTGGAAAATAGGTTAGAGGTAAGACTCGATTGGATCTGATTTGTTTTGAAATGAAGACCTACCTGTAGGGCCCAATTTACTGACTTCATCTTGGATCCCCCCACACCCCAACTGGACTGGACTGGACAGAATCAGGGGCGTAGCAAGAAAGGGGTGGGGAGCAGGGGGGCGATCGCTCCCCCAATATATGGTCATTGTCGGTTCATTTGACACAGTGAATCATGGAATTGTGATGGTCTAAGTATAAAGATAGGAAGTGAGCATATACACCCGGAATTAAGAAGCTTGTTTTAAGCTAATATTTACCTTAATTACTGCAAAATTAGTGTGTAAATACCAAATGAAAAACCTAGCTACGCCACTGGGCAGAATCCTAGTGGTTATGGAGAGGAGGTGGAGGAAGGGAATGGGTCTTGACATGATTTTGTACACATATGTGATGCGATCTGTGAAAACCCGCCACATGGGGGCATTTTTCATATTGGAGATATTTATATCATAAGAAAGCTAAAACTGTGCTGATTACAGAACTGTTTCGATCATTTTTCTACGATCACTACAAAAAAAGTTATGAGTGAATGATGATTGTGATGTAACCAAAAGCTACAAAACAAGAAATCATGAAAACAGGCCAAAAAAGATACATAATTCAATATAATAACATTTATAAGGTTAAAAATAAAAGTGACTTAAGTAAGTTTGTCAAGGTGAAATTTCATGAAAGATGATGACACAATTAAAGTACTGGAAACTAATTTTCTTTAAAAAAAAGAAAAAAGTTGTTTTTCTTTTTTTTCTTATTTTACCCATACGCCCTAGTTCACATTTTGCGACATCCGACGGGTTTTCTCAGATCGCATCACATATATCTAAATACCTACTTAAACTTAAGCTATCGCACAGTACGGTGGCCAAATGGTTATTAGACGCTTGTCCTAGTAAACTGGCGATCCCTGGTTTGAAGTCCACGCCGGTGAATGTCGTTGCTTTCTTTTTGAGTCGGGATATTCAGTGGTGCTGATTTCCTCTTTTTTTACATTTTTCTTATGCCAACATTTCAGCCTTTTCTTTTCTTTTCAGCCCATATTTGGCATTTTTATCCAATTTTACGCTGTTTTTCCTCGTTTTGTCTGTTTTTTATTTTTATTTGTGGCCTCTCACACCCCTGTATCTGTTTATTTCCTCTCTTCCGGTTGGGATGAGTTTCTATATATGTGACGCGATCAAGAGGAATGAGTCGGATGTCGGGGAATCCCAAACTGAGATATGGCCAATTCAAAATGGCGGCTTACATAAGTTTTGATGGAAATTCATGTATACAATTTGACATAACTTTGGAACAAAACGTCGTATCGACATGGGGTTTTCAGTTTCTGAAAGCTCCAGGTGTCTTCTTTAAAACTGTATTAAAAACTCATTTTCGACCAGGGTCGACATCCGACTCATTCCTCTTGATCGCGTCACATATATAGATGTGTACTGCATTTGCATTTAATGTTTCTAGTACTCTTTCCTCTGTATACCTAATGGGTATCCTAATAACGGTTTTCTATAGTTTCAGTTGGGACCAAAATATATGTTTACTATTATATCGGGTTGGGTTAAAGTAGTGGAGCTTCTACATACACAGTTCAAGGTGCAACTCTATTATAAATATTGTGTACATGTAGTAGAGAATGGGTGTCAATCTCTGAGGATATATGTGACGCGATCAAAAGGAATGAGTCGGATGTCGACCCTGGTCGAAAATGAGTTTTTAATACAGTTTTAAAGAAGACACCTAGAGCTTTCAGAAACTAAAACCCTATGTCGATACAACGTTTTGTTCCAAAGTTATGTCAAATTATATACATGAATTTCCATCAAAACTTATGTAAGCCGCCATTTTGAATTGGCCATATCTCCATTTGGGATTCCCCGACATCCGACTCATTCCCCTTGATCGCGTCACATATACTCTCTGTATCAGCACCAGTTGTGAGGTGACATCAGTGCGTAATCTATAGTTTGATCAGTTCCAAATTGGCAAAGCCTTCTTACAAGTTACAGCAGCGAGTGAATACAGAAGGACACGGTCACGCAT
This sequence comes from Ophiura sarsii, assembly GCA_035610835.1. NCBI lineage: Eukaryota > Metazoa > Echinodermata > Ophiuroidea > Amphilepidida > Ophiuridae > Ophiura > Ophiura sarsii. The sequence continues at coordinate 32,782,795 of CM069457.1, forward strand.
GATGAAGGCAACAAGTGCACTGCATCATATGCGTGACGCCTGCATGCTGCAAAAACTGTGTGCGTTTGGCCATAATCACGCCAGTACGCTTGGATGACTTTCGCGCGCAGAGAGATAAAAACCACTAAAAAGAATTGTTTTTTGGGAAAATATTTCTTGCCAATTTGGAACCGATTAAATTATAGTTGTAGGTGTATTAGTTCTGTGCCACTGCCGACATTCTATATTAATCAAGAGGATGCTGTATGCATTGGACTTCACACATATGTGACGCGATCAAGAGGAATGAGTCGGATGTCGACCCTGGTCGAAAATGAGTTTTTAATACAGTTTTAAAGAAGACACCTAGAGCTTTCAGAAACTTAAAACCCCATGTCGATACGACGTTTTGTTCCAAAGTTATGTCAAATTGTATACATGAATTTCCATCAAAACTAATGTAAGCCGCCATTTTGAATTGGCCATATCTCAATTTGGGATTCTCGACATCCGACTCATTCCTCTTGATCGCGTCACATATGATATCATAATCAGTGGCATAACCAGCGGGGGGCAGCCCCCCCCCCCCCACTTGGAACCCTTGCCCCCACCGCTTGCCCCCCCCCCCCCAAATGAAATTAATCAGTGTGGGTGTGGAATGGAGCCCCCCCCCCCACCCCCATTTCAAGTCACTGCCCCTTCTTGCCCCCCCCCCCCCACCCCCAAATGAAAAAGTCTAGTTACGCCACTGATCGTAATTCACTACAATATGCACTGACGTCAGCTTCCACTTAAAACTGGCACTAACAGGGGTGTGAGAGTTCCTCTTTTTATTTAGCTAATTCCCTCTTTTTTTAAATTTTTCTTGTGCCAAAATTTCAGCTTTTTATTTAATTCTCAGCCCATATTTGGCATTTGTACCCAATTTTACGCTGTCTTTCCTTGTTTTGGGCTGTTTTTCTTTCTTTTTTTGGCCTCTCATGCCCCTGTATAGGAGTATAGGACTCTCTCCCCCTCCCCCATTCATTCGTTTAACAGCTCTTTTATTATTATCATTACTTTATTAGATGAATGCACACAACGAGTACCGATCTAGTGGTGGTCATTGGTTTGATTATGACTTTCTTATGGGCAACCCAGTGCCAGACTCCATGAAACTTCCGGAAACCAAATATCAAAATATGCTGAGAAAGCTAGATGTCGCCATAGGACTCAGATGGTGTTAGATGTGGCCCATACATAGTGACATTGATCAAATCAAGACTTCTTATGAGCAACCCATACAGTGCCAGACTCCATGAAACTTCCGGAAACCAAATATCAAAATATGCTGAGAAAACTAGATGTCGCCATAGGACTCAGATGGTGTTAGATGTGGCCCATACATAGTGACATTGATCAAATCAAGACTTCTTATGAGCAACCCATACAGTGCCAGACTCCATGAAACTTCCGGAAACCATATATCAAAATATGCTGAGAAAACTAGATGTCGCCATAGGACTCAGATGGTGTTAGATGTGGCAATGCATAGTGACATTGATCAAATCAAGACTTCTTATGAGCAACCCATACAGTGCCAGACTCCATGAAACTTCCGGAAACCATATATCAAAATATGCTGAGAAAACTAGATGTCGCCATAGGACTCAGATGGTGTTAGATGTGGCAATGCATAGTGACATTGATCAAATCAAGACTTTCTTATGAGCAACCCATACAGTGCCAGACTCCATGAAACTTCCGGAAATCAAATATCAAAATATGCTGAGAAAACTAGATGTCGCCATAGGACTCAGATGGTGTTAGATGTGGCAATGCATAGTGACATTGATCAAATCAAGACTTCTTATGAGCAACCCATACAGTGCCAGACTCCATGAAACTTCCGGAAACCAAATATCAAAACATGCTGAGAAAGCTAGATGTCGCCATAGGACTCAGATGGTGTTAGATGTGGCAATGCATAGTGACAATCATTGATTAAATCAAGACTTTGTTTTAGGCAGCTACATAGATGTGGGCATAGGACTCAGATAGTGTTAGATGTGGCCCATACATAATGACATTGATCAAATCAAGACTTTGTTTTAGGCAGCTACATAGATGTCGCCATAGGACTCAGATGGTGTTAGATGTCGCCAGACATAATGACATTGATCAAATCAAGACATAGCAGGCTCTGGTCTGACACTGTCAGGAACTTGATGTTGCCATATGACTCAAGTGTTAGACAGACATGGATATCTCTGAATAAATTCATCAGGTTTACAGGTTTAAATAATTCAGATTTTCATCTTTCAAAACCAGATATTTTTACTCACGATTGACAGTTTCGTGTTATGATCTACACACTTCTTCAGAATAACCTCTTCTGACCCGTACTGCTTCCTGTTGAGGGCGCTGTTACTGTGATCAGTGATATACGTGAAAACTACGGACATGTTACCATCACAAATGTACATGATCTAGAAAATATCGGGAAAAAGATCGCCCGACATCGCAATCATCTTGTGTGTAGATCATAACCCACGAAACTGTCAACCATGAGTAAAAATATCTGGTTTTGAAAGATGAAAATCTTAATTAGACATGGATATGTTGGTAAATTATGATTTTCTAATGGGTAATCCTAGTGCTAGACTCGATGAAGCAGCCATATGACACATGAAAGATTATCCAGATACTGTAAAAGTGGAAATTTTCGCGTTTCGCACATTTTGCGGGGGAAAAAAGTTTGCTTGTTTTTGTTTTTGCGATTTTGAGCTTCCTTATATAGACCTACACATAAAGGAATATATTTGTGTGTTTTATTTTTGCGCTTGCTGATCTTAGCGCGAACATTTTCACTTTTGCAGTACCCCCTAAATGCATATTTCCTCTGAAGCCAAAATTCCCCATCAAAAAGAGGTTTTGCATATTTTTCTCCCCAATTTGACCCCCTATAAGTGAGTCAAATATCGATAAAACATGTTTTATTTTTCTGAATCCCCTTTAGACCAGACATAAATAAGCGTCAATGTGCTGAGAAACTCAAGGTCAGAAGTTTGTCAAAGGTGAGAATCCATTTAGATTCTTGTACGATTTTGACGAGAATCTTTGGATTCTCCTTCATACAAATAGTGTGTTAGACAGATTATCTACGAGAATCAACATGGATTCCTTCAACTTTTAATTACAAGGGAGAATCTTTGCAAGAATGGATTTTCAGATTCTCCTCGAATTTCTGACCCTGGAAACTAGACACTGCAAATCATGAGCGTTTACTTTTGGACAAACTAAAAGTAAACTCAAAAGTAAACGCAATACTAAACACTTATGTGAGCCCAACAACTAAGCTATTTGCCACCCAGCCTCTAATCAATAACTGTCCAATTATATCACATATGATGGAAACATCTGTGATTATATTCACTCACTTGGAGCGTGCTTTGAGGTCAATTGGGTGCAAAATGCAAGAACCGTTTAGTTTTGCGTTTACTTTTACGTTTAGTTTTGTGTTAAGAATTGCGTTTACTTTTGAGTTTACTTTTAGTTAGTCCAAAAGTAAACGCTCATAGTTTGCAGTGAGATGTTGCAGTGGGGTAGCCAGAGGGGGGATTGCCCCCCCCCCCCCCCCCCCCCCGCCATATTGACTATCATGTCGGTTGAGATTGGCCACTGTCGGTTCATTTGACAAGAGGAATCATGGAATTATGATGGTCAAAAGTACACGGATGCAAAAAAATTGCATGCTAACCGTGCATGTGTCCCCAAAATGCTATATTTGTTGGTACAAGCTTGTTTAGAGCTAAAATGTACCTCAATCATAGCAAAAATAACTGTAAAGTCGAAAAATTTTGCTCGCTATGCGCGAAATTCTTTAGTCAGACAATCTTGTTGGTTCGCCTTTCATTTCTTGCCCCCCCCCCCTATGAAAAACCTAGCTATGGCACTGAAATGTTGCAATCATTAGGAACAGCCTATAATGAAATTTTGTTTTAAATTATGTTGAAAATGCCTTAAATTGGAAGCAGATTTCCATTATGATTTAATAAAGTTCTGATGGGATGGGTTTTTTATGGAAAATACAGTGACGGTAGATTTATGAGTCCAGGAATATTTTTCCTGATAACTTGAACTTTGTTATAAGAGAGAAACAAATATGTGTAAAAATTTGAAAAAGATATACTGTACGAGGGTCATTCAATAAGTTGTACCTCTTCACTCATAACATTGCTTATATGAATGTCAGTCTCATGACAGTTGTCATGATTATAGCTCTGAATCATAGCTACACATTTTATAGAAAATGATAGTTGATATCTGTTTCACTTTTGGTTTGATGCGGTCAAAGCCAGAGAGTGATTTTGGACAACAGGAATGGAAAATTACAATATAAAAATAAATACATGTTTTTCCTTTTGTTATAAGAGCATGATTTGAATACTGTAAATGGATATCTGAATATAATACAGTATTATCATGTATTGTGAGCAATATTATTAACCCTTGTAGGCTTGCAAATAGTATGATATCAACTTGAATGTATTGCTATGCCTTTGGCATGGAATACTGCTAATCAGTCAAATTGTCAAATTTGTGTTGTTACACGTCAAGCCACAGTGATGCCTTGTGTGGTAAATATTTAATATTATGATACCCACAGTATTTATTTTCTCTTGTGCAACCTTCAGAATATTCAATCATATAGGCAATGGTAGACAATGATATCTTCGAGAAACTTGTAGTCCCTCTATTTAGCCCTGTTGAAGATCTGTTAGTTCTCATGAAAATGGTTTTGAAAGATGAAAATGACTTTGCAGGGTGTTCTAGGCGAGGGTTAAACGTATGGTTGTCATGATATAGTTCTGGCTAATCAGAGGGCATTTTTTTCCTAAGAATTCAATCCCCTTTATTGTTTATAGTCGGTGAAAGAGATATCTGAAATCTAGACCGTTTCACTGATAGGTACGTTTTGTCTCTTAGAATTGACTAAATGGATGTTTGGTTTTCACTGCATCTCCAGAAGAGTACAGTTAGTCAGATCAATTGACTATGAATTTATAGCTGAGATTGCAAGCTACAATTGTGTAATATTTCATAAGACTGGCTTATAGATGGGGTGACGTCACACCGAGCATTTGGTCGGCAATTGCCATTGTTCTTTGCCCTGCGGGTTGCGCGCGCATCATGTTTTGTTTAGGACCTGTGCTTTTAAAACTCGCGCCAAAGCATTATAAAGGGCAATTAGGCATAGTGGACAGTGTTGTGGTCATATGCTGTTCGCTCAAGCATGTATCAACAGTCCAGTCCCGTCCCTCCGACCTTTGCGTTTGTTGATAAACATTGCAGTCACCCCATCTATATATAATAGCAAATGTATGAGGTAGAACTTATTGAATGACCCTCGTAATATTGCTTTAAACTGATTACGAAACCTCTTCATGTATAGTTCAATCGGCGAGAAATAAGTGTTTTTATCTCTCTGTGCGCAAAGTAATCAAAGCATTCATGCATGATTTTAGCCATATATGCAAGCAAATTTGGTCAAACGCATACATCATGCATTTGATATACAGTTTGCTTGTTGCTTTCATGTGCGCCTACACCCTTCTGTATTAATTCACTGCTGTAGATAAGGCCCAACAAATAAATTGTTTGATTGTCCATAGATCACTTTTAAAAGTTGGGTAGGTCGGTCGGAAAAGTTTTTTTCTTTCTTTTTCTCACTTGCCCTTTTTTCAGGTACCAAAAGTAAAATGAGATGTACTTGCTGTGGTAACCAAAACGGGAAATAAAATCTTTAACATTTTGAAGAGTATTTTTATTTTCTCAACACTTAAAAAAAAAATGAAAAGAAATTTTGATTTTCGACTAATATTTGTAAAAAAAATGAAATTAAAATTTTAAAAAAATTAAAAATTTTCAACAAAAAAAAGAAGAAAAAGTTTTTGGGTAGGAATGATTAAGAGGGTCGGGCGGACGAGGACAATCAAACAACTTCTTTTTTTTGGCCTTAGAAGGTGTGCCAATTTGGAGCTGATCAAACTATAGAAATACAGAAAGGGATACTGTAAAACACTTTATTTTTCGCGGACACTTTATTTCGCGAATTTGAAATCGCTGCTATTTTTGCTGGCATTTAATTTTGTGAATCTGGAAATCTTACTGTTACTTTCAATATAAAACTATGAGTTTCAGTACTGGAACTTTGTAATGGTGATTCCTTATAATAAGACGGAGTTTGGTAACGAAACTAGCCAAGTCAGAAGTTAATAAACAGTACTATATATAGTTCAATCAGTTCTAAATTGGCGAGAAATATTCGGTTTGTATCTATCTGCGTGCAAAAGTAATCCAAGCGTATAAGCGCGATTTTGGCATACGCAAGCATCATGCATACAATGACACTGCGCCATGCCAGCGTTTTGCGTGACGCTCTTCTGAATTCATTCACTGCTGTACACAGGTTTTGCCAATTTGGAACTGACTGAATGAACTATAGTATTAAATTGATACAGGATACTGTAAAACCACTTAATTTCGAGAGGGATTTAATTTCGTGAGGGGCGTGGATTCAAAAAATTAAATACCTGCGAAACAGACAATTTTGCATTGAAAGTAACAGTAAAATGTTCAGATTCACAAAACCAAATGCCAGGAAAAATAGAAGTAATTTGCGTGGATTCACGAAATCAAATACCTGCGAAACAGACAATTTTGCATTGAAAGTAACAGTAAAATGTTCAGATTCACAAAACCAAATGCCAGGAAAAATAGAAGTAATTTGCGTGGATTCACAAAAATAGAAGTAATTTGCGTGGATTCACAAAATCAAATACCTGCGAAACAGACAATTTTGCATTGAAAGTAACAGTAAAATGTTCAAATTCACAAAACTTAATGCCAGCAAAAATAGCAGTAATTTAAAGTATCCGCGAAATTAAAGTGTTTTACAGTAGGCCTATTTACAATTTCGGTGGTACACAACAGAAAATTTGATTTACATTACAAATGCATTCATTTATTAATTGATCTCAACCGAGATATTTTATTTAGTACCATGATTATGTTATGTATATAAACATTTGATATATGATTATAAGACCAAGTGGCCTTTTTAAATATATTATATAATAAATATGTATACCCTAGGCAGGGTATAAAACATTGACTCTTCTTTCTAAATAAACTTGTTTCCATTGGCCTTTAAATAAGTGGAATGGAAGTCAATAGACGTTTTCATAATTGGCGCATTTACGTCAAAAGAGGGCTGTGTTATCCAACTGAGCATGCTCAGAGCAATTAATGCTCCGAAAAGAGGCCAACGATGTAGCCGAGACGAGAGTGATGTAGTTTTTCAATATGGTGAACTTTGCACTAATCATAAAAAAGTCTTCATACTTCTGAGCTGTTCAATATTTGACCTTATTACATTCGTGAAATAAACTTGAAAGTATAAACTATCTATTCCACTAGTTTGAAATAAAATGTTTGCTGGTAACCGACACTATCTAGGAAAAAGTAGAAGTTCACAGTTCATTACATTGCAGTAAAAGTACGAGATTGTAATGTTTAGAGGCGCACTAATTGCTCTCAGCATGCTCAGTTAGAATTCACACCCTCTGTTGACGTAAATGCGCCAATAATGAATAACGTCTATAACCCAAAGGCAACCGTCGGACGACAGGATGGTGTGGTAATTAGGCTAAATCGTAAAACCCAGCAGTTTTGTTCCACATAGCGCCCCGCTGTTCTCTCTTCGTATTTAGAGGGGTAACACATGATCGTTCCAGGATCTTGAAATACCACCTATTGATGGCGTTTCACAGACAATTTGACCTCTCTTTCGCCCAAAAGCGTATCGCCCTGTACCGTATTATCCTTAATAAGCGCCCACCCCTACATTTTTTAACGACGTGAAAAGAAAAAACAATAAAATACCCCCACCCTACCCTAAATGTTGAAAAGTTAGTGAATTTGGAATAAAAGACCCCTAACTTTATCATAACCATGAGTGTGGTAGACGATTCACATCACAAAATTTATAACGCTTAGCCCCAAAATGTACTTTGGTTTTCTGTATGAACGTGCTACTCAATTCTACATCTTTAGCAAAATTAATGGCAGTAATTGTGTAACAAATAAACGCCCACCCAGAATAACTTTGCTAAGCACCCTGGGCGCTTATTAGGGATAATACGGTAACTTGGAATGTATTTACGATTTATGATCAGAAATGTAAATCTGCAAGATCTGCTTCAATCTTTTTTTCTCAAGGATTGAGGGTGTTCCCTGGAAAAGATTGCATAATATACCTTTAAGTATTAGAAAGAAGAAAAATTTATAAAAAGTAAAAAAACAGCACTACAGCCTTTTAGACTTAAAAAATCTATAATAAACATAAATGATATACATAATTATACAGAAATTATCTCACTAAAACATTTTTTTGAAGAAAAAAAGATTTTTAAGGAGTTGAAGTTGGCAATAGCCATTCAGTGTTTGGAATGTTTACTGTAGGGATAGGGAATTTGCACTTTTTAAAAAGCACTAAATTGACGCAAAAATATGTCATAATGCATTAAAAATAAACAAAAATGTGTGGCTATGTTGAGCTGTTGGATTGATGTGTACACATTTCTTATTTAATTGTTAAAACCATAATTTTTCGTTAAAAACTATATAAGTTCAAACTAAACACGGTCTAAAATAAACACATCAACAGAAATGTAGTTTGTTAATTTTTGGTAAATATACATTATAATTAAATTAATTGTGCACTAATTAATTCTGTGTTGGATGAGGATCATCAGACTCACTTTGTGAATGCCATCCACGGCAAGTATTAGGCCAATCACAAATATATACAAAGTATCCCATTATCATGTATGGCGGGAGAGTTACATAATCATATGTGGCTAAAAAGTATTCGAGCAGTGAATATATCCTAGAAATTCCATCTTTTATGAACAAACTATTGATTATTTTCAATTGTAATGATGTTACATGTATGCATTATATAGTTCTTCTTCATAAATTCATGTTTGTTGCATGTAATGATCATCAACTTTCAACAGGTCGATTTTGATATCAAAATCTGATGGCATCTGCTCAATATTGAGTCACTTTGCATGGGTTAAAATCACTTTGACGACATCTCTCCAACATTGAATCACTCTGCATGGTTTAAAATCATTGTCAGCCTATTAAGTGCAATGGACTGTAAGAATGGAAGATTTTTTTAAAATGTTGGCCACGGCTCCGGAATGGAATTTCTTTATACTCTCATATTTGATGACCCTTTACTTAAAACTAACAAATGTGGAATTAATTTTGAAAAATAATTCTCGTTTCCATGGCAACGGCCAAAATACCATTTAAGGGCTATTTTCCCCATTTTTGCCTTTTTAACCTCACAAATTATCAAATTTGTAAGCATCTATTTCTAATAGATAAAAAGTATATGAAATATTTTCTTTATATAAGCTGAATAAGTAAATATGTAGATGCTTCAGTGAGTGCATAGGCATAAATATGGGATATCATAATGGGTCATACCATTTATTTGAAATAGGGGTGTTTTTTTATACAAATATACCAAATCTGCATAGCTTACAACCCACATGGTAACGCTCTGATTTCAACGTGGACCATGTCATGTTAAGATGAGACATTAGTCTTATGAAAAATGGTAATTTGAGTTTGGGGAAAATAGTTCCTGAATATGCAGTGTTGCCAGATATTTTCACAAAATTTCACAATTCCTTCAAAAGCTAACGCATGTTTCGCTGTGTTTAATGATATGAAACCGGAACCTTAAATTCACAGCGAGATGTTAATTAGAAGAAAATTTAATACTATAATAAATTTGATCATTTTAAATGGTCAGTGTTGCCAGTAATTAACTTCACGGGTGTTGCCATAGCAAATAATATGTTGACAGATTACGTTTTCAACATGAAAAACCTTCATAACCCCAAATATGTTGTCATGTGTACTCATTGTAATCACATATTAATTGTAAATCAATTGGTGTTCACCCCAAAATGTTTATTTGTGTTTGTGGAAACAAAACAGTGTTGCCAGTCTTTTACCTATTTTCTAAAAAAAATCAATATAAATCTTACCGTAAGTTAAATACTACGGAAATGAAAAATCAACTTTATATGCAGTATTAGGAAAAAGTAAACCACAGTAGTATTAAAAAAAACATGTAAAGACTACAAATACAACTAAATACAAATGATAACATTATTATGACACGTTTGACTTGCCATACACCTTGGCTACGGGCTGTCTTTACCAATTTGAATACATGTGCCATGATTATGATCTGAGGGATTAGTCTTAGATATAGCATATAGTGTGCTAGAATTGTTTTCTGAAGGAATAAAACATGCACGGCCTACAGTCTAATAGGCCTAACACTTTGTAACTTGACAATGTTCATCTAGCGGTGTGACACTGACGACTTTAATGCTCTTCATCATTGATCCATGCATCATTACAACTGCACTGATTATCTTAGTAGGCTAGTCTAACGCATCGCTTTACACTTGCAGAAGGTAAGAAAATTCTTTAAGCTTATGAATACAATAAATTATGACTAAAGTTTCCAAGTTCTTGCTACATGTACCTCTATTTCACCAAGCCGGGTTTACTATTGTCTTGTGAATGTCACATTTATTAGAATAATGGTTTCATCATGGAACAATCACTTAACTAACTTAAGGAATGTATGGACCATGACCCATATAAAATATGCATACACATTTTACTTACATTTTAGAAGTCAGTAAATGTTTCCGTTGAATAGTATTTTAAACAGTACCACAACTGTATAATGCACGAATCTATGTATGGTCTGTGGCCGCTTCTTTATTGTCATTTGAAATTTAGAAAAATAAAAATGTAATTAGACATTTTAGTTGATGTACATAGGTTCAAGCCAATAGCCCCTTTACTTTACACAGGGTAGGCCATGTATCAAAGCTGGGATAAATAGCGATAATAATTACAGGTATATTGAGGGTGTATAGTAGGGATTCGGGTTATGGTTTACTGCAGTGGTTAGTCCTAAAGTTTACCCATTCTGTTTTAACCTTTGTAATCCACAGATAGATTGAGGACACCATGTCATGCTCATTTACAAAATACAGTGGAGTTCCATGTGGAGCGCATCCCAGACTTAAACAAGATATTCATACTGTACCATTACTATCGTGTCAGAAGGATGTTACTTCCCATGTTAGTTACTATAACATTGCTGGTATCCAAAGTGAAGTGGATCTTATTTTATCCAGAATTGGTAACTTTTCTAATGAACCGCACAATCTCACTATTTGTCCGTTTCATCGCGACATTTTTGGTATTGGGTGGAAACGAAGCAGTAGAGTGTGTTCCATTCCAAAAAGCTTTGCATTTCACAAGAATCCTGGAAAGTTGGACAGAGGCATAGGAAGAACCCAATCACAAAGGCTTTTTACTATGTCCAGTACACAGGTCTTAGTTCCTGTAGGCGCAGGTAAGATAACAAGTAACAGCTCTCCTTGAATAGTATATCGTAGACCAGGCAGCTCAGTTGATAAAAATTTATTTATTTTTAATATGTGTTTTGTGCTACTTATGGATTCTGTAAAATAAACCTTTGTGTTTAAAAATAGGTATTGTTCTACAATGTTAGAAAATATCGTTCGTTGGTGTAATGTAAAGCGTTCGACCCCCTTCTCCCCCTGATCAGTGTTGAATCCTACAATGTGTCCACCATCAACACATGGTCTTGGGGAAGGGGGAAGGGTATGAGGTAGGGGATTCAGGCTACCATGAACCCTAAGCATGGCAATTAGGGTCAGTGTTTGAGCACTTTTTTTTAGATAGTAGTTAAAACAGATTTTCTTAACTGAGCTGAACTTTGTATTATTAAGCCTGAAGAGCATTATGGTATGCTATTGGTAATAATATACCATAATGGTCATCAGACGTCTGGTACAATCTATTTTCATAAATCATGTGTAAGCCACTGTATTTTTGTAGTTTTGAGACACTCAACAAAGCATCTTATCCTTTGTTTTTTTGTGGTTGTATTTTATTTTCTATAGGCATTTGCAGGACATGCCGAAAAGGTCTGGCAAGTGCAGAAATTTGTGAGCCACAGGAGCCACAGGAGCCAGACATTGACATGCATGTAGATGAAATCACTGCTAGAATTGAAGCAATTAACCTTGTAAGTTATTTTAATTATATGATTCCATTCTTTCTTCATTTTGATATCTTGTACTTCACGATGTTTGTGTTCATATGATTGCTTAACTTAGCTGTGCAGTGAACTGTAAATTGAGCTGTTATTTGATCTGAGCTGACTAAGCAGTGCCCTTTTTGGTTGACTGGATTTGACATCTATGGAACAAAGACTTCTAGCAAAAATGTGTGAAGGCCATTGTAGAATAGTTCAATATCAGCTATACGATAGTTTTGACTACCTCACTGATTTTCTTCTCATAATATCACACATTTCAGAAAGAAAGTACCAATTTGATGGAAGGTTTAGAAGATATGAGCATCAGTGAAGCATCAGAAGCATCTGAAGTCATGTTATCAAGTAGCTCACAGGACGAAGTGGGATCTTCAAACCAAAAGGAAGTTCGGCTATTGAATAACTATCTCCAAGCATGCGGCAAGAGCCAGGTGATACCTATGCTAAAATCATGGGAAGATTCATCTGATAGGAGTAAGCGTCGCCATTTGAATCAGGCAAGGGAAGCTATTCTTACTGTTCTGCAGACATTAGCGCCGGAAAGTGTAGGACAACTGTGGAGTGCTGTATCTTCTTCTAATCTAAATAGCGAAGAGCCAGAACTTTCCATTGCTGATAGGAAACTTGTTGAAGCTCTAGCTGAATGCTTCCTGAACGCTGCTGATTGGTCCACACAAAGACAGATACTGTCTATAATGGCAGATAAATTACAATTCAAGGAACTAAAACACTTTCTTCCCGAAGTTACACACTACCGTTTCAGAATCGCACGACAGCACCAGGTCTTACATGGGAGAGGGGTTGCTGTTCCCCTAGTCAAACATACAAGAATGAGAGTTGATCCAGCTCAACTTGACCATTTTTTGACATTTATAACTAGTCCACATGTAATACAGGACATGCCATTTGGTGAAAAAGTCACTAAGCTAACATCAGGGGAAGTCTTGCATACACCCAATGTCATTCGCACAATGATATCAAGCACGATAATCAGACAATACATACAGTACTGCGAAGAAAGTTCATTCATTCATCTTAGTGAAAAAACACTTCGCAGAATCCTTGATGTGTGCCCTGCATCTACAAGAAAATCTCTTCAAGGCCTTGATTATTTTACAGCTGATGGTATGTAGGATATATATTACTATTGACCTATTGATAATCTCTCATTATTGATACAAAGCTACATCCAAGACCATCTATGATACATTTAAAGTTGTGTTTTTTTATTTTTGATATTAATTTGTAGGGGGTAAGGCGTACGATGAACTGCAAGATATCATCTCCAGACTGGTTCAAAATGGAATGTCAGACGATTGGGGAAGAAAGCAGAAGAGTGCACTGAGAGCGTCAAAGCGGTATATGAAGACTGAATATAAGGTAAAGAAGTGTTGTCATTTATAGGCCAAAACACCAACAGAAATATTCATAAATCATGATGATTATGGCAATGACGATAATAAATATGAAGATGTTGACGTAATGTTAAAGTGCCAAAGAGATAATGAAAATCGTAAATAGTGTTTTCTGAGTCACAACCATGCATCAAGTTTTTGACGAAAAAGAAGATAAAAAAGAGGTTTTTTTGACGGAATATGGTGCATACAATTACAGTGAGGTTATTTTCATACCGTGTACAATGGTGAAATTGATGTAAGCCTGGAAACTAAAGTAAACTTTATTTTGAAACTCAACAGCAGGTAAATGGAAATATTTTGAATAAGATTTTTATTTATTATGCCTGTATCTATTTTTTTAAACAGATACACACATGTGACTCCTCAACCGTACCTGATCATTGCCGCTTCTATGCACTTAGTGACTCAAAAGATAGCGATTTTCAAATCATTTGTGATCATCAACACAATGAAATTTGTAGCCAATGCCAGATATTGCATGATGTCATAAACGAAATTGACAGTGCCTTTCAACAGTGTCAGCTAGGTGATGATGATAAGGCAGAAATGCAGTTCATGGTCAGAAAATGTATTGATGATATTCTCCTATGGAAAGCTCACCAACTGCGCAGTGTGAATCAAGAAAAAGGTCGAACTGACATTTTGGAAATGTTAGATGATAAGTCAGTATTTGTTACTCAAGATTGGGCTATGAAGTTCATTCCCCAAAAATATCGGGAAAGTCAGAGTGATTGGTTTGGTAAAAGAGGTATTTCGTGGCATGTTTCAGTTGTAATCAGAAGATCAAATAATGATGAGTTTGAATCGCTTACTCTTGTTCACATTACAAATGCTCAACAAGATAGTAGTAGTGTTATAAACATAATGCATCATGTGGTAAAAACAGTCAAGATCGTAATGCCAGGTTTAGAGAATGTGTACTACCGTCAGGATAACGCAGGGTGTTATCATTGTATAAACACTATAGTAGGCTTAAAAGGTATCACAGATAAAACAGTGAATGTAAACAGAATGGATTTCTCTGATCCTCAAGGGGGAAAGGGGAGCTGTGACAGGAAAGCTGCAACCATTAAATCCCACATCAGAATATACATCAATGAAGGAAAAGATGTTGAGAGTTTGCACCAGATGAAGATGGCAATAGAATCAAATGGAGGAGTTCGTGGGGTTGCTACTTACATTATATCGGTGCCTAAACAGCCTCAGGAAGCACAAAGGATCAAACTAGGTGATGAAAAGATAAGTCTCTTAAACAACTTCCAACTAACTGACACTGGTATAAGATTATGGAGAGCTTATAATATTGGGAACGGAAGATGCATAGAACTTACAGAGGATGCAAGAGAATATGGGGAATACGACATTGTTGAGAATCCAATACATGCTGTGCAGTTCGCTGAAATAAAACCAAGGATCGGAGCGACTCAGAAAGGTGAAGAGGAACACATATTTTGCTGTCCTGAGGATGGGTGTGTGAGGTCTTTTTCCATGATATCCGAATTAGAACATCATATCAACACGGAAAAACATACGTTTGCTTCTAATACACTCCTTGATAAAGCATGCCTTTCATATACCTCTAAAATTATTCAAGCTGACACATCAGTCCCTTGGCTGAAGTCGACCGAGACAGTTCCATCAGCAAAAGCAGAGATACAAATGGGATGGGCACTCAAAACACCAAAGAAATCAGGGAGGTTCACAAGCACTCAAACCAGCTACTTGCAAGGGAAATTCCAACATGGGGAAGACACAGGGAATAAATTAGACCCAGCAGTGGTTTCCAAACAGATGCAAACAGTTAAAGACAATAATGGACAAAAGCTTTTCACCCAAGACGATTACCTCACTGCCAGGCAAATCCAAAGTTTCTTTTCACGAGAGGCTGCTCGTAGGAGAGCGAAAACCACGGTATCAGCAGCAGCTGAAGCAGAGCATGACGACGACGTTTCAACTGCTGCTGAAGAATTCACCATTAAAAAGCTCAATGATATTGTTAATAACGCTCTGTCATTCATGCATCCTATTGTCATCAATGATATTAACTTGTGTGATATTGTAAGACAGAAGCACTTGACCAAAGTTAAGCTTGTAGCATTGAAGGACATGTGTAATGATCTCAGCATTGACACATCTGGTTTTAAGCAACATAAGAAAGCTCCATATGTAGATAAGATAGAGGAATTCGTTCTAACATGTACTTGTTTCAAGTAGAAGAATATAAGTATACATATAGTGTTTTGACTTGAAGGCAAGTGCTCCGGGGTATGATAATATATTTGTAAAACATATCTTGCAATTTTAGATGTTTCCTTAAAAGCTATTGTTTTCATGCATGGCTGAAATGTTTTGAATACATTTCCAGTACCAGTCGTGGGTTGAGCCACAGAAGCTACTTTGAGATAATTAATTTGAATATGTGGGACCCTACCTGTTACATTGAGTAAAGGCTATGTGGAATTGGCCATCATCTTCAATTGAGAGTGTTTATGAGTTAGGTCTTTTTGATGTAGGTGTTTTAATTGAAATCACCATTTATGTCCAGAAATAGCAATATACTTGTTGATAATGTATTGCAATATGACCATTACAGTTGATTAAATGTATCTGGGTGTACACTGATTGATATACAATTAAAATATGTACTTATAACAAGTACACATGACAATATATTTGTGGCTACGAGGTGTTTTTTTCATTGGAAACGTAATCTGTAAATATTATACTAGTTATGGCAACACCTATTTGGTTAATTACTGGCAACACTGACCATTACAAATGATCAAATAATAGTAAATCACATTTTCTTTCAATCAATGAAGCGCTGTGAATGTTAAGTTCCAGTCTCATATCATTAAATAGAATAAAAGTGGATTTGATTTTGAACAAAATGTGATTTTTTGTGAAAATGTCTGGCAACACTGCATATACAGGAAGTATTTTCCCCAAACTCAAATTAACATTTTTGATAAGACTAATGTCTCATCTCATCATGACATGGTCCACGTTGAAATCGGAGCGTTACCATGTGGGTTGTAAGCTATGCAGAATTGGTATATTTGCATACTTTGAAAAAGTTAAAAAACACCCCTATTTCAAATAAATGGTATAACCCTCCGTGATACCGGGCAATTTTTTTGATACATTCAATGAAGCATTTAAGTATCTATCTACCCATAGCTTATCATGAAAAAAATGTATGACCACTGAGTGCAATAGTTACGCAGGCTTCAAAATATGAAAATTTGAAAGATTAAAAATGCCAAAATGGCAATAATCGCCCGAAAATGCCATTTTGGCCGTTGCCATGGTAACAAGGATTTTTTTTCAAAAATATTTCCAGATATGTTAGTTTCGGGTTAAGGTCTATCAAATATGAAAGTATAAAGAAAATCCATCTCGGGGCCGTGGCCACCCTATCTTCCATCGGTAGAGTCCATTGCACTTAAGAATTCAATCGTCGACAGCATCTGCTCAACGTTGAATCACTTTGCACGGCTTAAAATCTCCGCCAGCCTATTGGGGAGTATGTCTGATATCTTATCCTTGTGTATAAGCACCAACATGCCTAGTACTGATACGGTAGTGGTCACACCGACAATCTTGAGGAATCCTGGTACTGATGGCATCATACGCATAACGAGACCCATGTTTTCAGGTACGTACGGGACACCCTGTGAACATATAGGGACAAAATATAACATCGGTTAACCCCCTGAGAACTACCTGCCTATTGGTTGCAGTTTATGATGTGTCAAATA
Organism: Ophiura sarsii; assembly: GCA_035610835.1. NCBI lineage: Eukaryota > Metazoa > Echinodermata > Ophiuroidea > Amphilepidida > Ophiuridae > Ophiura > Ophiura sarsii. The sequence goes on from CM069457.1 coordinate 32,800,191, forward strand.
TTGTGCCAATCAGAGACATTGTTAGAATAATTACAATTTTCAAAAAGATTAGCATAATATATTTGTAAGCAAAATGGTAATTGGTTATCTAGATGATAATATCACATAATTGACCAATGGGAATTCTTGTACGAAAGACAGGTAGTGCACAGGGGGTTAAGGGGGTGTTGTTAACCCAAAAACATGAAATATATCAGGCGCTGTAAACTTTCGAACTATTTTATGTGATTTATATCAAAGTATACATTTCTGAAAAAGGAAATGAGTTAGAGAATCCATTTTTGGTATCAAATTTTACTAAAAATGCTGATTTTTAACATTTTGACAAAAAATCACTTTTAGGCTCAACATTTTGTAGATGTTTTAAAATCAGTTTTTGGTAAAAAATGCTGAAATTTCATAAAATCATCTGAAGACACTTCTCTAGGAATTCCTTTTTTTTTAATCTTTTTATTTAAATGTTTGACCCAATTGTTGGCACTTTTTGGACAAAAATGTGAAAACTAAGATTGAGAATTTGTGCTTTTTGTAATGCTTTCTCACATAGTCATCAAGGTCAGAAGGAAAGAGTATGATGTTGAGTCCTCTCATAAATGACTTTGTTAATAGTAATACAAATATGTGACGCGATCAAGAGGAATAAGTCGGATGTCGGGGAATCCCAAATTGAGATATGGCCAATTCAAAATGGCGGCTTACATAAGTTTTGATGGAAATTCATGTATACAATTTGACATAACTTTGGAACAAAACGTCGTATCGACATGGGGTTTTCAGTTTCTGAAAGCTCTAGGTGTCTTCTTTAAAACTGTATTACAAACTCATTTTCGACCAGGGTCGACATCCGACTCATTCCTCTTGATCGCGTCACATATGTGACTCAACATGAGTAAATAAGGCACAATAAGGCAATAGCTGACTGATTAGCTTTGACACTTTCCACGCAGCAAACTTATGCAGATAACGTTCAAAATTTCACAACATGTTTTAAAAGTGTCAACATTATTGAAATGCATTACCATATTTGACAGCACCATGGGAAATGCATTGGAATAAGTACATACAAAGGTTTCTGAAAAATCTGTTTTGTATAATTATGGTAAAACTATTGGCCGCATGGAAAGTGATAAGAGCAAAAATGTGGGACATGGTCATAATAATTTTTAAAAAAATCAGTATTTGATACATCTTGTATCCAACCAAAGATTCAAATTCATGAAAACAATGAGTTAAACTACATTTTGATGTATTTAATTTTCAAATACTCCATTGATTTGTTAACAAAATCAAAACTTAAAATGGCCACAACTTGACTATTTGTATTTGATGTTTTGAGACAAATTTATTTTCAATAATCCGTAACTTTGGTTAGAAATCTGATTTTTGTACCAAAATGACCCTTAACTTTCTACATTTCATGATATCAATATGTGCCTCAATTACTTGTGTTGTGTGACTTATAGCCATACTTCTATTATCTCTTCCAAATTGTTTTGGGTCATTTTCAATACGTGGGCCTGATTGGTCAAATATACTTCATCTGAGCTCATGTAGGTCAGTTAAGTCAACCAATTGTTAAGGATTTTTTTTTTAAATTAAATTTTCGAGTATTTTTTAGAATCTTGTCCGATTTAAGCGTTTTCCCCTATCTGCAACTCATGGAATAAAAATATCAGAGATCTGTGATAGTCAAAGTGTATTCTATTGTTTTTCAAGGAAATTATTCTTGAAAATCACTGCATGTACCTTTAGGTGGGAGATTTTGATACCTCATAAATATTTGTATCATTTAACATTGTTAATTGAGTGCGTGGGTGGGTGATAGGGATGGGTAGAAAAGGCTTACCGTAAATTCTGGTTCCTTCTGCCAGATTTGGTCTTTCGGAATTTCACCTTTCGCATGGAGTACCTGGATAATTAAAATATCAAGGAGAGAACATATAAAGCAAGTGGGAAAGTTCCTTTTTCAAAAACAATTTCATGATAAGACTTCAGAAGAAAAAAAACACAGATGCACCATGATTTCTATTTCACATTTTCGACAAGTTTCGCTGAGATTGCCATAATTTTGAGATCTAAATAAAAAACACACCGCCTCACTCACTCAGATACTGTAAAACAAGAAATGTTTGGGAGTTTAACATTTCACAGATCAGCAATACTAGCCTAATTCATGGCATGAACATTTTGTGATGCAAACTTTAGAGTTACATTGTGTTACTCAAGCCCAAGGAGCTGTCCAAGGAATTTGTAAATGTGGCAGATTAAAATTCCGTTGTACTGATGGCATTAAAGAAGCAACATGTTTATCTCTTATCTCTGCTCATCGCATATGTCACAAAATAGACAACGATGGCACTCCATGGCATAGGGTGCACTATGCATCATATAGTAGGCACCAATCCTCAAAATTAAAATCAATTCTAACCTCTCTAGCAGCTCTTTCTCCAGCTTCTATAGCCCCATCCATATAGCCACACCATTCAACTGCTGACTCGGTGCCTGCGAAGAAGACTTTTCCATGTGGCTCACGTATTACTCTGCAATGCAAAAAGTTGGGTTTTTTATTGGTTAAGTTGCACAAATTCTTCATTGATGAAGTTAGGCAAAGTCTACATTAGTGAAGTGAGTCAATGTCCACATCGGTTAAGTAAGGCGATGTGTACATTGGTTGAGTTAGGCAATGTGTACATTGGCCAAGTTAGGTAATGTCTACATTGGTCAAGTTAGGCAATGTGTACATACATGGCCAAGTAAGACTTAAGTTAGGCAATATCTACATTGGTTAAGTTAGGCAAAGTCTACATTGGTAAAGTAAGGCAATGTCTACATCAGTTAAGTTAGACAATGTGTATATTGGTCAAGTTAGGCAATATGTAGACACTGTTAACTCAAAGTGTCTACAATTGGACAAAACATCTACCATCGGGCTACACGTCTATAATTCTATTTATTTTTTAGTCAAACATTTAACTAGCTTGTCTAAAAAAAGAATAATTGAGTGTACAAACAAAAGCTAACCCATTCACATTGTAGACGTTTTGTCCAATTGTAGACACTTTGAGTTTACAGTGACATTGGTCAAGTTAGGATATGTGTAAATTGGTCAAGTTAGGCACATGTCTACATCGGTCAAGTTAGGCACATGTCTACATCGTTCAAGTTAGGCACATGTCTACATAGGTCAAGTTAGGCAATAATGTCTACATTGGTCAAGTTAGGCAAATGTCTACATCGGTCAAGTTAGGCAAATGTCTACATCGGTCAAGTTAGGCAAATGTCTACATCGGTCAAGTTAGGCAATAAAGTCTACATTGGTCAAGTTATGCAAAATTGGTGGAGTTAGGCAATGTTTACATTGGAGAAGTTAGGCTAATACCTTTATTGGTCAAGTTAGGCAATGTCAAGTGGTCAAGTTAGGCAATGTCTACATTGATCGAGTTAGGCGAATGTCTACATTGGTTAAGTAAGGCAATATCTAAATTGGTCAAATTAGGCAATGTTTACTTACATTGGTCAAGTTAGGCAAATGTCTACATTGGTTAAATAAGGCAAATGTCTACATTGGTCAAGTTAGGCAAATATCTACATTGGTCAAGTTAGGCAATGTCTACATTGGTCAAGTTAGGCAAATGTCTACATTGGTCAAGTTAGGCAATGTCTACATTGGTCAAGTTAGGCAATGTCTACACTGGTCAAGTAAGGCAATGTCTACATTGGCCAAGTTAGGCAATGTCAAGTGGTCAAGTTAGGCAATGTCTACATTGATCAAGTTAGGCGAATGTCTACATTGGACAAGTTAGGCAATGTCTACATTGGTTAAATAAGGCAAATGTCTACATTGGTCAAGTTAGGCAAATGTCAATATTGATCGAGTAAGGCAATGTCTACATTGGTCAAGTTAGGTAATACCTTTATTGGTCAAGTTAGGCAATGTCAAGTGGTCAAGTTAGGCAATGTCTACATTGATCAAGTTAGGCGAATGTCTACATTGGTTAAGTAAGGCAATATCTAAATTGGTCAAATTAGGCAATGTTTACATTGGTCAAGTTAGGCAAATGTCTACATTGGTCAAGTTAGGCAATGTCTACATTGGTCAAATTAGACAATGTCTACATTAGTCAAGTTAGGCAATGTCTACATTGGTCAAATTAGGCAAATGTCTACATTGGACAAGTTAGGCAAATGTCTACATTGGACAAGTTAGATAATGTCTACATTGGGCAAGTGAGGCAATGTCTACATTGGTCAATTTAGGCAATGTCTGCATTGGTCAAGTTAGGCAATGTCAAGTGGTCAAGTTTAGCAATGTTTACATTGGTCAAGGAAGGCAAATGTCTACATTGGTCAAATAAGGCAAATGTCTACATTGGTCAAGTTGGGCAATGTCTACATCGGCCAAGTTAGGCAATGTCTCCATTGGTCAAGTTAAGCAATGTCTACATTGGTCAAGTTCATCATCATCAATTTGACGCTACTCGTGTCTTTCATTCTTTAGGGACACGAGGCGTTGTGTCTATTGTTATTTCAGTGCCTTCACACGCCGCTGCCACTCAGTTCGGTTTTGGGCGGCATCAACAGCGGCATTAGGTTGTAAGCCTATGGCGCTCAAGTCCTCTTGGAGCTGCGCTTGATATGTACGGCATAGTGCGCCACCGAGGCGGTACGGTTCAGTTGCCTGGTTTTTGGGGTGCAGGAACACGGCGAGTGGCAGTTCTGGTCTCCGGAGGGCATGGCCCACCAGACGAAGTCTATTACGGGTCAGTGTCAGAGTCGCGGGCTCAATCAGTGCGCGGGCATACAGGTTGTCATTTGAGAGCCTCTCCGGGTAGTGCACGCCAAGACAGTAGCGCATCAGGGCACGATGAGATGCATCAATGCGACTGCCCAATGTTTCTGTAATTGCCAAAGCTTCGCAACTGTACAAGAGGACAGATTCCACGGTAGACTTGAACAGCTGCATTTTGGCGCCGTCGCTGGCTGAACTGTTCCACACAGCTGTGAGTTTTCGTGCTGCAACCCATGCAATCTGTCGCCGTCGTTGGAAAGCACTAATGTTCTCTGCCACATTGCATCCCAAATAGCAGAAGTCGTCGCATACCGCAAGGGTGACACCTGATGTGGTATGGATGTCCGTGTGCGGAGTGTCGCCAACAAACATGACCTTGGTTTTAGAGGCGTTTAGACGAAGGCCGACCTTTGCTGATGCTGTCTCGAAACGGTGCAATTGGCGCTGGGCAGCCTCTCCATTGTCGGACATCAGTGCAGCGTCGTCTGCATATGCAAGAGCAGGGATTCTTACGGCAATATGACGTGCGGACATGCGCCTTCTCACAGTGTAACCGTCCTCAGTGGTGAGCGATGTACGCATGATGTAGTCCATGACTATCACAAATAAGTACGGTGCCAGCGTATCGCCCTGTAGTACTCCCGAAGTTGTGTCAAACTCATCGGTGCAACCAGATGATGTACGAACGCACGCAGCGGTATCAGTGTATAGGGACATAATGGCGTTGATGAAAGTCACAGGAGTGTCGTATAAAGCCAAAATGTCTTTTAGGGCCTTACGATCAACACAGTCAAATGCTTTGGAGAAATCTACAAAGGTTATAACAATGCTTAGTTTTCTAGAACGGCATGCGTCGATTGCCATTCGGAGACATATGATTTGCTCGACTGTGTTGCGTCCGGGTCGGAATCCTGCCTGCCATGGCAATAGTAACATCTCCAATCGCTCCCGAAGTTGAACTAGCAGAACACGGTTGAACAGTTTAGCATTGACACACATGAGGCTAAGTCCACGCTGGTTGGTCAGAAGAGTGCTGCTTCCCTTTGGGATGGCGACGATAGTGGAGCGTCGCCATATCTGTGGAGGTTCCTCGCCGGCGAGCATGTCATTCATGATGGGAAGAACACAGGTCAGGAGTGGAAGAACGCCAACAATGTCAGATGGTAGCTCGTCAGGACCGGCTGACTTGCCAGAAGGTGTTAGTCGAGCAGATGTGTGGAGTTCTTCCATTGTGATTGGACCCTGTGTTCACGTCCGGTGCCTGTGGCAGTGCGTCTAGAGGAGTAAGATCCAGATCAACAGGGGGTACGTTGAGGAGTCCATGAAAATAGCTAGCTGTTTTAATCAACCTAGCTTCGATGGATTCTGCAGCAACAATGGCATTGGGGCGCTTTTTTTGTCCTGTGATTTTGTCAATGGCTCTCCAGACAGCTTGACTACGTCCTGCCTCATGATGTTTTGAGATCTCGATCGCTGTTTCATGGATAATTTCCTCTCTTCGACGCGAGTACGTAGCTTGCAGATCAACTTCTAGTTGAATATAGCTCGCAACAAGGTTTGCTCGGTGAGCAAGAATGAGTCGGTGTCTGGCTTTTTCCACTTCTGGATCGCTATCCCACAGACAACCCTTCGGTGTAGGGCGACGCTTGGGTAGCACTATTGCCGCAGCATGCTTAACCGATTCCCCGATGGTCAAGTTAGGCAATGTCTCCATTGGTCAAGTGAGGCAATGTCTCCATTGGTCAAGTGAGGCAATGTCTACATTGGTCAAGTTAGGCAATGTCTACATTGGTCAAATTAGGCAATGTCTACATTGGTCAAATTAGGCAAATGTCTACATTGGTCAAGTTAGGCAATGTCTACATTGGTCAAGTTAGGCAATGTCTACATTGGACAAGTTAGGCAAATGTCTACATTGGACAAGTTAGGCAAATGTCTACATTGGTCAAGTTAGGCAAATGTCTACATTGGTCAAGTTAGGCAATGTCTACATTGGACAAGTTAGGCAAATGTCTACATTGGACAAGTTAGGCAAATGTCTACATTGGACAAGTTAGGCAATGTCTACATTGGTCAAGTTAGGCAAATGTCTACATTGGTCAAGTTAGGCAATGTCTACATTGGACAAGTTAGGCAAATGTCTACATTGGACAAGTTAGGCAAATGTCTACATTGGACAAGTTAGGCAATGTCAACATTGGTCAAGTTAGGCAATGTCTACATTGGTCAAGTTAGGCAATGTCTACATTGGTCAAGTTAGGCAATGTCTACATTGGTCAAGTTAGGCAATGTCTACATTGATCATGATCAAGTTAGGCAATGTCTACATTGATCATGATCAAGTTAGACAATGTTTACATTGGTCAAGTAAGGCAAGGCCTACATTGGTCGAGTTAGGCAAATGTCTACATTGGTCAAGTTAAGCACTGTCTACATTGGTCAAGTTAGGCAATGTTTACATTGGTCAAGTGAGGCAAGGTCTACATTGGTCAAGTTAGGCAAATGTCTACATTGGTCAAGTTAGATAATGTCTACATTGGTCAAGTTAGGCAATGTCTACATTGGTCAAGTTATGCAAAATTGGTGGAGTTAGGCAATGTTTACATTGGTGAAGTTAGGCTAATACCTTTATTGGTCAAGTTAGGCAATGTCTACATTGGTGAAGTTAGGCAATGTCTACTTTGGTCAAGTATGGCAAATTTCTTCACTCGTGACGATAGGTCAAGTTAGGCAAATGTCTACATTGATCGAGTTAGGCAATGTCTACATTGGTCAAGTTAGGCAATGTCAAGTGGTCAAGTTAGGCAATGTCTACATTGATCGAGTTAGGCGAATGTCTACATTGGTTAAGTAAGGCAATATCTAAATTGGTCAAATTAGGCAATGTTTACTAACATTGGTCAAGTTAGACAAATGTCTACATTGGTTAAATAAGGCAAATGTCTACATTGGTCAAGTTAGGCAAATGTCAATATTGATCGAGTAAGGCAATGTCTACATTGGTCAAGTTAGGTAATACCTTTATTGGTCAAGTTAGGCAATGTCAAGTGGTCAAGTTAGGCAATGTCTACATTGATCAAGTTAGGCGAATGTCTACATTAGTTAAGTAAGGCAATATCTAAATTGGTCAAATTAGGCAATGTTTACATTGGTCAAGTTAGGCAAATGTCTACATTGGTCAAGTTAGGCAATGTCTACATTGGTCAAATTAGGCAATGTCTACATTGGTCAAGTTAGGCAATGTCTATATTGGTCAAATTAGGCAATGTCTACATTGGTCAAGTTAGGCAATGTCTATATTGGTCAAGTTAGGCAATGTCTACATTGGTCAATTTAGACAATGTCTAAATTGGTCAAATTAGACAATGTTTATTTTGGTCAAGTAAGGCAATGTTTACATGGGCCAAGTTAGGCAAATGTCTACATAGGTCAAGTTAGGCAAATGTCTACATTGGTTAAGTTATGCAAATATCTTTATTTGTGAATTTAGGCAATGTCTACATTGGCGAAGTTAGGCAATGTCTACTTTGGTCAAGTTAAGCAATGTCTACATGGGTCAAGTTAAGCAATGTCTACATTGTAACTGATAGGCTGTGATAATTGCCCGTCACTCCCTACCCTCAGGTGTTACTGTACAGTTTCTAATATTATAAAACCACTTACTTTCCAAATTTGGTCATAACGCCTGGTGGTGGCGACCCCATGTAGCAACCACCAGAGTACTGCTCCGCCATCCAATTCTGCTCTATATAATTAATAGGCTGTGAATAAAACATAATATGGATTGAGGTGAAAAGTGAGTTATAAAAATCCAAAAGTCATGTGTGGATCTTTAATGTTTCAAATATAATAAAATGTGTACCGCCGCGGGAAAAGGGTGCAGATGTCTCTCAACTGCAAAACTTAAAATCAATCATAGGAGCTTTGTTAAAGGAGGGGTCCCGCAAGAACAACATTGTGCATTACATGTTAGAAAAATATCTTTCAAGCTCAACTTTTGTAATTATGTAGAACAAAACACCACACTTATGACAAAAACGAATAAAAACCGCCATCTCTCAACATGCAATTTATAAAATTTGTGGTGTTCAAAAGTCCCGGTGTCGATTAAGTCACAGTTATACAATGCACATGCACACATTTGAGCACCGATAACCATGACGTCATCCACACCGGAACTTTTGATCGCTGCGAATTTTAAAAATTGCATGTTGAGAGCTGAGCCATGGCAGTTTTATTTGTTTTTGTCATAAGTGTGGTGTTTTGTTCTATATTATGTTGTAATTTCGGCTCGATAATTATTGGTCTAACAAATAATCACTAGGAGAATTGAAAAGGCGTCATTGTCGTATTTTTGGCTTCAAATGGCATCAATTGACATCAAATAGCTTCCAATGGCATCTTAAAGCTGCGTATTGATTCAAATGGCATCAATGATGCCATTTTAAGTAATATTTGGCATCAGTGAAGTAATATTTGGCATCAGTGAAGTCTTTCTTGGCATCAGTGAAGTCTTTCTTGGCATCAGTGACGCCAATGTGGCATCAGTGAAGTTATTTTGGCATCAGTGAAGTTATTTTGCCATCAGTGAAGTTATTTTGGCACCAGTGAAGTTATTTTGGCATCAGTGAAATCATTTTGGCATCAGTGAAATCATTTTGGCATCATGTGAAATCATTTTGGCATCAGTGAAATCATTTTGGCATCAGTGAAATCATGTTGGCATCAGTGAAATCATTTTGGCATCAGTGAAATCATGTTGGCATCAGTGAAATCATTTTGGCATCAGTGAAATCATGTTGGCATCAGTGAAATCATTTTGGCATCAGTGAAATCATTTTGGCATCAGTGAAATCATTTTGGCATCAGTGAAATCATTTTGGCATCAGTGAAATCATTTTGGCATCAGTGAAATCATTTTGGCATCATGTGAAATCATTTTGGCATCAGTGAAATCATTTTGGCATCAGTGAAATCATGTTGGCATACTAAATTGAAGGCATTAATGCCAAATTGGCAGCACTGATGCCAAATATGACTTCACTGATGCCAAAATAACTTTACTGATGGCAAAATAGCTTCACTGATGCTAAAATAACTTCACTGATGCCAAGAAAGACTTCACTGATGCCAAAAATGACTTCCCTGATGCAAAACTGGCATCATTGATGCCATTTGAATCAATTCGCAGCTTTTAGATGCCATTTGAAGCCAAAAATACGACAATGACGCCGTTGCAATTCTCCTAGTGAATGCTCTATGTTGTGCTTGCAGGATCCCTCCTTTAACACTTCAAAATGACACCTTTGGGGTTTAGATTGGATACTGCTTTTTGATTTTATGAAGAAAAGTTACTGACAAATTGTCTTTACTTTCTATGTTTTTCAATATCTAATTCTATCATTTTCTCCAAATGCATATTGCCGACAACTGCACTCTTTTACCGCGGCGGTACACAAATATGACCCGTCACATCAAAACAGACCAGTTGTCTCCAAAAAGGAAAATTGATATTTCAATTTCATATTAAAAACAAAATATTAAGCTATAAAATGATACCCAACTTGTTGAATTTGAACATAAACACAGATCTTTTGCAGCTCGAGAGGTGATAAATTCCCCTTTATTTTCTTAATTTTTTTCCTCATCTTCTTTTGTGTTTTTGACTTTTGACTTTTTAGTACTTAACTTTAATATAGTATATTTTGGGATAGGATAAAGCAAATGCGACAAAACAAAATGCATTTGAAAGCTAATTTAGTTATCCTGAAGCCCAAATGGATGTCATAGTAAATACTGAATATTAAATGAGCAAAATGACGCTTTCCACAAGCATCGTTTTGTCCTAAAAAAGTGGCACAACCCGTTTTTAAGTATCCGTGGCTGATTAGGCTATATCGTTAGATTGGTAAGAGCAATTACAATTGATTAAACAGCATTTGAAAGTCAACTAAATTATCTACAAGCTGATATAATCATTGATGCCAAATAATTAATATTAAATGAAAGCAATGACGTTGAACATGTGCAACCAACCTTGTTTACGAAATAAATCTGAAAAAGAAATGACCAAATACTTACATGTAAAGCTTCATCCGTTCCAAAGCATTCAGCGTAATGCTCACAGATTCTCTGTTTTCTGAAAATTCAATCAAATTAAACAGACTTAAATTCATCATTTTTTGATACTGAAACATCAAAGGGCAAAACAAATGTTAGTCAAATAGACATTTCTATAGTTTGATCAGTTCTAAATTGGCGAAGCCTCCTTACAGCAGCGAATGAATTTAGAAAGACGCGGATGTGCATGAAGGTAACAAGCGCACTGTGAATCATACACGTGGTGGGTACGTGGGACCAAAACCTTGTGCATGTGGCATAATCGTGCATGCATGTTTGGATTACTTTTTACGCGAGGAGAGATCAAAACCGAATATTTCTCGCCAATTTGGAACTGATCAAACCATAGCATATTTTAATAACCCGTAGCAATAAATCTACCCAGGCAAACTTGGGACCAATATAATGACACAAATGGGGTGTAAACCAGGGATGCAGGTCGCTGCAGTCCAGGTGATACTGTAAAAGTAGAAATTTTTGCGAGGTTTTTATTTTCGCGAATTTTGCGAATCAATCCTCAACTGCGAAAATATAAACTCGCGAAAATTATTATTATTAACCGTTTTGTTCACAAATGTTGAAAATCGCGAAAAATAAAAAATCGCGAAATGCCTGTTTGACTATTTTCGTGAAAATATATTCTCGCGAAAATATTGACTTTTACAGTAGTGCTATCATACTATTAAATGGGGTCACACTCCCAAAAATAACTTTTCAGACTCAGATCCCATATTGTCACTGTTCTGTCAAAACCATGTATGTTTTTTCTGGCCCTTTCAGCATGTATTAGTAAAACTGCCAAATGGTTATGCATAGTGTTGCTTATTACATGTTCAGGGGCAAGAGCACATACAAAGAATTGATAGATGTGTTTTTTGGCCCTTGAACATGTTTAGAGCAGACTATCCAAGGTTATATATATAGGAAGTATTACTTTTATACATGCTGAAGGGCCAGATGGAAATACAAGATTTTGACAGAACAGCGACTATATGTGCCTTTGCATGATTGCGCAATGAGATTGAGACTAGGGAATGGGGTCCCCCAGTGCGGGGCTTCTGTTAGATTTTGTTGCATATAGCATGGTTAGGGTTAATGTTTGATATTTAGCATCTTGGATATCCCCACCTAGTAAAAGAGCAACAAATTTGAAAATCCTTAAAGAATAGTAATGCTTTATAATATTGAGGAAAAGAAATCAGGAATTTTTACATTTTACAACATGTTGTAAAACCTGTTGTTAAAATGTTATTAATGTTATTAGATGCTAGTGAAATAAAATTTGCATACGCAACCACACTAGGTATTGGTAATTAGAAACTATTTCAGCTTTTTCAAAACATCTGCAAAAATTGTATCGATCATTGCATCATTGTATTCATACGCAGGGAAACATTCCATTTTAGGCAATCGGTATAGCAACTGTTATTGTCCATACAAAAGAATTTAACACTTTCAACGCGGCTATTACTTTGAACCATATCAGGGTGATGTAACAACCTATCTGTTGAGATTTTGTTCACAGTATAGCGCACTCTATAGGTTCGTCCTCCGGAAGTTAAGCGTAAACTGTCAATCATTCGTTGTGAATGAATATTCATCCATGACTATTCATGACCTCACACGATGTGATCGTCGCGATCCAGCGTCTTTTTAATCCCAACTGATCTAATTACAATATTCATAAAATGCAAATAACGCCACGCCCCTCCTCTGTCACTGTCAGACGAAGCCATCCACAATTTAAAATTCGTATTTTGTTCCACGTACAAATTAATTTCAAATAACCAATTCTGAATGTTTCGTGTCATATAAGAACTAAATTCTGCTATCATCAATGCAAATAAGTTTTACTCTAAATTACAATCAGCTTTTTTTTACCATTGATGTACTATTTCTGTGCCACAAATCATGTTTTGAGCCGATAAAATCCACCACGTCTTAGGTCGCCTGGTTTGCTACGACCATGATAGTGCGCCCCCTCTAAAACCATCCTCCGTCAATTTAAGCATAGTAAACGGGGGACTTTGCCTTCGAGATACTTGTCCCATAGTTATAGGGTCTCTGACCATATTCAAAGCAGATTTTAAGAAACCTTTCCCAACCTTCAATGTCTATCTCAAAAATTACTTACCCAATACCAGGCATGTTTGTACTTATTTCAATGCATTTCTCATAGTTATTCCAAATATGATGAAGGAAATCAATACTTTTGACATTTTTGAAACATTTTGTGACATTTTGGAAGGCCGTCTGCCGCGTGGAAAGGGTTAATGTATTCCTGATTCTATGTCAACTTACCTTGCATCCTTTGGTAAGGTAACCAATTCTCGAGCCGAGTCTGCATTTACAAACCTGAAAAAGGGAGGAAAGTAAGACAAAACTTATAGCCTTGGGCATTAAAAAAGAAAATTGTGTACAGGCCAGACCTACCCATTTTTTTAAAAATCGATGAGAAAACAATTTCACGTGCAAATAAATACCAACACACACAACAGTTTGCATGTTTTGAAATTTTACAATTTTTGGGGGATTTTCACTGTCAAGGGAAAATAAGAAAGGGAAAAATAGGAGAAAAAGAAGAAAAAAGCCCGACCGACTAACCTGACCCGAGAGGTCAGTTTGCCTGTACAACAGGGTTTCTTTTTCCCATCGCATTAACCTCCATTGTTTTCGGTGCCTTTTGAAGATAGCTCATATTAGAGGCAAAATCTTATGAAATCAAATAGTGGAACTTTTGTAAGTATTAAGATGTGTGGACTTCATCAGGCAGTTTACTAATTGATATGTCACATGATACATGGTCTGGAAGACTGGAACCTCCCAAATTTCCCGATCCCATGCTCTTGACAGTTGAAAGCAGCATTCCTCTGTCTCTCCCAGATCACTTTTAAATGTTTCTCTCATATCCCACCTCTCAACTCTATCGAGGAAGAAATCATCTTCTGGGGGTTAGGGTTCAATCAAAAACTAAAAATCTGCCCTCAGCCGGCACACATCCATAACACTCTTTCAATAAATCTTTTCAAGTCGCGACTGGAAAAGCATCTGTTTATACCGCCAGATGTGTAATTTGATGTGCCATATTAATTGTGTGACAGTTTCAGATTTTCTTACAATTTGTGACGTGTTTTACCGAAACCAGACGGAATTGGGCAGAGCTCCAAACTAAGAAATAGCCCAAAACCTAATTGAAGGTGATCTTTTGGGAATTTGAGTTTCTTGTAAATTATTAATCTTCAGAGTGTTTATAACATTATTGTGAAAGTTTCAGACTGAAAAATCAAACCAAAGAGAGAAAAAAAATGCATTTTTTATTTTTTTAAATTTTTTTAAAGTATATTGTTCGTACATAGTAAGTACATTGGAAGTACATATTTAAAGGACGATATCTCAGTTTGGAGTTTTCATAAGACGAACTCGAAAATGATTTAACTCCGCTTTGGGAAGTCGGATTACAAAAAAGGTACCATTGTAAAGCTGATGATCTCTACTTTAATAATCAATTACGAACTCAAGTTTGATATCTTTCATAATTGTGTCTGATTTCAGTAGAATATGTCACATTTATGTTTAGAGTTTTTAGATATATATTATAACTTTTTATTTATGAACTGCGCCTGTTTTTCAGCATTTTTATCGTCATATTTTGTATAGTTTGCAGTTGCTCCACCGCATTAACCATGTGTTTTGTTTATATTTTGTTATTACAGTATGTGTATGTGTTATACAATTTCTGCTTGACTTTATAGTGGTTTTTTGAAGGGGTTGGTCTGTATTCTTAACCATGTATATTTATTAGGTACGGTAATGTGTATTTGTGTTGTTTTTAAGGCGCTATAAAAGCATGGTCTTACACTGCAAATTATGAACATGTAGTTTTGGACAGCATGTAGGGGTGTGTGTAGTTTTGCGTTTACCCTGTGTGTACTATTGTAATACTCAATAATACATGCTGTCCATAACTACACATTCATAATTTGCAGTGTTATTATTATTATAATTATCAACATGTTATCTAATTTTGTGAGAAAATGTGATGCGATCTGTGAAAACCCGTCGGATGTCGCAAAATGTGAACTATGCAGTATTATGGGTAAAATGTTAAAAAAGAAAAAATTAAAGAATTGTTTAGAGAATTAATGTCCAATACTTTGTGTCATCATCTTTTATGAAATTTCACCCTCAAAAACTTAATTAAGACACTTTTCTTTTTAACCTTATAATGTTATTCTATTGAAATATGTATTTGTTTTGGCCTGTTTTTATGATTTCTTGTTTTGTAGCTTTTTATGACATCACAGCACAGTTTCAGCCTTCCTATGATATAAATATCTCTAATATGAAAATTCCCACCATGTGTCGGGTTTTCACAGATCGCATCACAAATGTGACAAATCTCAGTGCCGTACATACCCCATAATAGCTGGATGAGTCCCATCAGGTTTGGTGTCATCATGAGCTTCACAGACAGTACCAACACTGACGATATCCCCACAGTAATCTAAATGGGATGGAAACAGGATTCTAATAATTAGACCACACACAAATATGTTGTATTGGCGTATCGTACCATTGAAAATTAGGGTAGGACGGGAAGATTTTTTTTTTTAAATCTTGAATTGTATAATATATAAATTACTACATTTGATCTCGTAGTCTACGCTTTTCCCGCTATGTTGCCATTGCGCTCGCAACTATTGCTTTCCAGGTCTTGACCTGTATACGCTCAAGTTGCGCTTTGACAATTAGAGTAATAAACTCAGTGGTCCGTCACGATCCACTCCCGACAACTTAACCTAACCTAAATGTGTGTACAGACACAGACCGGGATGATCCCCTACTCTTTACGAAGGAGTCTGTGACCTTTTAACGTGCTCGGGGATAGCTCTTCCGATACACAGGACCAACATTTCTACGTGTCTTCCGAAACACGATGCGCCATGTACATGCCTACTTCAGTCTGCACGGTCTAGGAGGCATGGGGACGGAGGCTGTGTTGGTGTATCGAATTGAACTCACGCTCAAACGATCCACCAACAGAACTACGGTGCGCAGCAGTGTTACGACGCTCTAACCGACTGCGCCACCTCGCCCCTATCACAGAGTCAAATAAATCACAAGATATCATGACGCCATTTGCACTCGTCAGATTTGCTGTGTACTGTATTCCTTTTTGATGAGGAGCACTAAAGATTTGTTTCCCCTTTTTTCCAAAAAAAAAGAAAAAAGAAAAAAGTCAGGGTCAAGGAGGTAAATTAGGGTAGGACGGGTTACACCAATACAACACATTTTTGTTGTTGGCCTTATAGGAGTAAAATTCAAGGGAATGGAGAGCGACTAGAGCTCAAATTAAATGTTTGAGCTTTTTAAAATTCTTGTTAAAAGAAGTAGCTGCTGCAGTTCACAATGCAAGAATATACCAGGATGAAATTATATCTAATATTGAATGTCTTTGAGTGTGATACAAGGATATTATACGAGTGCACTCTTGTTTGTTATTACCTGCAAATGAGGACTAGACGTGGTACTATCCAAACGAGGACACACCAACCTGGACACACACCGACACACCCCAGACCAAAATGGCAGCCAAACAAATGAATATCCCAAGTAAGGAGGGGGAGCCAGGAGAAGCGATTGAACACCGGATTTATATATATAAACTCATGTTTCAATGGGAGCAACTATGGTGGTGTATACCCATAAACATCTATGTCAAATGCGTGTTTGTATTTTTTACGGCAACAAACATTGCCAATACCAATACTCACCATATTTCTTCCAGAAAGCTGTTTTATAATATGTGATAGTCTTGATACAAGATCCCATTGGTAGTCTTTGAATAAGCTGCAATATTGCAAATAAAATACATCCAATGTGTGAAATTACTCCCCATTCCGGAAAAATGTGTACAATTGGGGGAAAATAGTAGGTCTACAGTTTTCTGAAATAGGGTGTAAATGATTATAGTCTTTGGATTAAGAATAAGCTTTTAGAATAAGCTGCAAACATTCATTTGAAACATCTATATAATGAAATATCACAAATTTAAAATACCAAAGATTTAAAGGCTTTGTCCTGATTTTGACTCTTCTAAACATCAAAAACATTCCAAACTTATTATGCAATCTTTTTCATGGAACGCCCTCTATCTGTGATTTTTTTGGTCAAATTACATGTATAACCATGAAACTAAAATATCTTAAAAGTTACAGAGCAATACGTTTTCTAATAACTTCAAAATCAGAAAACTTGCTGCAATTTCTTCATGTTTGCCTGTGTGAAATGTCACGATATCGCTCAGAATTGTGTTGTGAAGAAAAGCCAGAACGGTTGCCATGGAGTAGTTCTCGCTTGGCCTGTATAGATTTGATGTGAAAAGCTTTGCACCACATAATGCGTACAGTCACATTAAGAAATGGTTAGAGGCCCTCATAATGAATACAATCGTTCTCCTACAGTATAACATGTGCGTCATCTGTTTGGATTGGCTTTTGAACCAATCAGATGAATATGTTATGGATTATGTGATGCAGGTAGTTACTGTAGATGATTTTGATTAAAACTTCTTCTATCTTTATTTCACATGGACAAACCATATGTGAATGATGTGTTAACATTTTCCATGCGGAATCACAATTTGAAATGCATTGAAATAAGTACAAACATGCCTTGTATTGGTTCAGTAATCCTTGAGATAGACCTTGAAAGTTTGGAATGATTTCTGAAAAATATATTTTGTATATGGCAAAAACAATAGCCACGTGGAAATTGTTAAAGATGAGAATAAAGGTATTGTTTGTGACGGGTATCCAGTGTCATATACACAGGCGAGGAGATCGACAGCACTGTTTTGGCACAGATCATGTGTCTCCTTGTCCTACATAAAATAATAGGCATACGGCCGGCCATCATATCGGTTATCATATCGGGCCGATATTGGCGTCACCGGTAATATATCGGAATCAGAAGAGATTAAATGGAGGGCCATAAAATGCACAGGCCATTTAGTAATCCAGTCGATAAAAACACCCAATTAGATCATTTTATAGTAATATTTCATAAAAAAGGCTAAATCTATGTGAAATCAACAACTTTCTGTCTCCAAATGACTATACAGATGACACTATCTGAAGTGTTTACAATCGTCTATTTGGCAAGAAGCCATGTTGAATTGTGCAATTCAGAATTTAATTTACTGCGAGTGCTCCACTTGTTTGTTTCTGGATTTATATGGATTATTTGGGAAGATAAAATGATTTCATTTTTGAGTAATAAATTATTGGATCGTATCAGATTTTTGCCGATAGTTTAATATGATTATCGGATATCGTATCTGTAGACAAAAGTCATACATAGAATAAGGCCTATAAAATAATGCTGTCACATGGGTGCAACAGTTACATGAGAGAGGCTAAAAAACATAACTTTATTCTCAAAATCTGACAAATGGAAATGACCCTATATGAACACATACAGTGTGGTTCAATAAAACATTGACAGTTTTTTGAAGCCATTTTTTTTGAAATTCTGTAGATTTAAAAAAAATCTTTTTCAATATTCATCAACTTTATGATCTTGACCATCTATGCTGAAACGTTGCGAAATCAGAACCCGTGGACAGAGTGAAATGCGACAGACTTTGTTCAAATAGCTGTTATTTTGCAACCGTAAGGTTATTTGTAACGATATTTTCAGCATAGATGGTCAAGATCATATAGTTGATGAATATTGATTTTTTAAAATGTTAAATCAACAGAATTTTAAAAATAATGGCTTCAAAAAACTGTCAACGTTTTATTGAACCACCCTGTATATTCAGTAACAACACTGTGTCAAACTCACCTGATTTCTTAGTGCTGCTAGCGGCGGCTCAAATGTGATCTTGTTGATGAGGGCGCAAGGTACACCGCTGATTGCGTAGTCTGCTTTGTAATGGCAGCCATCTTGTGTTGTCACGGTGACGCCATCTTCACCTTGACTAACATGTCTGACTGGCTTCTCATAATAAAGATGTTCTGAAATGATGATAAAGTGAAGGAGTATTATACTAGCCATAGTCAATGATATAACACATATATATGAGAGAAAAGAATTACCATGCTCAAAGTTTCATGCTTTACAGTAATCCAACCCTCACAGATGCATAATGCATCTGTGAGGTTCAATGATTCAATGGTTCAATGATTCAATGGTTCAATGATTCAATGGTTCAATGGTTCAATGATTGAACCTGTTACTTCATGGGTGCCCACACTCCTTTGTTTTAATTCGCTCGCTAATTTGGAGTTAATTATAATTAACACTTTTCATGTGACTATTAGTTTTACCATTATCATGATTATACAAAACTTATTTTTCAGAAACCTTTCCTAACCGTCAAGGCCTATCTCAAGGATTACTGAACCAATACTAGGCATGTTTATACTTATTTCAAGCATTTCCAATGGTGATTCCAAATATGGTAATGAAATTCAATCATTTTGACATTTTTGAAACATTTTGAAATGTCGTCTGCAGACGCCTGCCGCATGGAAAGTGTAAAAGTTCTTACCTTTCCCCAATCTTTCTGCAATTCTTGTGCTTATCTGCATGGAGCCACCAACAAACTTTCTCTCCTAACAAGATAGAAATATGAAAAACAAGGGTCAATCAATCAATTTGTACAGGGTGTGCACCTTTCCCCAATCTTTCTGCAATTCTTGTGCTTATCTGCATGGAGCCACCAACAAACTTTCTCTCCTAACAAGATAGAAATATGAAAAACAAGGGTCAATCAATCAATTTGTACAGGGTGTGCACCTTTCCCCAATCTTTCTGCAATTCTTGTGCTTATCTGCATGGAGCCACCAACAAACTTTCTCTCCTAACAAGATAGAAATATGAAAAACAAGGGTCAATCAATCAATTTGTACAGGGTGTGCAGTCACCAGAAATGCTACTAAGGACTACAACCCCTGAGAAGGTCACCTATCAAACCAAAAAATGTTGACATTACTAAATAAATTGACTCGGATACCCAAGACTATTATTATATCTATTTTGGGGATGATAGCTGATTATTATGGATATAGGGTTAGTAAAAATGTTTGCGTTTTGTAACAGATATCAGATGGGTAATCAATATTAAGTGTATGCATGATAAAGACACAGGAGGGACAATCACCAAAACATGCATGACTGGTGTTCTCAGTAGGCATGACAAAATATGTGATAATGTTTAAGGCAAACAACAACAAAAAAAGGTCTGTCTCACCGTACATTTGGGGAAAAAGCTATGCGAAATGCTTATTTTTTAAATTTACTGCTTTTTTTTAATACAAAATATAGGTATGCTAAATGCAGAAATTCTTCTTTTTGTTTGTGTGTGTGTGCTTTTGACCCATTTTTTTCTTGTTTTCGGAGCCAATTTTGTTTTGGAGAACTGTGAGACAGATCTTTTTTTATTTTGGCCTAATATATCGTCAGCCTGCTTCGATAATTGCCTAACTCACTTTTCAGCAAAATTGAGTTTTTTGCATAAATCATGACTTCATTACTATGCACATGCTGTTATAATACCTAAGTCATTGACCAATCAAAAGTGTTGATAAATGAAGAGCTTTGTTGCAAAAGGGCCACCAGACCACTCCAACATGTTACTCATTTTGCATTATTGAATTTGCATTGACAAATCCATGGAAGTAATCAAATTATTGTATGGCTGTGTTCATCTGTTTCTATATGACTTGGATTAGTGCATCCATGCATGCCAATTGAGGCATCAACAATACAAGCCTCATTCCACATAATGAATATCCATCCATCAATAATGCAAGATGAGTAACAGGTACACAGGTAACAGGTTTCATACTTTTGTTGTTTTATAAGAACTAAAAAAATGAGTTAGGCAATTATCGAAGCAGGCTGACGATATGACATCAGACGAATGGTTACTGACCTGTGCTCCACCAGTTGTGGCCATTACATGAAGAACACCTGAATAATAACGACAAAAATGATATTGTTAAGACGACAGTCCTGTGGATTGGCTTTAAAATTTCAAGTTTTACTAAGATTGTTGAAACATTATAGTGCAATGTTCAAATTCAAAAAAAAATTGGTTTGTAAATGAAAACCAAATATAAGGTTTCTTTAGCACTATCATTGGTTTTGAATATATGCACGTCTGAAATGTTTAAAACGTGCCCGTTCTCTCTGACTCACCCTGTAATGCAAATGCCACGTTCTCCTTCCCTTACCATTGACCGTATCACAGATAGGTGCAAATCAATTGATTATCCCTTTCTGCATTGTGGGATAGAAAAGTGGGCACATTTTGTCCCACAATTGCATAAATTTCCCCCTTTTCTATCCCACAATGCAACAGAAAAGGATAATCAATTGATTTGTACCTATCTGCGATAAGGTCTATGCTTTCCCTTCCTCTCCCATTAAACCTACCTCCGCCAGATTTCATGTACCATAAAAAGAACAATAGCGACATCTCGTGAGCCTCGCACGCAAATGACATGCGTATAGTGGCGTCTGCTGAGGCTTTAGCAAACTGTGTCCAACAGATCTTGTCCAGGAACTCTTTAGTTGTGATGTTGTCCCATTCCTCGGCTCTAGCGCAAGTCCAAGGAGAAGCCAAAGGTATCTGAAAACAATTACAAATATAATTTGATAGTATTAAGCAACAACAAAAAAAGTTTCTTTCCAGTAGCAAGCCTGAAAAGTCATGCGAAATGCAGGGGTTTTTTTGCTCAAATTCATAGTGGAGATTCATGTGAAATGGTTTTATTTAGTCAAATCTGTGCATTTTTGTTACTCTTATGCTCGCTAGAATGTGATTTTTGCAGCGGATTTTCACTTTCGTGTTTGCCGTATGTGGCCAATCGCCATATTGAAACATGTTGGACACAAATTCGACAAAAGATGGCGCCCTTACAATAATTTACCCTGTTTTTTCTATTAAAAAAATAAATACGCAAGAATCAAGCATCTCAGTGAAATGCGTGCGCACTACTGGAAACAAACTTGTTTTTTGTTTGGCCTTATCAAAGGTTGTGGGTTCGAGTCCCGCGTGTTGTGTCCTTGGGCAAGGAACTGCGCTTGCTTCTCTTCACCCAGGTGTATAAATGGGTACTGGCATTAATTCATGTTGGGAAAGTAAAACAGACTCGTTGTACGGGAGGAGTGGGGACCCCCTACAGTCAATATTACCAAATGGTTAATTAACAGTCTGATTATGTGACCCAAATGCGTAAATGAGGCACAATGCGGCAATAGCTAATTTGATTTAAGGGCACAATGTGGAACAAGGTTATAATAAGTCAAATTTATGAAAAATCTTATTTTTTATGATCTTTGATACATCTTGTATCCAACAAAAGAATCAAATTCGTGAAAATAAAAAGGTAAGCTACATTTTCAGGGATTTCATTTTCATTTTCTCCATTGATATGTTAACAAACCAAAACTTAAGATGTCCATAACTGCTTTGAGACAAAGTGATTTTCAATAATCTGTAACTTTGGTTAGGAATGCGATATAACATTGATTTTGGTACCAAAATGTCCCCTAACTATTCTATTATCATGATATAAATAACTCATTTGTGACTCATTTACTCGCGCTGGGTCAATATATTCCATTATATATTACGAAAATATTGGTTTTGCCCTGGGAGCCAGTGGTATACAAATATGGATAACATGTTTGTGGTGGGGAGGGTCAATATAGTTTTGAAGGAAGGGACATACACGCATTCACTGATAGTGATATGAGTGTTAAAACAGTAACTAATAGACGTTATTCTTAATTGGCATATTTACGTCAAAGTGGTCCTGCAATCCAACTGAGGCATGCTCAGAGCAATAGTGCTCCAATAAAGATTACAATTTCGTTCTTTGACTGCAGTGTAATAAACTGAGGACTTCTAAATTTTCCTAAATAGTGTTGGTTACCAGCAAACAATTAATTTCAAACTAGTGGAAATAAATACTTTATACGTTCAGGTTTATTTCACAAATATAATGTTATGGTTAGTGCAAAGTTCACCCCAATGAAAAACTACAGCACTCTCGTCTTGGCTAATATAAATCGCTAGCCTAGTTTTCAGTTCAAACCCTCTTCGGCGTAAATGCGCCAATTAAGAATAACATCTATGTTTTGGAGTGTAACATTTTGAACTTCTTTTACAGAGTGAAACAATGGAGAGAAAAGTCTGCAACAATTCTTGATTAGGCTATCACAAGAACAAAAAACTCCATTTTAAATTTTTTAAACATTCATACATGTACTTCAGCATGATAGGCTCCTTTGCATACAAGTCCACATTTTTTAGCACTTTTTGGTCTAATTCAAAATATAATAAAGATTTAAAAAATAAAAAACCCAATTCCTAGGGAATTGTATGAGGAATATAATAAAACTAGTATGACAAAATTTGACACAATATATTTTTAGTTATCTTTGCAGAACCTAAAATGGGTCAAAAAACGTGTTTTTTATAATTTTTTCCAAAATGGTCAATTTCATGATCATGGTTGGATTCATTGAACCCTTTCCTGCAAAAAAAATGTATACTTTTATATAGATTAAATGAATAATGAAGAAGTTACGGCAGTTTTACGAAGGCTGTACCTGAAGGTGCACAGCCCCCTTAACATCAATATAAGCAGGCAATTATTTGTGAACTTGTAACCAACCTCTTGACAATAATACTCTACAGTCCTCCATAAATTGATGAAATCCATGAATACAAAAGGGTTGTAGATGTGTGGAAGTTCCTCAAAGGCGTGAAATTTACCCTGAAATTAACAAAACAAGAAAGAACATTGAGTATAGACCATTTCAAATCAAAGTTTAAAAAAAAAAAAAACTGACGATGCACCTGCATGACTCGAAATCTTGCCAACCACCTTGTTTGAAGGTTGGAATCAGACTCTGTAACACTTTCCATGCAGCAGGTGTCTGCAGATGACATTCCATAATTTTCACAAAATGTTTCAAAAATGTCAACTTAAGTTATTGAATTTCATACCGTATTTAGAATAACCATAAACAATGCATTAAAATAAGTACAAACATGCCTACTATTGGTTCAGTAATCCTTGAGATAGACGTTGAAAGTTAGGAAAGACTTCTAAAAATGTTGGTCCAACTGAGCTCCGGTATGCAAAACTCTATACTGGCCCAGTATTATCAGCCATGTATCCCAGGGTGCTCAGTGCTCAAGAGGGGTATCATGCGTGTCCAAGAAATCACGTAATTAGGGTAGTTTTTGAAGCGGGGGCACGTTATACGTACATAACATGAATAGGGTATCAAAACAAGCCAAATTAAGAAAAAGGGTATACTTTTTACATCATTGGCTTTCGTATTTAATTAGGGTCCTTATTTGCTCCATGAGGATTATAAATAGCCATGATACATGGGCGAGATATATTTTTCAAATTGTATCCTTCGCAAGTGATCTGATAAATCAGCTCGGTTTAGGGAAGGAAAAAAGGGTTTAGAAATGTGTCATACGCGGTAAGGGTTTAAACTATACAAATTACTTGCTTAGGGTATCAAAATATTTTGAGTACTTGTTTAAGAGTATCAAAATATTGTTGAGACTTGTTTAGGGTATTGGAAATACTGATATTACTTGCTTAGGGTATGTAAAATACTGTGCCATACTTGTTTAGGGGGTGCTTTTTCACATTAACACGATTACGTATTTAGGGTACTTTTTAAAAGTCCTTGGATGCGCATGATACCCCCTGTAATGATCACTGAGCACCCCGGGCCATGTATTTTCCAGTATTGGCTCAGTAACAGACCGATTGCAAACCTGACAACTTTGGAAAGTCGGAAAGAGGGACACCCCAGGCTTCAGAGGCTACTCTAAGTTAATGAAACTGGACCCCTTACACAAATGGAAAATGATCACGATTCATGAGGGACACTTTGATATAGTTTAGTAATCAAATGTCATCTCAAGTAAGCAAATATGTGATGCAGCACATCAATAAGGGGGGCTTTGCGGCTGTGATTTTTCAAAATATAAATGAAAATGGACAGAAAAAAAATAAAGAAATTAATTAATAAGAATATCACATTAATTATTATTGAAGGGAAATGTTCTTAATTAACAATTGAACATATCATAAATAATTGTTTTTAATTCTTAATTTGACATTACTAGAATATCCAGAAATAGGGATTGTCCCTATCTACAAGTATGTGTTTTCCAGAGTAAAAAGGGGGGACACATCCCTCCTAAATAGGGACAGTTGGTAGGTCTGCAATTTGTCCAATATTTGGTTGGTAAATAAGGCGGGATACAGTACAGCATTATCTTGGTCGGTCATCCAGGTTTACTGTCCCCATTGCCGTTAAATTACCAATAAGTCACTCTGATTCACTCCCCCGTTGCTATGTGTGATGCGTTCTACACATGCGTACACTTGTTTTCCTAGCACAATTTCCTATTTGCAAATTTGTGTGACGTCAGTCCGACCGTGATATTTGAAGAAAAAAAGATGAAAAAAGATGAAAAAAGAACAACATTTATTTCAAGAATCCACCTACCGTGTACAAGATCATTCTCTGGTCCGCGTTGACCTTGTAGTTTTCAATACCAAGTTCAGTGGATAGTCGCAGCACACGATTCTGACTGGGACCGATATAAGCGCCACCTAAGTCCACATATTTACAAGATGGATCCTATGTGAGGGATAAAATCGTTAAGAGACATTAATGGATATTTTGTTGAAAATTCCAATATTAAAGTTTTGAGCACAAAACTCTTTTAGCCCATGGAGCGGAAATTGTCAATAAGTTTGTTGGGCACCCATAGTTACTATTTGGCCAGTCACGTTCCACTTCGGGTGCCCGTGAACTTTAGCACCTTTGTTTGGTTTCTTGCTAGGTTCAATTTGATACCCCTGCACTTTATTCGCTTTCCAGACTCCCTACCAGGAGGATATTATTTTAAAATAAGTTTTGTTCCATTCTTGTTTTTCGTTTGGTTTAATAAGATAGATTGGGTCGTCGGTAAGCTAGCTTCTGCTATATTTTATGAGGCTTGTCTATTTAAATTAATCTTTCGGAGCTACAAAGGGATCTCGATTATAATACGGTAAATAAGTATGTTTTTAGAATTTTGATATTTCTTTTGCATCGAGACTGAAATAATTGAGTGTTATTAATGATGGCACCAAAACGAGGACAGGGTACAAAGCGTAAGGCGGCCAATCAGGCCTCCCATGCCAACCCCGCCCGTGGTAGAAGTTTACTCATTTTCCCCCTCATATGGGTTTAAAATACCAATCTGTTTTAATTCATCATCAATGGTTTGTGATCAATCTCAGTTTCTCGATGGTTTTCTGGTAATGGCGCCCTCTGTACATGTATCAAGGTGTTAATATAAAGAGTCTAAATTAATCAGTTGGTTTTATTGTGATTATCAATCGTCAAAGACATTAAAATGACAGGCATACTTGAATGGTATACGTGCGACCTCCGACCCTGTTCCTCGCTTCCAATACCAGCACATTATATCCTTGGTCTTGTAGTAGTTTGGCAGCTGAGAGTCCTGAAATCATATAATAAAACACAAGATAATTATAGTAAAAGCCAACACTTTTGCGGTACTTTTATTTTTGCACTTTCCACGCACTAAGACGCGAATAATGATAGCGTGCAAAAATACTAAGTGTAAATTACCCAGGTGAAATTTTTCGCACGGTACAATCTATTTTTCAAAATTTTACTCTAAATTCACTCTAAAACCATGATTTTGAGGTTATTAAGAATCATATCGCTCTGTAACTTGGAATGTATTCATGATTTATGATCAGAAAAGTAAATCTACAAGAAAATCTGCTTCCAATTTTTTTTCGAGGATTGAGGGCGTCCCCTGGAAAAGATCACATAATATACCTTTAACACTTTCAACGCAGCTATTAGTTTTACCATAAAAAACTGATTTTTCAGAAACCTTTCCCAACTTTCAAAGTCTATCTAGAGGATTACTGGACCAACACTAGGCATGCTTGTTCTTATTTCAGTACATTTCTCATGGTGATTCTAAATAAAATATGGTAATGAAATTCAATGATGTTGATTTTTTGAAACATTTTGTGACATTTTTGAATAACTCTCTGCAGACGCCTGCCGCGTGGAAAGAGTCGAACAAAAATATTGGCTTTTCCAGTATTCCCTTACACACATGGTATGCAGAACAACAGAAGAGGACTGGAGCTATTAGGCAAAAAAATAATTGTCTCAAATGACCTGCGCGCATTCCCGAAACCGCCCGCGTTAGCTTTTTTTTTTAGTGGGTTTTTTTTTTCAATTCTTTTTTTCTTTCAATTTTGTTTCTTTTTTTTTCTTCAATTTTCTCAAAAAAATCTTGCAAAATCCAACTTTTTAGCCAAACAAATGACGATCAGGTCTAAATTTAAAAACAAATTTAAAAAATCCGCAGACCGCATTAGATTTTCAGTCTCTCATGTCATTTGAGACAAATCTTCTTTTTTTTGTTGGCCTTATAGGTTCTCATCTGTATGGGTGAGTGGTATACAGGGTGTCCCTAAAAAAGGGTGCATGTGTTCCACGTCATTGTCCTCATTGATTACTCGGTTTTTGGCTGTAATCGTTATATAAACAGAAAGATAATTTAGTTGGCTTTCTTGTCCATTTTGATCAGCCACATGTGTAGCCAATCACAGGCACTATACATACCACTGATAGGCTCCTGCTCCTATCATTTTTCTTTTCATGTTCAGTTCTATCTTTAAGTTTGCATCATTATATGTACCGTATTATCCCTATTAAGCGCCCATGCCCTTATAAGTGCCCACCCCTCTTTTTCCCAATGACTACCAAAAAATAACACATATAAATCCGTGTATATGCTCTGTTCTGATTCACATGATTCTTTCCTGGACACATGAACAGCATGTGAGCATAACATGTAGGCCTACTTTGTAGGTACCGTATAATTCCTATAAAGCACCCATGCTCTTATAAGCGCTACCCCAATGTCTTTTACCCAATGACTACCAAAACATAAAACATATAAGCGCCCATCTTTTTAGCCACTGTAGCTCAATATCATGCATGAAAGTAGTTTGCGACGATAAATGACTGCAAAAAAATGTAACTTAATAAATAAGCGCCCACCCAAAATGACTTTGCTAAGCGCCCTGGGCACTTAATAGGGATAATACGGTACACCTATTGTGATTGGTTTACTCAAATTATTATACCTTGTGTAGCCAATCAGAGACTCGGTTTTATATAACATACCACTTTTGTAGCCAATCAGAGACTCTGATACCACTGATGTAGCCAATCAGAGACTCTGTTATATAGACATAATCAGAGACTGTTATAAACATACCACTGATGTAGCTAATCAGAGACTCTGTTACATTACATACCACTGATACCCCCTCCTAGAACGATGACATCTCTCCTTTCTTCCGTACCATCCATTTCTGATATTAATATTCTGTTTTCAATGTATCGTCACAAACAGCTTCCAGTCTGCAAAGAGAAATTGTTGTTGATCTGTCAAACCATGGTCAAACATTGTATGTTTTTCTGGCCCCTCAGCATGTATAATAAAGTAAAAATGCCCTGTGTGGTTATCCATAGGATGTGTTGTTTATTTTATAATGTTTAGCCCGTTACATAAATTGTTGTGATCTTGAAAACTGCTATAGTAATACTCTACCAATACTCAGGTGGGCTATTATGCGGAGGAAAATTGTACGATTTTTCAAGCTGACTATATTGGCTCGATTAGATAGGCCGGGACGGCCATGCAGGCGACCCAGGTTCGACCCCTTTTTCTCCCCAGATAGTTTTATATAAAACCATGCCGCCGAATTCAGGGTTAAAACAATTTCATGAAAAACACTCGAATACTGTAAAAAAGTGTAAGTATGCTTCAGCAATCCAAGCATCTGATCAATGTTCATGGGTAATGCCGGGGTATGCACTGTCCTGATTAAACACACATGTGACTTTTTACAGGGTAGGCCTACAATATAAAATCCTGTTCTTAACAAAATGGTCAGACGTACAAAGGAACAAAAATCTCAAATTAATCAACAGCTGATTATGTTTAAATCTGACTGGAACAGAAAATTTGTTTTACACTTAAAATAAAAAATAAATAAAAATACTGGTTTTACCTTACCGCTATCCACAATACATGTAACACGTTTGAACATTAGGTTAGCAAGTGGCAACCAACCATGAATAATTACAGGCAATGAATAATTACAGGCAATGAATAATTACAGGCAATGTTTATATAAATAAGATAACGAACACAGATCGAGCTGTTGACAGATTGATGATAGCAATGTTGGACCAACTGTGCATGGTGGGGGGTGGGGGGTGGGGGGTGCTGACGTATGTGTGGCCCAAATGGGTCGTTTTTTGCAAAAAAATCACCAAACATGGGGTATGATTTATGCTGAGAAACCCTAAACATGGGTCCCAAATCATGATAAAAATCAAAGTCAATTAATCAGCCATTGTTTGTACCACCCCTAAAAGTG
Organism: Ophiura sarsii; assembly: GCA_035610835.1. Classification (NCBI taxonomy): domain Eukaryota; kingdom Metazoa; phylum Echinodermata; class Ophiuroidea; order Amphilepidida; family Ophiuridae; genus Ophiura; species Ophiura sarsii. Next base: position 32,829,654 of record CM069457.1, read on the forward strand.
TGTCAGGTGTTCAAACCTCCAACAGCACATCCCAGTAAGAAAATAATTTGGGTACTCCCTCTGGAATGTTAGGGAGGGTTCATAAATACCTTGGTGGGGGTTGGAAAAAATGGAGGAGGGATCAGAAAAAAAATGTCCCCAAAAGGGGGGATAAAAATATTGGTACTTAAAGGCACATTAAGTGGTGTTGAAAATGTTAAATGTTTAAAAATTTACTTCAGAATTCAAGATGAACATTAAAAATGGCCATTACTGTTGTTTCTACTAGCAAAAACACAGCAAAACTTGATTAAAACAATATCATCGCTATTTATTGAAAAACGCCCTCTATGCAAATATGGTTCGCGTTATCAATAGAGGCTGATCGGTTAAAGGTTAACATGGTTATGAAAAAATAAATTTCTGATTTTGATATTGATAGGTACCTCACAATGTTGGACAATATCTAGGCTATCTGAAACTGCATTTAAAAATAAAAAAAATGTGGTACGTTCGCGGAACAGTCCATTATTGTCCAAGGGGTGAAAACAAGATGCGTCACGGACGGACATTTTAGTTCAAGTTCATCATGCTATATGTTTATGTCAATGTAAAATTTTCAGAGTTTTGTGATGTAATGTTGATAGCTGACACACTTTTCCATCAAATAAGATAAATATTTGAGGAAAAAGTTCTCGGGAAGTTATATCGCTAGACTTGCGTTAACATTTTGATGTTTTGCTGTCCGTCCGTGACACAAAAAAAGTTTAAAAGTTTTTTAACTAATTTCAAGGACAAAGTAAAAAAATAAAAACATAGTGAAGTATCTCCCTTATATGTATTCTTTCCCATGCTGGAGTATTAATTAATTAGGGCAGGCATAAATTAGTTAAATCTTTAATTAAAAGTTGTCACGGACGGACACAAATTTTGTCACGGACGGACACTGTTAGCTACTGTTCAGTTCTGAGCACACAAGCAAAGCTGAATACCACCCCTTTTACCATTAAATGAACTAATCCATACAGGTATGCCCTTTATGCAAATGAGTAGGTTTGCTACAGCAGTGAGCACATATTATGATGCTCACCAGGTGCACTGTAAAATTACTTGAAGTCAAATGAAGTCATTTGCTTATTTGCGCATTTGTGAACCCTCAGCAGATCATCTTCGGTGAATCTGTAGTACTTATAGCTTGCGCTTGTTAACCTTACTGCCTGTACATGCTGAAATAATGCTTGCAAATAAAAGGGGTAGCATGAGATCAGTTAAAAGACACTGTTTAAAATTGCCCCTTATAATAAGTGTATGTAAAATAAAAGCAAGTAACAGCATTGAAATCAGAAAGTATCATTGGAGATGTTAGCACTAATTTAATTTTAAGCTTTGCACTATCAAAAGTTGCAGGCTTTTTCTTCATGAAACTTTGAAAAACTCAAAACCCGGTTGAATGCCTACATGTATCCATTATTAGTAACCTTTTTAATTATACAATTAATTGAACAAAAACTTATCAAAGAAGGGTCAAAATTGTTTTAAAAAGTTGTTTCACAGCATACAGTCTTTTACACAATTAATCGAACAAAATTTATCAAAGAAGGGTCAAAATTGTTTTACAAAGTTGTATCACAGCATACAGTCTATATGATGCAGCAGGTCTATCTCTTGCCATTTATGGTAAAAGGGGCAGGATTCAGTTTGGCATTTGTACTCAGAACTGAATAATGTCCGTCCGTGACAACTTTTAATCACTGATTTAACTTATTTATTGACGCCATTGTTAAGTTTCATTTCTACATGAGAAAGGGGGTATATAGGGGAGATAGCTCACTATGTTTTTATTTTTTCTCTCTTTCCTTGAAAAAAGTTGTAAAACTTTAAAAAAAAATTGCGTCACGGACGGACAGTTCTGCATCAAAAAGTTATCACAAGGGCAGGGTAATTACTTCCCAGAACTTTTTTCTAAAATATATTTCTTATTTAATGAATAAATGTGCCGTCTATCAATTTTAATTTTAAAAAAATGAAAATGTTTCATTAACATAAAATATGGCAAGGTCAACTTCTACTAAGAATTTCCGTCCATGACGCATCTTGTTTCTACCCCTTGGGGCAATAATGGACTGTTCCGAAAACTTTTCTGCATTTTTTCTTCTTTTCGAATGCCGTTTCAGTTAGCCAAGATGTTGTCCAATATTGTGAGGTACATTTCAATATCAATATCAAAAAGGTTTTTTTTTTTACACCAATGTGAACCTTGAACCGATCACCCTCTGCTATCAAAGTGCCAAATTCTGCAACCTTTGAATATAACCATCACACTGGTTTTGGTATCTTGTGATCCTTTTTAATTAGTGAGACTGAAAAATGATGACATACAATTTTTCTTACTATTTTTGTAAGTATTTGATACCATTTTGTCATGTAAATAAGTGGCAATTTCAAAGTTCTTCAACATCTGTGTCCGTCCGTGACCCTAACAAATTTCCGTCTGTGACACAGTTTGTTACAGGTCTACCATTCTCCTGTAAAAAATAAATCTGTTTTCAAATGCTGTGTATCAAACCATGTATCTCACTTACTATTTGACCTGGAAAGCTTAAGGAATATGGAATTGTTTAAATAGAAATTAAGAAGAAGTACTAAAGGTCCGGAGAACCCTATTTCTATCTTGTCCGTAGTGTTGGAAAAAGACTAATATCTTGACTGCTTTTTATTACTAAGACTGAAAATTCATGACTTAACATTTTTCTTACTATTTTGTAAGTATTTGATACCATTTTTTCATACTAAAGTGTAAATAAGTGGCAATTTCAAAGTTTTTTATGTAGTTAACATTTGTGTCCGTCCGTGACGCTCAAAAATGTCCGTCCGTGACAAAGTTTGTTACCCTACCCCTGTAAAAAATAAGAAATATTTTCAAATGCTGTGTATCAGATATTCAAACCATGTAACTTACTTACTATTTGACCTGGAAAGCATTGGGGAATATGGAGTTGACTAGATAGAAATGAAAACGAAGCGCTAAAAGGTAGAGAACCCTATTTCTATCTAGTCCGTCCGTGACACAAACATTTCCGTCGTTCTATTTTTAGTAACAAACCACACCTTTTTTGTTGTTGTGTATTTCAATAAAGTTGATGATTCTCTATAACATTAAACATAAAAAGTTGAATAAATGCCAGTAGTTACTTTTTACAAACTGTTTTTCGCTCATGTTTTGCACAAACGTCCGTCCGTGACAAACCGATCAGCCTCAAATAAATAATAATAATAATAATAATTTAGTTAAAATAAGACAACATTTGACAATTTATGGGGGATTAAGAGATGTGGTGGAGGCAGCGCCCTCAATTACAAAAATATATGATAAACACTGGGATTTGGGGTGGTATTCCAACATATTTAAAACATTGTTTTAATCAAGTTTGCTTGTTTTTTTTAGTAGAAACAACAATAATGGCAATTTGTAATGTTCATCTTGAATTCTGAAGTAAATTAATTAAAATTAAAAAAATTCAGCATGACATTGTGTCCCTTAAGGAAGTTTTTGATTTGATTTTTTGAATTTTGTGAGTGCTGTAATTATTGAACTATTAATCAGATGCATATAAAAGTATACATTTTTTGAAATTTTGGCATCAATTTTGACCAAAAAAGATGATTTTTTTGTTTGTTGAGAAAATCAAAAAATTTACTTTTTGGACACAATTTTTTTTTAACAAAGCTTACAAAAATAATTTTGAGTAAAGACACTTATGAAAGGACGATTTTTTTTTAAAACTTTTTTTTCTAATATTTTTTTAAATTTAGACCAAAAAGTCCAAAAAAGCGTGAACAAAATTGATTTTTTTTTTTTACACTTTTTAGTCAAAATGTCAAAAAATATTGGATTAGGCTTAAAAATAAATCGTCCCTTCATTAGTGTCTTTACATCATTATCAAGTGATTTGCGCTTTTTTTACTCAAGATTATGTTTGTTAGCTTTGTTCAAAGAAATTGGGTCAAAAAAGTGATCTTTTTTTTTCTTCAAAAAATCAACATTTTTGGTCAACATTGATGCCAAAGTTAGATTCTCTGATCCATTTACTTTCCAAAAAAGTATACTTTAATATACATTTGAGTCATAGTTCAATCATTTATACAGCACTCACAATATTCATCAAAAAAACTTCCTTAAGTCCCCCCTTAAGCATAAAATGGCAATTTTTGTGCATGCTTCGCACACATTTTTTTACCAAATTAGGTTTAAAACTAGACCAAATTTGACAATTTTAGCATAAAACAGAGCTCTAATGTACTAGCAAGCATGCATTTTCATACCAGAATAGTTAGAATTTGATCAAATTTGACAATTTTAGCGTAAAATGGCAAAAAGATGTGCGTGCTTCATGTGCATCTTCTTTTCTTCATGCCCCCTAAAAAACTGTCTTGCCCCCTTTCGCACCGCCCCCCCCCCCAAAAAAAAAAAAAAATTATGATGGCACTGGTAGATATATTTTGAAAAAGTATTTTAAAATAAATTTTAAAATAATTATATGTGCAGGCCTACCTATTTCAAAATAATTACATTTGTTGAGCTAGATCATAGCCTGGGATCATAGCGGGGTACGGATGTGGGTTACTTTGTTGAGGGAACAGGGCAGGAAAGGGCAGCCCGGGGGTCAGTCAGGTATAATAATGTTGTAATCATCCGCGTGAACAAAAATGCGAAATAAGGGTGCTTTTTTCGACCACAATGCGGGCCCGTGCTATGGGTATCAAAATCGCCAATTTCAGAGAATAAGGGTACCATTTGTTGTACTTTGCCCCTACAGTCCAGGCTAGCGTACGCCCAGGCTACTAACAGCCGGGACATACAATGTAGTGTGTCACGCCCGAATACAGCCAGAAATCGGAAAGAACCTCGTCTTTATTAAGGCTTTAGATTAACCAGTGTTATAACCTTCGTATTCATTTGAATATAAATCCACTATAGTCAGATTTATAATTGAACGAACATATTGGAGCAGCGTATTGCGCACATTGCGTGAAGCGCACACAACCATCAAGCTTGATAATCTCGGGCGCAATCAACTTTGTGCTGCGTGCCGTGTTGTTCATTCAATTATTAATTAGACTATGTAGTGCTAACTCACAGTTATAACAGAGAGATGTTACACCTCCCTGGTATATTATAACTTCACCGGCTCATGTTTTCAGTGATGTACGCCCTCGCTACGTCCCGGCTAGCGGGGGCATACTTTGCAAGTCCCACCCTACCTGTACACTCCCCCATCCCCACATAGCCGGGCAACATTTTGTGTATGTCCGCATACAGTCCCCGCCATGTCCTGGGGACGGGGTTGCAATTTAGTGCATTACAGTTACTATAAATAGAACAGTAATTTTTAGTAGGCCTAAAAAGGCTAAATAATAAGCTTAAAAGCCTTAAAACCTAATTATAAATATAATACTAACACTGTAACAGTGTGACTAATAAGTAATATTGCCTGACAATGCAATGTAAGGCATAGTTTATTTACACATATCCAAACCCGAAAACTGATTTTGATCAGTTACAAATAATGTACACTAAGCTATCCTGTTACCAAGTTTCTCCTCCTGAGTCTTTCACTTTCAGGAACTCTTCTTTCTTGCTTCTCCCAAAGACGATTTGATTCCTCTCCGCCGCACGAAATCTATGTCTTTTTACACGAAATCAGCTGTTCAATATTTATTCGAGTTTCTACTAACAAAGTCCAGAATCTGTTCGGAGTCAACACAAATAAATCTAATCTCGTACACGAGGGTCGAGGTTACTAAACAAAATTACCAGCGGATGAAGGACATGAGGACATTGTGAAGGTGATAATTGATTGATTGAGAGATCGCTTGCGGATAATTCATTTTGGCAGGCTCTTTCCCCTCCTTTTATAATGAATTATAATTATTCAATAATCCCTGGAAAAACAATTAATAGCTACCGAATATAACAGGTTATTAAACAGAAATTTAAGGTGTTAAATCTCTCCTAAAAATCCAAAATCAACAAAGTTATCATCATCTTATCCGGCTATGATTAAACTATTTTAGAGGGACGTGACCTCCTATCTTCCGGCTTCCTTGTTGTTGCTTCGTCGGGTCGTCGGGTGTGCAGATAATGAGATAGATGAACTGATGAACTTTGCTGGATTTGACGTGTGACAGTTTCTACATCATGGGGGAATTTGCGCTTGAAGGAGTTTTGATTCTTGTAGAAACAACCTTGTTGTTTGCTGCGGGTTTAGGAGGGCTTGTGGCTTCAATTGTTTTAGGGCTAGCAAAGGTGGGTGTGCGTTGCCGTTATAATTAAATTTGTAAACAAATGACATGTCAAAGTAGGCCTAAAAATAAAAAGGCTAAAGTTGGATTGGAATTGCAACTTGGAAGTTCTGAAGTTAGTTTTGTCAAGTAAGCTTTTTAGGGACACGAAGTAGTGTTGAAGATTTTTATTTTAAATTAATTTACTTCAGAATTCAAGATGAACATTAAAAATTCCCAGATATAAACACATACATATATAATCATGGATTAATGATATTACGTCGGGCCGACGTCTGGTTTTGGTCGGACCAATCGTCCCAGAGACGTCGGCTCAGTCGGAGGTCGGCTGCTCATCGGAATAAGCCTTATCGCCAATCGGAAAAAATCTATTGATTATCCTTTCTGATGCATTGTATTGTAGGATCCAGAACGGGGCAGATTTTGCCCTTTTGCGATCCCACAATGCAACAGAAAAGGATAATCAATGGCTTTTTTCGAATAGCGTTAAACCTTGGGATGACATCGCTCTGACCATATGGGGAAACGTCGGCGGGACGTAAAGGCAGACGTACGTAAAAGTCGTAGTGACGTTTAGCCAACATTTACTCAAATTTATGCGGCCCTATTTTATCATTAAAATATTAAAGGTAGATGTTCCGATTTTCAACTTGAAGTTTTCTATTCTACATGAAAGGTCATCCTTAAAAACGTCGTGTCCCAAAATTTGAGATGCATAGCTATTATGGTTCTTATTTTAGACGCACAAGATGCTGTGAACTGTACCCATTGAGTAGGCCTATACACAAACTATATCGGTTGTAACCACCATTCGCGGTAATTCAACGCTATTTCGTCGATTTCTCTGTCATTATACCGAATTAGGCCGTCAAATTTCAGTATGATGATGAGAAAAATACGAGCTTTCATATGATATGAAAATCTCCGTATGTTTGAAATAATTCTGTGTTACGAAAATGTGATCGGGTCATCTACCTTTAAATGAAAATAATATAGGAACTAAGGAACATTAAGGCCCTTTTTCCTGCAATTTTATGTGTCATACTCATACTCATAATTATGTTCATTGTATTCTTCTTTCACAATTTATTTTGCATGGCATTAACCCTAACCCCCGAGGCACCTTTTCCAAAGAACGCGCCCAAATAGCGAGGGGGAAAAGTCTCGAACCCCGGACCTCTGGGTTCAGAGGCAGACGATCTACCGCTAGGCAACGAGGGAAACCATACATGGCGGAGTATATTCCGGCGGAGTATATTCCGCCCTGTATATACCCTGGGGCCATTATTTCATCGAAAAACTGCCGAGCCAGGTGACACAAGCACACCGCATCATAGTAATTCGTAGTACTCAAGTCTCAAGAGTGTTAGTTAGGGTTAAAGATTTTTAGATGACCTTACCTTAACTTGACCGGATGGAGAAATTGAACCTGGGACCTCTGTATCCTAAGTCTGACGCTCGACTGAGCCAACGAAGTAGGTGATAATGTCAAAGTGTTCTTCTTTATTAACTTTCTTATAATCGTTATATCTTCAGGCACTTTAAAATTCATTTATGAACGTCCGACCCCCAAATGTTACATTTTTTAATACCAGCTAAAAACCAAGACCAATGATATGATAGTAACCAATGTAAAGTACATTTCATACAATTTATTTAAAAATTATAGTATTAATCATTAAACTTCTACAAGAATCTCAAAAAATGCTTTCATATTTACAAAATTGGATGTTCATTTAAAACTTTTAGGGGATATTTTTGCTTCAAATGCAACTCTATCTATTCAGCATTTGTTTTTTAATTCAAATAGCCATTACTTGTTAATTAATAGATCTATTAAATTAACAAAATATACTAAAATGAGCCAATTTTGGGGGTCAGACACACAGTGTGGTGTAACTAGTCAATAAAAAAATCATTTTGTACAGGCAAAGGTTTGTCCAATCAACTTGCAGTAAAATGACACACCTCTACTGACTGCTTTGTCTAAATGTTCATGACCTCAATTGACCCCAATTTTCAACCAATTATTGTGAGCTAACTGGTCGTACGATTTTAAAACTGAGTCAGTCAAATTTGAGTTTAATATCTCCTCTTTATGATTATGCTACTCATATAGGTCGACTTTTTTAGATTCAGTCGACTTTAAGCTTTAATAAAGTTGTGTGTTTTAAATGTTGAAAATGAACCCTCTCCCCACCATGGCAGTTAGTATTGATCCACTCAAGTTTCTATTCACAACCCAATTAGCACCTATTGATGGAGGGATTAAGAGCATGGTCGTAAAATTGATTTGACTTCACCGCTGCTGTGAGGTCAAGATTGGTTGACCTTCTGTTCACTATTTTTAAAATTATAACAACATTTATTTTAATATTTTAATAATTGTTATGACTCTATAATATTGTTTATTCTTGTGAATTAAATATGCCCATAAATAATCATTTTTTACTTTATACTTGTACAAGTTATGAACATTTTTTTTGCTGTATTTAAATTGTAAAGTAATGAGTATTGGTGTATGAGCCTACATGTAGTATACTTTTTTACTGATAGTATACTGACTAGTATAGTGTGAGACCAAGGAGTTATTATATAACTCCTTGGTGAGACATACAATTTGTCCAACCTTTCCATGGATTGGTGTGTAAATTATAACTGGGATTTTCTCAAAAATATGGTCACTGTAGAGTTTTAAGACCACATTATGAAGAAGAAAAAAACATTGTTAACCTTAGGAAACTTTACCATATTTATCTTAAAAAAATAATTAACATTTTGTTTTCACTGATATATTTTCCAACGTTTGGTCCACAAATACTAGTACGGGAAAACCTTGAATTATGTCACATGGGCAATTCCACGCGTTGCGGAATGACATTAAAGGCATATTATGTGATCTTTTCCAGAGGGCGCCCTCTATTCATTATTTTTTTTAGAAAGTAGATTTTCTTGCAGATTTACATTTCCGATCATAAATCATACATACATTCCAAGTTACAGAGCGATACGATTCCTAATTACCTCAAAATTATGGTTTTAGAGTGAATTTAGAGTGAAAAATATAAAGTGTCCAGATTCTGACAGTTTATTTTCACTCTAAAACCATGATTTTGAAGTAATTAAGAATCGTATCGCCCTGTAACTTGGAATGTATGCATGATTTATGATCAGAAATGTAAATCTGCAAGAAAATCTGCTTTCTATTTTTTTTCGATGTTGAGGGCGTTCCCTGGAAAGATCACATAATATACCTTTAACACACACAAATCCACTTTCTTTTGGGTGTAAAACCCAGAGATTTGTAGTTACTCCCCATTTTACAACTTTATTTGATAATAGCGATTGATACTAAAAAAATAAACCTAGGGAAAAAATTAGACTGCGCTTCCAAGTATCCTAATTTGCATATGCAAATTTGCGTTGCGGAATGACGCAGACGATTGGTGTTTTTTTTACATGTTTACACAAAGTGAAAACTCTGTGAACTTTTTAGAGTGTATCATTATTGAAGTTACTTTTTAGAAGGTTTGAAGTGTTAGCTAACCGACAAAAGCATTTTCATAAAACTTAATCATCAGCTAGGATTTCTAGTAGGTCATCAAAAAATAAAAGTAGGTGTTGCGGAATGACATACGTTGTGGAATGACAGTGTGAATTTGTGTGCAAAACTCCATAGAGAAAAGAAAAAACATGTTTTTATGCTTTAATATGCATAAAAAATAAAAGAAATGAGTAATCAGTGGCATTTCATATGTTACAAATTCGTGAATACAAGTAACCCAACTATTTTCACATTGAAATCATCATTTACAGGTAAAGTAGCCATGATTTTGTGATAAAGTTGCCGAATTCAACAGCTTGCACATCAAAGTTGCCTAATTCAGCAAATTATGAGTTTTCATCAATTTTGAAACTTTTTTAGAAGTTTAGAGTCCATATTTGAATGAATTATCATAAATAAGGATGATCTTATACCAAGTACACAAAAATATCACAATTTGCTCAATAAATTGCCTAAATATAGGGATTAATACCTTTGTCATTCCGCACCACGTCATTCCACAACGCTCGTTAGGGCTATTAATTAACAGAATTTTCCAAAAAAATTTTGATCATTGTGAAGCATGTCAATTGTGTGCAGAGAAAAAATAGTTAAATGAAAATAGGGTACATTTTTTTTCTTGCTATCCTAAAAAATTGTACTTTTGCGTTGCGGAATGACATGAGATTATGCAATGCATACTAATTACCTGGATTAACGAGGCTAATTGGCTGTTGATCAAAATTAAATTTATATCAAAACTTTCCCATCAGTACTACTATTGTGCCTGACATTTATTTAAACATCATACCTATGTGTCTAAAAGATATGGAATAAATAAAAACAAGCCTTTTCACTGATTTTGTAAGCTGCAAATATGCAAATTTATGCTAATTAGCTAGTTTATACATCAAAAAACATAGTATCGCTAAACAAACTAAAAATTCCTGAACTTTGGACTCTTGCCTACATTATAGGCATAGAATTAAACTTTGGATGCACATTTGAAATTTTGGCTATTTGGTTGACATTGCTTGGAATTGCCCACATGTGATTCTGATGTTATAATTTGCAGTGGTTTTTGCTTTAAAATTCATTTCTTATCACACACCATTGTTTTTTAGATTTATGAGCCATAATTTGCTTAATAGCAAATAGCAATACCAACTCAAAGTAACGAATCATACAAATGTATACCGTACCAAACTGACAAATTTGGGGTCGGACATACAGTTTGTCCTTCACATTTTTGGCTAAAATTTGTAATAAAATTGGATTTTTCTCAAATAATGCAGCAAGTGCTGAGTTTTAGAGTGCTGTTTTATGAAAAAACAGATTGTTTTACCTTAGAAAACATTTATAAAGCATGTTATCAATTTGAAATTATTTTCATATTTTTTCTACATTTTGACAATAATGCAAGGAAAATCCCAAATTCTGTAAAACTTAAAATTGTTGATATTTATTTACAGCTTTAACAAGATTTGTTTGCTTTAAAAATAGCTCTTACCAAATAGTATTATATTTTAAATTGATCAGCCACTACTTGTGAGGCAAAGTTACAAACTTTACCAAAATGTAAGCCAATTTGGGGGTCGGACGTACAAATTTGTAATGCTGAATTTGTTTAATACTGAAAATGTTAATTAAAGGCATGTTATGTGATCTCTTCCAGGGGACCTTAGCTTTTCATGATTATTTTTCTAAAGTAAATTTTCTTGCAGATTTACATTTCTGATCACAAATCATACATTCTGAGTTATAGAGCGATACAATTCCTAATTACTTCAAAATCCTGGTTTTAGAGTGAATTTAGAATAAAAAATAAGTTGTCGCGCAAACCCGACAGTTTATTTTCACTCTTTAAACCATGATTTTGAGGTAATTAGGAATCAAATCGCTCTGTAACTCAGATATATTCTTGACTTATGATCAGAAATGTAAAATCTGCAAGAAAATCTACTTTTTAAAAAAAATCATGACTAGAGGGAGCTCCCTGTCAAAGATCACATAATACAGTACAGGATGAGTCAAAAAGACTGCAATAGTGGAAAGAAGCCATTTTGTTTTCAAAACCAAAATGAATTTTAAAACTTTTTAAACGTTGCAAGAATGATGTATTTAATCCTAACTTTGTGTGGAAAAATGAAGTCGATCGCATTTTCCGTTTGTCTTTGGTGAACCTTTTGACCAGTGCACCCATTTTACACGTTTGTCCACGAGATACCCAAAATATGCATCAGATCGCAAAATGTGTCTCTCATTCAAATTTGGAAACATGAGTTCATTTGTGATGTTATTGGAATTTGATGCATCCTTTCTTGTTTACATATGAGTTAGCATAATCAATTATGATCGTACCCATGTAATGAAAGCGTATAATGTTCTAAATTTTAATAAAAAACTGAAATTTTCCATTTTTTGTTGGCGGGATAATCAAATATGAAAATGCGATGTGTGCCATTTCAAATGAAAATCACTTTCACCCATAGAGTGCACCTCTATCATATGATGGCTGATGATATAAAGTCAACTTCATTGGGATTGTGCTATGCATTCTTGTAAAATTCCTGATGCAATTGGGGTTAGACATACACCATAGACAATTTTGCACCGGTACGTCCAACCCCTCAAAAATGTACGTCCGACCCCCTCCTTTTCTTGTGTCAATTATTCTTGTAAAGATACAGCTGTGGAATTATTTTCTTCTGCATTGTGTAGAGGGAGGTCAAGTACAAACATCCATACATGTATAGGAAATGTCAAAGATCTCTAACACTTCACAGTGTTTGGGGTTTTCCAAATCTTGTGTAAAAAATGTGCTCCGTGTGTGCGTACGTCCGACCCCATGGTGTTTTTGTAACATTTATCTCATTTAACAAAATTGATGGCTGATAATTTTTGGTAGACATATGAAACTGTGTAAATTGTCCACTTTATTTCTCTATCACTTTGGTGCCCCCCCCCCCCCCCTGCGAAATGTACGTCGGACCTTGCGGAATTGCCCCATTTCTAAAATGTAACAAAGGCGGGTGACGGGCCGGAAACTCGTCATTGTTTATAAGGGCCTCACGTTTTTGTTGAAATATATCAAACCTGACATCTTTGGTAATAGATTTATTTGAGTCCAATCAATGAGTATTTTAAAGCAGGTTTTGTGTTACCCCCGAGGGAGGGGCCCTCCCTCGCCCCCAGTGAACCATGAAATAACTCTTCAAGTTACGCAACCCACAGGCAATAGACGTTATTCGTAATTGGCGATGTCAGGCTAAAGAGGGAGACATACTCAAAATTACATAATTTACTATAATTGGCCTCGCTTTCGTTATTAGTGACGTCACATCGAGTTGACGTAATTTACTACAATTGGCCTCACCTTCGTTTAATATGATTAGTGATGTCACATCGAGTATGTCTCCCTCTTTAGCCTGAAATCGTCAATTACGAATAACGTCTGTACCATGCTCGTAAGGTACTAAACTCAATGATGAGTTTCCCGTCACCTGCCCTTGTTAGGTCAAATGGCCAAAACTTTCATTATTTTCATAATCCATATAATACAATATATGTGGTGATGATTGTAATTTTTCCTTTTTTCTCTCGTAATGACAGGACAATTTCTCCGGCGACTGTCTTCTATATTCGTCCGTCCATTGGTGTAATTCAACAGCATTTTACTTCAACTCGTTAGGTTCCAGCCCGGCGTGCTCGTTTTGTATTGGTCTTCAGGTGGTCGTGTCTTTCTATGCATTGGGGTACGGCTGCTATCATGTGTCCGTCCTGTGTACATGGGTGAAGGAGATGTAAGTACATTGTATGATTAACCCTAACTTTACCAGAGGCCACAGCATTTATTTTTTTCAAAATGGGATCAGTGTGGTTCAAGTCATCAATTCATCCGGTGTTTGAAATGATCTGAAAGTAAAGGGGTAAAAAAAAGTAAGTCCCCCCCCCCTTCCCCCTAAAATTTTATCACGTTTGTTTGTTAACTCTACACATAATTAGACGTTTTGAGATATTGAAACACTTATGAAAAGCAAAAAAACTTGGCTACCCATAAAAAGTTTCTCCATTTCAATATCATTATTACTTTTTCCAAAATAGTCACATTTCAAAAAAAGTGGCAGTTTTCAAGATTTGATACAAGTTTGTGTGCATACATGTAAATCCACACACAATTAGGCGCTTTGAAAGATTGAAATGTTTATAAAACAGAAAAACCCTTGGCTACCCACACAAAGTTTCACCTTTTCAATACCATGTTTACTTTTCCCAAAACAGTCACATTTCCACAAAATGATGTTTTCCGAAAACGATACAGGGAAGTTATTGACTTGAATTGGCTAGTCATGAATGAAATAAAATCATTTCATTCTTTATTTCAAATAAGGACCAGCTAAAGAAAGAAAATGGTTCACAGAGCTGCCAACCCTTCCTGACTCCGCAGAAGACTTCCTGAAAATGGATTGATATTCCCTCGTTAAATTTAATAAATGTATCAATCTTCCTGATTTCCTTAATTGGTTGCCCATAGGATTCTTTATCATTTTTAATATCTTCCTGATTCCTGTGCCAAATCTTCCTGATTGTAAGATTATGGTGTTAGTAGCTCTGGGTTCATGGCAAGACAAAACGGTAAATGTAAATTTGACCAATGTTTCTAGTGTGATAATACTAGTTTAAAAGCAATCTATTCAAGCAATCTTATTTATTTCAAACAGAAAATAGTAATATTTTGACAAATTGGGTACAATTTAAATCTTAAAAATAAAAATACTGTGACCCTGATTTTTAAGATTTTAGGGTCGGTTGCTGAGGGCAACACAACAATTTTGGGGGCCTATACATAATGCCTATTTTAACGAAGCAGATTTATGAAGGTTCAGAACAACTAGTGTCTACCCGATCAGCTCATGTCAACCGATCGCCGATCACCGATCATTTCCTCTTTGATCGGCCGATCCGATCCGATCACCGATTAAATGCGCAAGTGAACTGCAATGCCTAAATAGCAACTACATTTCTCTCGAGTGTGTTGCCGTACAGAGTGAAAAACAAATTCAAATGGTCTAAATAAAAAATATAATTATCTACTCTGTGTATTTATCATGTTTACCTGGTCCTAGTCTCTAAAGTACCTGTCAATCAAGTCATTGTTTATAAACTTTGCGAGCGGCTTGTCCTGTGCGACATGTGCTTTAGATTGAAGCTTTGCACACGGCACGCTGGGTTTTCCCCCAACTGCATTGCGAAATAAATCAAGTCTGCGATTGCAATGATTTGCTATGTGCATATCGTACATGCATCGTACGGCAACTGAAACTTGTAACCAGTCTAGCGTAAATATTGCGTAGTACAATATTACTTTCTAGAAACGTTATCGTTGTTATTTTAAGAAGTAAGAAGGTGAGTTTGAGAGGAATTTTAATGGAGAAAAGACGACATAATAAGCTTTAAATTGGGTTTTCTTACTAGTGATTGATCGGTTCATCAGATCGGTAGATGAAGGCATTTTTGCCGATCACCGATCAGATCCCGATCAGCCTTATATCGGGCCGATCGGGAAACTCCCGATCTGATCGGTTAGACACTAAGAACAACTCATCAACTGAAAAGAGGGCGCTTGTTAAATGTAGATATTTAGGGATGTGTCAAAATAATAGTTTTGGATAAAAGATAGTGATTGCAACATGATAAAACAATTGTGATCAGACCGATCATATCACTTATATGAGATGTAAGGGGGTCTTCTGTCAGAATCGTCATAATAAACAGTCTCTGTATCGATGTTTTTAATCGAAACCGGGTATTTTATGGTGTAGAAACGACCGAGATAGGGCATACAAATGAGATGATTTTCCAGACCTTTCTTTGATTGATCGATAAACACAGACATGCGCGGAACGTGTTGTGGAAATGGCAGCGCATTGAGTGTCAGGAGGCTTTAGGTTAAGCGCATGACTGTACGTACATAAAATATACCCGGGTGAGGCTCGATTCCCGTTTTTTTCAAATGAGTTAATTTTTTCTTTACATGTTCTCAATCTATATTTTGCTCAGAGGATGGGAGATAATCACCATAATTAATCTATCGGACCAAATCAACAGCGAATCGATCTACAATAAGGAAGAAAATAAAAGTTGTAATGTTGTCCTCGAACGCCCGTTCGTCAGATTTAGGACTGCTCCGATTTTTTTTCTGATTTTTTTTCCAGATTTTTCCAGATTTTTTTTTTCCCAAGATTTTTGTTTTAACAGTTTAAATGGCATTGAATATTAAATTAATGTTTATAACATGTGCGACTCTTAGAGTGATTACAAGTTCTTGTTGGCTGAACTTTGAGCTTCCGCTGGTATAAGAAAAATTAAAATTAAAAATTAAAAATTAAAAAAATCCGCCCGCCCGCCCCTCCTCTCTGAAAGCTGTGGAGGACAACATTACTTTTTTTCGGCCTAATACAATACCAATACCATACCCTATATTACTGGGCTTTTAAACATGCTTGTCACACAGTTGTGAGCGAAATACACTTGAAGGCTTAGTATCAGTTCTGCACAACATTTCAACATATTCATAACTCTATATTTTACTATTTCCCTCTTGTATACCTTTGTGATTCTGTTGGGGCTTTGTGTGCATATTTTGTTGAGGCTTCCCCTTAGGCAATAACAATCAAACCCTTTTCTACAGGCAAACGGATAGTCTCTCAGGCAGTGATCGTTTTTTGTGAAAAAGTGTGTGTAGCAAATTGTTGTCAAATTTAAACTGTTCGTTAAAAATGATGAACTGTTTACATTGAAAAGCATAATATATCTGTATAAAACTGCTAGATACACATTTCAGATTATATATTATACAAAATAAACTTGGTTAAAATTCCATGATACTACAGCATGGCTACACATTTCAGATTATATAGCAAATTTTGCAATGTGTGGAGCATTTAGCGATGCGACACTTGGTAAATCGTACCCTGCTCTCAGGTTAGGAGTGTGTTTGTTTTATTTTGTTTATTCCAAAAAATGTCATGACATTTTGTGTGTATTTTCAGCAATTTTCAAAATGTGTATGAAAATGATTAAAATGTCAATAAAGTTGGGCCTGTAGAACAGGTTGGGTTATTTTGCTGCCTTATCATTGTTTTTCCAGTATGGGGAATTGACAGTCACTGTCAGGAGACTTCACTGTGCCCAAAAAGAAAATGCCTTACCAGGAAATAAATATGTTCATAATCTCCAAAACTATAGCCCCTATATATATATATGCTAAGATATCAAATCAAAAATTGAAAAGGAATTTCTTCTCTTTAATACTGATTTCTTATACATATGTGATGCGATCTGTGAAAACCCGACACATGTCGGGATTTTTCATATTGGAGATATTTATATCATAATAAAGCTGAATCTGTGCTGATTACAGAACTGTTTCGATCATTTTTCTACGATCACTACAAAAAAAGTTATGAGTGAATGATGATTGTGATGTTATAAAATGCTACAAAACAAGATATCATGAAAACAGGCCATAAAAATACATAGTTCAATAGAATAACATTATAAGGCTAGGCTACTTAGAAAAGTGACTGAAGTAAGTTTTTGAAGGTGAAATTTCATAAAGGTGATGACACAAAGTAATTATAAATTAATTTTCTAAACAAAATTTTTTTAAATTTTTTTAAAAAAAAATTTAATTTTTAATTTTACCCATAATCCCTATTTCACATTTTGCGACATCCGACGGGTTTTCACAGATCGCATCACATATTAGGCACATTATTGATTAAAACTGGTAATTAATTTTAAACAATGTCTTTCTTTTTTTCCATCTATTTTCAGTCGAGCTCTAATATTGCCATCTATAATAATCAATGCCGCCATATCTGTCCTGATATTTATCCAATCCTGTATACTGAGCGTAGGATTCAAAAGGTTTTGTGACACATTTATTGGCGGAGCTGGGCTTGGAAGTAAAGTGAAAGGGTAAGTTTGTAGATTCTCTCACAATTTAACATGGCTTGTCAATGTCAAAATTGATTAACTCTTTTCAATCACCCTGAAGGCCAATTTCAACTTGATATAAATTTTTCATGTACACATGTATAATATTCAAAGTCACCTCACTAAGCTGGGCTTGGAAGTAAGTAAAAGGATTAGTTTGTAGATTCTCTCACAACTTAAAACATGGCTGTCAATGTCAAAATTGATTAACTTTTATATTGATATAAATTTGGCATGTAATTGGCCTGGCCAAATAACCCCCACGTGCAATATAAACATGTAATATTCAAAGTCACCTCACCAAGCTGGGCTTAGAAGTAAAGTGAAAGGATAAGTTTGTAAATTCTCATACAATTTAACATGGCTGTCAATGTCAAAATTGATTAACTCTTTTTAATCACCCTGAAGACATCTTTTTCAGAGCACAATTAGAGAATACACTATAGTTTGTAGCAGTTTTGCTATACCGATCATATTGACTGTTGACATCCAAAACCATTCCCACTAAGAATTAATAGTTCTGAATTTATCCCCATTTTAAAAATCGAGTAGCTCTGAGAATAATCTTCTATGATTTATTTAGGCCCAAAAAAATAAGGTTCGTCTCGGAAACATTTTGCAAAAAAGCCAAGGGCTGTGCGATCTTTTTTTGAGAGAATAAGCTATGAGGTATGCATTTTATTAAAAAAAATAACCGGCAATGTTTAATTTGACCGTTTTATAGATGTAAATTGGCAAGACAAAAGTCAAGGGGTGTCCCCACCAAATCTTAAATTTTTGCAGACAAGCTTTGTGATGAATTTCCTGATTTCCTGGAAGAAAAATGCATCGCCGCGTAGAGCTACGTGCCGAAGCTTACTGTAAAAGCTGAAATATTCGCGGTGGTTTTATTTTCGCGCTTTTCGCGCAAAATCTTTTTCCGCAAAAATATTGCTTTACACAGTCATGCAATGCTTTCAGACGGTCGCCCACGAAAAAAACAATTCGCGAAATGTCTTTGATATCAAAATCCGCGAAAATATCTGTGCGCGAAAATATTGGCTTTTACAGTATTTCACATACCTATGCGTGCAGGTTTCTGAGACAAAACTTTTTTCTTCTTTTTTTGACTTTGAATAAAAATACATCGCTAACTATAGTGCTTATCTATGATGAAAATTACAAAATTTTGGAATGAAAACAAAAAAAATGCCGTTTAATGAAGAACTTGAAAGATGTTAATCTTTTTGTGGTTATGAATTTATTAGTTGTGAATGGTGATCCCATATAATATTTTCATTTACATGCAGATGTGGTGATGGAGTAGGTGCAGGCCTTGACTGGAATTCAAAAGCTAGCTGTTCAAAAGATAAAGTCGGCCATGGGAGCTACACAGGAGCTAAATATTATACGTTTTACACTACAGCACAGGTAAGCCCAATTACAAAACTAAATCTAACCTGTTCTTAATTTTCTCAAAAATATTGCTATTTCTTCACAACTCAACTCAACTCAAACAAATTCACAACTCAAACAAACTTAAGTTTGTTGAACCTCCCCTGTGTAGCTTATTTAGTCGGTAGAGCATCCGACTTGCACACACACGGCCCGGGTTCGATTTGCGGCGCATGCTGAGACTGATTTTCCCCTAAAATTTTGACTAGTTTTCTCCCCTGATAGTTTAATTCACAACAACATGCCAGGGGAGTTAGGGTTAAAAATCCCTGTTTTTGGTGGGTTTTTCTTTAATTTTGTTTAAAATATATCCACACTACATGTGCTGTATTTCACACTTTGACTCACTTGTAATAAAATAATTTTACAGGATATTCTAAAAATAAATTCACATTCCCAGGATAAATATTTGACATCTGGGTGTTTTTTAAAGAGGCATTGAAAGAAATGTATCGAGGAGCTAGGCGCCCACAATTTTCCTTTTTTTGCACATATTTGGGCATATAGTAACTACCATCTGAAACCGTTTACCTTAATTCGCTGTCTATCATGTAACATTTTATGATTTGGTAATTTCGATGTAGATTACATCGAAAATTAATCAGCATCACTCGCCACATATATTGCTTCAACCAAATATCTATATCTAGCACCATTATTCTAAACCATTTTCCCATAAATTATTATCATTCAGGGTTCCTATACATACCTTATCTATTGAAACAATTCATTTTTCTCAAAACTTTTCTTGGCAATCTGTCAGTGCCCCTTTAATATCCCATCATATCATGGAAATACAACATACTATCATGTACATGCCCAGGTATTTTGTGGTAAGGGTAGGGTAAAGGTTACGAGGACACCATTTGATATACCCTCAAACAATCGCCTTGTATGGAGTATTTGAGCAATTTCTCATATCTTGATAAGTTTATCATATGTACTGGTATACAGGTTGAGTCAAAAGAGTCGGTCCCGTTTTCAAAAAATCAGGAAAAATACTTCTTGTACAAAATTGGTAAATGTTTTCATTGTTTATGAGAGTAGACATACTTCTTCATACCTGGTGATGTTTTCACGACAAAATCATATTCCACACCAGATTTACAACATATTTATGAAAAGACGCGAAATCCAAAGTGATCCAAGTTTGGTGGTGATTATAAGGCTGTGACTTATACCCGGGTACCCGCCTGCTATTCCGGGTACCTGGGTACCAAATTAGGTACCCGAATACCCGAAATGTAAAAAAAAAAAATTAGTACAAATTTGTCTCCTAAATGACCTCTATGACCCCATTATGTGTCATTTTGGGGACAAATTTGTACTTTAAAAAAGAAATATATATATTTATTTGTTAGTGTGTATTTTCGGGTACCCGCCCGAAAAACGGGTCACGAAACTACCTGTGCATTCACAGTGGTGAATGTTAACACTACTGTACTATTAGTTATTCATACAACAACACACAGTATTTATAACTTACATTGCAATTTATAGCAAATTGACATGTTTTATGTGGTTGAATCTCTGATAAATAAAACGATATTGCATGCAAAGTATTTAAATATATTGTAACTCAGTATTGCACAAACATGTTCATAACAATGGACTATGCACTTGGCCTGGTAAGTTGTCTAAGCACAAACTGTTTAAAGATATAAAAAAAGATCTGTATTCTCTCAGACTTCTCTCATATCAGTTCGATTAAAATAACAAGTTTCAAAAAATGTTAATCAACATTTTGTTAACACTCAATAATGTTTGTTATATAGGCTATCTCTGATTGCACAAAAAATATTAAAACATAACCTCAAAGACAATAGAATCTCTTTTCCTATTGTAAGTGCTGTGAGTACCAGCACGCCTTTGATTGACTTATTCAAAAGGCGCTCGTGAAACTTTTACATCCATAGGGATCCCTTAGATAAGTTGGAACAGATTTCATTTCACCGAATTTGGAAAAATGCACATATCTCCCGTTTCAAATAACCAATTTGAATGAAATAAAATTAAGGTTATAGCTAGTATTAGTAATGCCACCTTGCTAGGCAAGTCAATTAATATATTCATTTGTGCATTATAAAACTGATTTAAAAATCGGCGAAATCGGGACCTGACTATTTTGACTCACCCTGTATTTGCTTAACGGTGTTCCCTTATAAAATTATATTGGTTTGGTAGTTGCAAAGTAGGATAATCCATTTGCAGCTGTAAAGCTAAATTCAGATGTGGTGCAGTAAGGACATCAAACAGCAAGATATAGAGGGCTCAGAAACACAAGGCCTCATCTCCATTCTTTTTCAAAAATGAGATTTTGGTATCAAAATGTTCAGAAAGAAATTCTCTTCCAGTACGTAACACAGCCTTCTCCTTAACACAACCCTTTCAAAGTTATAGCTAGTTTCACAAGGCCTCATCCCTATCTCCCCAATGTGTTTAAAATCTTCAAAAGTATTTTTCTTAAAATGGAGATAAGGCCTTATGGTTCTGAGCCTCGATATTGTGCAAGTAAAAAGGTGAAATATATGGAGCAAAAACTTACTCAACTACACAAGCACACACATTTGGAAAATTGCAGGGGGCGACACCAGGGGGGGGGGGGGGGGCACTCATGACCTGACCCTCCCCTCCATTCAGCTCAAGCTCCACACCATTTTGTCCCCCAAACAATCGAAAATGTCAAAACTACTTGTACATAAAATGAACGCTTTCCACGTGGCAGGCGTCTGCAGACGACATTCCAAAATTTCACAAAATGTTGCAAAAATTTCAAAATTATTGAATTTCATTACCATATTTGGAATCACCATGAGAAATGCATTGAGGTAAGTACAGGCTTGCCTAGTATTGGTTCAGTAATCCCTGAGATAGGCCTTGAAAGTTGGAAAGGTTTCAGAAAACTCGTTTTGTATATGAAGAGCTTTTTTGCAAAAGGGCCTACAGACCACCCCAAATGTTACTCATTTTGCATTAGTGAATTTGCATTGACAAGTCCTATGGAATTAATCAAATTGTTGTATGGCTGTGTTCATTACTGTTTCTGGGCAATTCCGTAAATAGGTAAACCAAACGGCAAATCACATTATTAGCTCTCATTCACTGGAAACTGTTTCAAACTAATTTTGGTTTATGGCCATGTGTTTTGAACTCACCACCCAAAAAGGGTGGTGGCGTTGCATTTTTGGTGACAAATCATCCATCTCTCTCTATTTACTCAACAACTAAATGTAGTAGAGCTATGGTTGAGGTGTCATGTGAAAGCCTATTTATTTAGCTACATTGTGTTAATAAATCAGGTATTTCTATAAATGTTTGGCTGAGATATGATTGATTATGTTGTGAAAGTCAGGGGTGGTGGCGGTGGCGGCGGCGGCGGTGGCGGCGGCGCTGTGTGCAATCTCTATGGGGAATATAGAAAATGTTTCCAATTCTACGTTCAATTTACTATAACTCCTCATCCCTGTATGGTACAAATATGATTTTGCTCTCATTTTATAGATTATTTTATATTCTATAAGATTCTGTTTCAACAAATGTTACAACTATTGTGCAACAATTGTAATCATGAATCGATTGCGTTGTCCTTGGCTATTTCCCTATTCGCTACACAGTGAACTTGCCCTAATTCATCGGTTTTACATACATGACTATAACAAAAGAAATATTTAACCGATGATAGCAAAATTATACATTTTTGGAAAGCTCTCAAATAGGGGAATCCACAAATGCCGTTTAAATCAGGATAGGGTGCATACCAAAAAAAATATACTTGTAAACTCTAATAAATATGAAATTTAAACGTTTGTGCTCATTTACTTCTCGATATAGTATATTTCAACATGTTAACCATTAACAACTATTATGTTCTGGTGGGTAATTGCATGAGGAACTTAAATATGCACGGTAAAATTATGATTGGGATAGGTATAAAATTATTATTGAGCTTAAATCAAAATATGAAAAAAATCGATATTTTTTGAACATTCTTAATCACAACATGTTACCATTAGGTCTTATTTAAATTCTAATAGCCTATTTGGATTCCTTGTGAGATTACCGTTCAGAAAATATATACTTTTTATGGGGTAGAACAAATAGTTATTGCGATATGCTAATTCGAATCTCAGATGTTGTAAAATGTAAAAATCTGGACATGCAACGGTAAGGGTGGCGAGTTCAAGACACACGGCCTTATGGTAACTTGAGGGTCACTACATGACTTTATATCTGATACATACTTTTGACAAAATTGGGCAATGTTTTGTCGCAGAGAGTCAAAAAACTGTTTTGGGGGTGAAAATTGCAGTGGGGTCGGACGTACATTTGTGAATGATGCACATTTACAAGAAGATGTAACACTGTACTTAGTGACTGACTGAGCCATCAAACTATCATATTATGGAAGTACAGGGTCACACTTATAGGCTGATACCATAACAGAATTATGTGACTTGTACTATGAAAGAGGGAGTACATCAAAGGGGGTCGGACGTACGCTCTGTGAATTATTTGCAAAAGTACGTCCGACCCCTCCAAAATGTACGTCCGACCCCTACCTATTTTTTGGTCGTTTTTTTTTTTGGGAGATGAATGTGGACATTATTGTTCTTGCATTATGTAGAGGCATGTCTCTTACAAACCCTCATCAATAACAAATCCACTGTAACCTCTACACTTTCTTAAAATGTGTACTCTTTCGAAGCATGTAGGAAAAAAACATTCCATGTGAGTACGTCCGACCCAGGGTAGTTTTTGCAACTTTTCTTACATTCATTTTAATTGAAGATCCATTATTTGATGTTAGAATAATAGTAAACCAGGGGGACATACAAGACTGATACAAATATCGACCCAACACTAATAGCGAGGACTACCCAGACCTTTAAAGTGTGCGAAATGTACGTCCGACCTTACTGAACTGCCCTTCTATGACTTGGATTAGTGCACATCCATGCACGACAATTGAGGCACCAACAATACAAGCCACATTTCACATAATGAATAGCCATCCATTCAATAATGCAAAATGAGTAACATGCAGAAGTGGATGTAAGCCCTTTTGCAAAACAGCTCTTGGTAAAACTAATTAATAGCCGCATGTAAAGTGTTAATCAGTAGGCAGCGCAGAGCTGAACTCATAGGTCTGCAGGTCTATTCTGGAAGTCAGAGGTATGAGTGGGGTATGTGTACTGTGAATAGCACTGTGCATCAGGCCAACAACAAAACAAGATGTTTGGTTGCCCTCTGCAACCGACACAAAAATCGCGAAATTCGCCTGTCACTTTTTTTTTCTTTTTTTTTAAAAATATTTTTCTCAATGCATAAAATTCGAAAATTGCTGTTATTTTTTTCTCCCAACGATTCCTCAAAAACATTTTGAGCGTTTTGAAACAACAATGTATTGGTTTTCAGCAGTAAAATACTGCTACAAAGTCTTCAAAAAAGTATTTTTCTTAAAAGTCTTTTTCTCAAAATATTCACCTATTCCCTTTCGCACATTTTATACTCCCATGACCACAAACATGGCCTGACTCAAAGAAAAAACGCCCTAAAAAAAACAATTAAAAAAATGGATCGTCTGAGGGCAACCAAACTTTTTTTGTTGATGTTGGCCTCATGTGTATGTGATGTACAACACGTCCACGTGTGGCATTTTCAGAAATGTGTTGAACATGTGTACAACACTCACTATAACTACAATCTTGTTCAAAACATGTTGGGACACTACACATGCGCATGAAATATCTGCCAAAATGAGTAAGAAGCTTTCAGTTGAAAGTATGATCGTCAACTACAGACTGTAACAAAAAAGTTATACAAATGCAATTTCATTTTTAATCCAATTTTAAAATCATGCAATTTCAAAATCGTTTACACTCTGTGATAAGTGATGTGTTGACTACCAGAAGATTTTTATTTGGTCTTTTTTACTGCTTTTGTTTCAAAATTATGACCAATCGACTATAAGTCGTCTAGAAATCGGGTTGGGCCACTTTCAGCATAGAATACAATCTTGTTGCAGAAATTATTAAGAGAACTACATACATGTAACTCTTGTGTCAATGTCAACTTGTTTTATTTCATTTCAATAAATAAATTCATACATTTAATTAATTAATAATAATATCTTGATCAATTTCTTTGAGTACATAATTGAAATTGCTCATCCTTCTGACATGGTATACCCATCCTGAAACCACCATAGACGAGATATGGAGCCTTCAACAGGTATCTTCCGTGTTAACAACTCTGGTATCACCGTGTTTATAAACAGATCAAGGTAGCGTTTTTAAGCATTCAAGTTCCCATGAAGATATGTCCAATCAAAGTTCCATCACCAAAAATTCCTGCCCGAACAAGCGGGTCTGTTTTATTTTGGGCTGTCTACTTGAAATGAACCATTGTCTCACAAGAGCATTTTATTCCTGTATTCATGATTTGATTCAATTCATACTGTTCTTCCTAGTGATTTAGCCAAAGTGGCCCAGGTGATTTTGCAACTACTTTAGACAATTGATCATTGCTCTGCTTCCTGACCACCGAGTTTTATAAAACAAAGCTTATTAAAAAGCTGAGATGTTGGAGCGTATATTATATACCACAGCCCTTTGGTGGACGATGCTCTTATGGACCAGCATTGAGTTTAGGGGGTTAGGGCACAGGAAGTGTCCCAACAGTTTTGAACATGATTGTAGTTAAATTGGTATGAAGTGTCTACGGCAGACTTTCTCAACTAGATTTACTGATGCGCCACATTTTGGTAACCAACTTGTTGAAGCTCCACTTGGTCATATTTTTTTAGAATTTACATGGCAAAATTACCATTATAACATTAATTTCAAAATATTTGAACATACAGTATATGTAGGCAGCGTAATAACTAATATTACTCTTTTGAGGGCACATACGCGCCTAGCACGAGAAAAATTGCTGTATTTATACATCTGACCATCATAGGCCTATGAAATCTGGCTATATCATGATATATGATTTTTTTTTTTTAAACAAAGTTTAACCACTCTCGCGCCACTTAGGATGCCTTGATGTGCCAAAAGTGGCGCGTGCACCACCAGTTGAGAATGCCTGGTCTACGGTCATAGCAAACTATGAATTTGTTTCACTTTCAGGCAATTTTGAGATTATAAAAGAGCCAAAATGTTCATGCACAAAAATAATAATTAAAAAAAATGTGTGTGTTTTTAATCCATGCTTTTTAATGCTTAAATTGTATCTATATATTATTACATTGTATATTTAATTATCTTTTAACCTATTTTTAATGTATTTTGATTGGTATTTTTTATTATGCTTATCTTTTATATTTTATTTATTATAATTCCTGTACAGCGCATTGATTGTGTTTTTGGAAATGAGCTTAATAAATCACGTTTTCATTCATTCATTCAGTGGCCAATCTATTTTCTCTCTACCGGCGCATCATATGTGTATGATGATCATCATACACAGGGTTTATTGTTATGAATTCATGCTATTTATAATATAAATATATCATCCATCACATTACAATGTGCAGACAGTATACACATTGCATGCTGTACAATGTAATGTAATGTATATCAGGAAGTATTTCTTATTTCTCTCTGCTATCAGAAATGAAATGAGTCATAACATATCGCTAGTTATCAATTTTGATATTTGTCTATCATTTAATAGCTGGTGAATAATCCCTCAGTATGGTCCCCTCTAAAACTGCTAGTTGATATTAAGTTACAAACAGTTTAACAACCTAGAAAACAGAGAAATAAAACATAAGAATTTGTCCCTTTTTTACCTATAACTTAAAATCAATATTCCCGACATCCGACTCATTCCGCTTGATCGTGTCACAACACAAGGGATCGAGTATCATATTAGTATTATATTTAGTAAGATATTTGATTTCTAATGGTTTAAAAGCATTTTGATATCATAAATGCATTTTGATATCAAATAACCTTTTTCATGCAGTCAGCCAGCTGTTGGGTTTGTTCCCGGGCTGGTGCAACAGGGGGTGTTGTGACACATTCTAATTAGAAGAGGAAATCTTTCTGGGATAGCCTTATTGAAATAGGATGCCCTTAGATTTCAAATTTGGCACCATGCACATTTTATACTTGAAGGGTATACACCAACAATGCACTCCCCATAGAGGCTACATGCAAAGTAGTGGTCAAACAATCATCCATAAGGCCCCCCCCCCCCCCCCCCAACAAATTAATAAATAAAAATAAAAATAAATAAAAATGTTGGTTTGTCCACGTCTGACTGACCGTTTACTATAGTCCCGAATGTGTAACCTTTTTTTTCTTCAAAAATCTTCAGATGAAATAAAATAAAAATATAAATATAAATATAAATATAATAAATTATCAAAATTATGCACTGTCCGTATCAAAAGTGCTCAATTCCTAAGAAGAGCGTAATATGTTGAAAAACAAGCAGTAAATTAAGAATTATTTATACATAGTAACTGGCAGTTTCATGCACACCAACCACACAGGGTGGTGACAATCTTCAGACTGAAGTACATCTAATTATAAAATAGTCAACAATAATAATATAATAATACAGCATATCCAAGTTATTGACACACATAGTGGAATATCAATAATCCATAATAGGTTTAATAGATGGATTATCCTATCTGGAGAATGACTTTCACATTTTGACCCCTAGTGACCCTTCGTTGACTGTTGACCTGGTAAGGCATAATGTCATACCTCAGATGATGGTTTTTATCTTGATATATCCTGTTTATTCATGACTAATCCTTTTCACAAAATAATCTAGTTATCAACAGGTTTGTTTTTCAATTGTTCATTGCAGTCAGTATGCAACCACGCGAAAAGTCGTTCCTTTTCTAACCCAGCAAAGCGACCCGGAAGTACTCGCCCGTAGCGATACCGCTTCGCAGTCATAGTTGACCTCGTAATAGCACGATGTAAATGAGCTCTTTTCATGATTATAATCACACATTTCAAACACATTTGCCATGAAATTGTATAGTAAAAAGGCATATTATGCAAATAATATTATCTAATATTATCTGTGAACTTCATGACATGTTGTATTTTCGGTGCAAATTATTGCAATCCGACAAACCCGAATTCAAGAAAAACTTGACGAAACTAAAGCCAAATTCACGGTAAAAAAGTCGCTTCAGAAGAATCAGGCATCAATTTTATCCATCGTATCATAATATTCATAGTCTTTTGTAACTAGAAACATGCTTACAATTTTATAAAATTATTTAGTCCGGTCAAGTGAATGCTTATAAAATAGCTCCTCGAATCTTGTCTCGATCTAAATTCATTTCGTAGCGTCGACGGGTTGTTGATCAAGTGTTTAAATCTCACGATTATATTCAGATTTGCTTGATAGCTCAGATGGTAGAGGGATCGCTTTGGGAGCGAGAGGTCCGGGGTTCGAAATCGAACCTTCTGCGCTACACAATGTCATATGATATTTTTTTTACAGAAAGGCTATTCTGGTCAAAATGAATAAACATTTCACAATTTCATCACACAAAATGCATGAATTCGGACGTTTTCATTGGAAAAACAGATTTTTTTTTCTTCAAAAATTTCAATAATGAATTCAAACGCGGGCATGGAAATGAAACGCGGGCGTGTTACGGGAAACTAAAAATCAAGTTGGCGAGGCCTAACGGGGGATCGTAAGTTTCGTTTTCTGACCGAAAATCGGTGAAAATCAAACTCGGTTTTTCTTATCAAAAAAGAAGTCGGGCATCAATGTTAGTACGGAAATTGCTCTTAAAATATCGTACGAATTTTAGTCCGGTCAAGTGAATAGATACAAGAAGCAAAGTCACGAAAGTTGTTAAATTCTAAAATTAGCGATAAAATCACTGTTTGTGGACCAATTATGTCAGATTTGGCATCATATTATAGAGAAAATTACGAACAATCCACCTACTTCGCCATCATGGCTGCCAGCTAACCCTACTTCAATTAATTCAGGGAAAACAAACTTCTCATAAGGTTTTAGCGCAAGGTTGACATCCTGAAATCGATCTTTGCGTGGGTTAGAAATCGGCAAGGTCACTCATTTAAAGCGATACCTGCGTGCTGACTGATTGTGTCAAAATTCCTTGTAGTTTGTGGTTGATTATTTCGGGACAATCTCCGGTTTTCTTGGGTTAATTAGTAGTTTTTTCTTAGTTTTTAACCAGATTTTACCCTTAATTTTGAACAGGATATATCAAAGTAAAACCATCATCTCAGTTATGACATTGTGCCTAAGGATTATTGACTTTTTCTCTTGTCTTATCAAATCAAACAAGATAAAAATATATTAGCCTCTATCTCAAAACTTGCAGTTGCTTGCAGACAACATGTCGTTTTTGATGAGACTAGTCAAAAATGTTCACCAGGGTTCTAGCTACGCCGAGCGGCGCAGGGCAGACCCGCCCAGCACTCACAATCTCCGCCCGGCACTCTAAAAAAAGGTTTTAAAAAATCATTAAACTGCTACATAAAACAAGAAATTATGTGGCAGGAACCCTCAAAGTGCATTAAAAACATTAAGAAAGCCTCTGGATCCCATGCCATGATCCACTGCACTTCGTTCGCTTCACTTTTTCCGTTCGCCGTCAGTATATTTACCCGGCACTAAAATGGTCCTGGCTAAAACCCTGATGTTCACTATTATTATTACATTTTGTCTCTTTATTTCTTACTTTCTTTCTACAGGGCGCCTGCTGGTTTTGCTTACTCTTTTGGGTAGTGCTTACAATATTGATAATCATACGACGTGTGACGGACAAACCGGTTTTAGATCCTAACGCGGACACGCAACAGATCATAAATAATGTAGCTATATAGTAGCATCTATATTTGGGAGCATTTTATAGAATTAGACTAGAGAATTAAGAGCTCATACTATATCGAGGGTTTAGTGCAACAAAGTCCTATCTGCAATGGCTGCCATTTGTTCGATTGTGTTTTCACAAGGGCTTATCTAAAACAGGGATGTAGGCTTTCAGGCTGTGAAGAACTCTCTTACATCCCTGCATAAGCACCCTTGACATATATAATATGTGGCAGCTATTGTAGATATGGCATTTTCACATAACTAAGATGTAAGTGATAAAATATCCTATCTGCTATAGCTGCTCTGTGTTACTTTTAGTTTATATCAAGGGATCTGCTATTGGCTGCCACATATGATAACATCTGGCAGCTATTGCAGATGGACCCTTGTTGCACTAAACCCTCGATGTGTAGGTATCACATTCTAAGGATCTCCTCCTTACCCTGATCTGAATCTAGTGGCTTAATAAGGGTTAGGGTTTTTAATAGGAATTGTGGCTGTTGACCACAAAATACGATCCTGGAACACACATTATGATCTTTGACCACAGGTTGTGGTGTCATAGGATCACAATTGATGCTTACCCTAATCTGAATCTAATGCTTTAGGGTTAGGGTTCAAAGTATTTTGTGGTTGTTGACCACAAGTTATAATCCTGGACCACACATTGTGATCATGGACCAGAGGTGGTGGACGTAATCAGATATTTGCCTCATATACTGCCCCATATAATGGCATTCATGTTGAGTACAATATAAGTTTGCAGGGCTCAAATTAATCGAAGGCAATTGCCTTCGATGCATGCCCCACCTAGTTGCCTCGATGCCCTAAATTTCTGGCTGTTTTCGCCTCATTCAAAAGTACATAATTGCCTTGAAGAAAGTTGGTGCCCCTTTCAAGTTGCCTTATAAATTGCATGCCCCTTCCATTTCTTAATATGGGGCCTGCGTTGATGACGATTATACCCTCGTGGCAATTTACACATCCACAGAGCGAACCATGTCAAACGTATTTCAGTACACTATTTTAGGTGCCATTGATGACTTTTCAGTGGCAATGAGCTCTTCATTCTCGTGTTTTCTCCTACATCAGTTTGGAGGATATTCTGCATTGTACAATTCATTTGTATATTAAAAAATATGATGTATATTCATTACATTTATAGAAAAAACAGATATTTTTATTCAGAATTCAATTTCT
This sequence comes from Ophiura sarsii, assembly GCA_035610835.1. Lineage (NCBI taxonomy): Eukaryota > Metazoa > Echinodermata > Ophiuroidea > Amphilepidida > Ophiuridae > Ophiura > Ophiura sarsii. The sequence continues at coordinate 32,860,951 of CM069457.1, forward strand.
ATTCAAATTGCTATTATAGGCAACGAAAAGAAAACACCCTGTTGCATGGGCCCGACCGACCAATTTATTTTCGAATTTTTTTTATTTTTAGAAATTGGTGAAAAAAGTTCACATGCAAATGAATATCATCCCAAATGGGCCCGACCGATCAATATTTTTAGAAATTGGTGGAAAATGTTCACATGTAAATGAATATCATCATAAAATGACAAAATGTTCACAGATCTTTTTTCTTTTTACGATCATTTTCAAGGGAAAATTAAGACCAAAACAAACCCTGACTGACCGAGAGGTCCGTTTGCCCGTACAACAGGGTGTTATTTTTTGTTGCCTTACTATAATTACATATTGTCGCTATTCTTTCAAAACATTGTATGTTTTCTCGGCCCTTCAGCATGTATAAAGTAAAACTGCCAACGGTTATGCATAGGAAGAGTTGCTTTATACATGTTCCGGAACAAGAGAACTTACAAGGTTTTGATTAGATGTGATTTTGTCACTTAAAAATGTTTAGAGCAGACCGCCTTAAGGTCATACATAGGAAGTATTACTTTATACATGCTGAAGGGCTGGATGGAGATATAAGGTTTTGAAAGAATAGCGACGATATATGATATGTTAAGTTGAAAAACAGTTTGTTAATTTCTATCTATTTTTTGATTTATAATACTATTGGGGATGGGGGAGGACCTGGCATGTATACTATCTGTCTCATCAAATTGGCAATAATGATTTATAAGTATATTCATATCATTACATTTTACATTAATAGAAAAACCACCTTCATAGAAAAACAGATCTTTTTTACACATCCACATATTGTGTGGATGTGGGACGAAATTCTTGTCAAAATCTTAAAAGATTTTTTTTCAAGAATTATGTCCCAACAAAAAATAATACAGCGCCTTGAGTCATGGCACTTCTTTAGTAGACTGGGTCCCCGCGTCCCTCTATATGGCTGCCATCTTTAAAAATGGCGGACCAATTCACATTTGAGCACCCTCGCAGGGGCCGTGTGGAAAATTGGGAAGACAGGAGGATCGAGTCTACTACTTTAGTCACCAAATTTGCCGGGGAAAAATGGCACATGTCACTTCATCGCCACTTTGATGCTGACAATTTGTCAATGATTTAAAATCTGTAGTTATATGATTGATCAATGAAATGTAGTTTTATAATCTGTGCAAAAATGTGATGGTTGAGGATATGGTCTTTAATGTGTGCTGTGCCTATTAAATGAAGAAAACATTGATGTTTATAAAATGATACCATTGGGATATCTTAACACAAACACGTGGGAGGCATGCCAAGAAATGCTAATTCCCTGCATCAATGTACTCCACACTACTCATCCATAGATGCAGGTATGTGCAAATCATGTCACTTACTGTAAAAGCTGAAATATTCGCGGTGGTTTTATTTTTGCGCTTTTCGCGCAAAATCTTTTTCCGCGAAAACTATAACACGCGGAAATATTGCTTTACACATTCATGCAATGCTTTCAGACGGTCGCCCGCGAAAAAAACAATTCGCGAAATGTCTTTAATATCAAAATCCGCGAAAATATCTGTACGCAAAAATATTGGCTTTTACAGTATTTGCTTGCTGAGTGAATGAGTTGGCGCTGGGATCCAGGGTACAGGAAACCAGCTTAAGGGGGCTGTCAAGTGTCGTTGTATGAATTTGTCAAGCACTGTAACTTTCAAACTATTTATGTGTTGTACATAAAAGTATACACTTTTTTGAATGAAATGAGTCGGGGAATCCATTTTTCGTATCAAAAATCGTGATTTTTATATTTTTGCCCAAAAATGCCTCTTTTTTGCCTAAATTTTACAAACAACCTAACAAAATAATTTTTAGGTAAAAAATTCTAAAATTTTACAGAAAGCATCTTAATTCAATTATCTAGGACACGTTTTTTTGTTTGCCTTTAAAAAAATTAGTTTCGAAATTATTGACCAAAAAGTGCTAAAAAAGTGAATTTTTAGATATTTTATCCCAAAATTCACATTTTTAGTACTTTTTGGTCAATAATTTCAAAACTAAAAATGTTGAAGGCAAAAAAAAAAAATGTGTCCTAGATAATTGAATTAAGATGCTTTCTGTAAAATTTTAGAATTTTTTACCTACAAATTATTTTGTTAGGTTGTTTGTAAAATTTAGGCAAAAAAGAGGCATTTTTGGGCAAAAATATAAAAATCACGATTTTTGATACAAAAAATGGATTCCCCGACTCATTTCATTCAAAAAAGTGTATACTTTTATGTACAACACATAAATAGTTTGAAAGTTACAGTGCTTGACAAATTCATACAACGACACTTGACAGCATGTGAGGTGGTTTACTCCTTTTCAGGCATGCTCTCAACCCCATTCCCCCATTTTGTGGTCATTCTCTTTTTCACCCAATGCCCCGGGTTAACAAGTTTCATCCTTACAACCATATATATTTCATATTTCATTGCCCCCTGTATTTAAGTATCTACTGTCCCTTATTTGGTCATCTATATTGAACACCCACCTATTTTTTTTTAATCCCGTTTCCGGCAGCCTGGTGCTAAGCATTGGTTTCCAGTTTCCAATACAATTTATTCCGTTAAAATATAGTTACAGGGTTCCAAATTGTCGGTTCCTTTCATCTATGCTTAGCACCAGGCTGCTTGAAACGAGATTTTTTTCTTCTTCCATCACGTGCCTTATGGGCCTTTAGGCAACGAAAAAACACACCATCCTGTTCTGCGGGCAAACAGATTCTTTCATCAGGTAGAATCAGGCACTGTTTGTTTTTGTGGTTTTTCCATATTTTTGTGACCATTTTGAGGGATTTTCAGCAATTTCTAGATTTTCAAAAGAAAATTAAACATTTCAAAAGTTTTCACAATTTTTTTTTTTTTTTAATTCTAAAAATGTCTAAATATTTTCAAAACAAATTTGTATAAAAATGCCTAAAATCCTTTAAAAAAATGTGTTGATTGGGCCCATAGAACGTGCATGGTTTGGGGATTTTCGTTGCCATATCTTGACTATTTTTTCTACTAACTCTTTGTATGATCTTTCTGTGCCTTTTTACTCAAACTCATGTGCCTGTCAGTATTTCCTTGAATTTTGTAAAACCCTTTTTATTATTAGTGGAAAGTATGAAGATAAACATTTTTTAATGGAACCATGTGTTCAGAATTGTGAGATTGTGAGTATTTGCTATAATGGAAATGGATATATACATTGTATGACTCCAATTGTTGACATAGGATCACAGCTTAATAAACTCCTAATGTAATACAGTGACAAAATGTGGCAACCTGATGTGGCAGTGGCATAGTTGGAGTCACTTGTCAGAGGGGAAAAGGGTATTTTCCCGATGGATTTTAGTTTTTTCCCAGTGGACTTTAACTTTACCAGGCAGAGGATGTTGAGAGCGAGGTAGAGATAATCAACTTTCAAATATTTGGGATTCATTACAATACACTTGTAGCACCCAACTTATAACTCTAATTTTAGTCAAATTAAGAGTGATGAGTAACTCTCTTTGGTTCTGACAATCTAGGTTATATAGGGATTATTTTGGTACAAAAAGGGTGTTACCTGTGAGTAAGCCATCACGAATTAGCCTAGTCGTAAGTATTCCAACTTAGATAAACTTTGTCCCCATTTTGATTACGAACATTATTTGAAAGCATAGGTTTTACATAATACTGGGATTTGAACCTAGGACCTTTCGGTCATGAAGTGAATGCTGTACTACTAGACCAGTATGACAGAATAAATGTGTACTTGTACATGGAAGTCCCGGGGTGCTCAGTGGTTATTACAAGGGGGTATCATGCGCGTCCAAGGACTTTCAAAAAGTACCCTAAATAAGTAATTGCATAAATGTGAAAAAGTACCCCCTAAACAAGTAAGGACAGTGTTTTACATACCCTAAGCAAGTAATTTCAGTATTTTCATACCCTAAACAAGTAATCCAAATACTTTTATACCCTAACGTAGCCTAGCACGAAATTTGTATATTTTGAATCCTAATAAGAAACAATGCACGCACTCTAAACCGGGCTCTAGGCACTGATTTTCCTTCCCTATTTTAGTAGTATGAAACAAATGGTGTTTAAGATCAGATCTCTTGAACCCGCTCTTGAACTAGGCCTAACCCGAAAGAATATAATCACAGACGAATGAAACAAAATAATGAATATATCGCGGCTATTTTTAAAGATTCTCATATAGATACAAGAAAATAAGGACCCTAAATACGTAAGACCATTGTATGAAAAGTATACCCTTTTTCCTGATTTTCCTTGTTTTGATACCCTAAACACGTTACGTACGTATCGTGCCCCTGCTTCAAAAACCACCCTAATTACGTGATTTCTTGGACGCGCATGATACCCCACTTTCAATAACCACTGAGCACCCCGGGATGGAAGTCTATGCACTAGACTAAATGTGATAGATGATTCAAAAACAAGATGGACCCATCTGACCATCATTTTCACCCAGTTACTTGTGCACTTTAATAGATTTCTTTGTGTTTTATGAAACTAATGGCTATTTAGCACTGGTGGAACCTAAGACCGGACATTTTTTATATAGGTTTAAAGATGTGTATAATTGCGCAGTTTGTCTGCAAATGCCTTCCTCCCCTTTTCCCAATATCTCCTAACTCCTACCGGGAATAGGCTAATTATGCCACTAAAAGAAATTGATATGTAAAGTAGGTAAAATGGTTGTCAAAATTGGAAACCATATAAGGGGGCTCATAAAAACCACTGCATTGTGTGTTCAGACGTAGCAATGTTTCCTTTGATAAGTGATATTATAATGTTTAGAAATATAGAAATGAACAACAAAAGAATCCATTCCATTCCAATAGCAGCTATTGAAAGCCGGAAGCTGTTTGAAGACAATGGAACCTAAAGTATGACAAAAGTTTGCCTAGTAATCGTCGCGTCGCTCTTCCGTCCAAACCTTGTATGTCCGTCTAACCAACCCTTCAGCATGTGTAAAATAATACTTCCTATGTATAACCTTTGGACAGTCTGCTCTAAACATGTTCAAGGGGCGAAAACACCGATCTATTAAAACTTTGCAAGTGCTTTTGCCCCTGAACATGTATAAAGCAACTCTTGCTGTGCATAACCGTTGGGCAGTGTCACTTTATACATACATGTACACATGCTGAAGGGCCGAATGGAGATACAAGGTTTTGACAGAACAGTGACGATAATAGTTGTCCTACATACTGTAATGTCAGGTGGAATGGAATGTGATGTATTAGGTAATAAGGCTATATTAAAAAAATCTTTTGTCTCAAAGCTCTTCAGTTTTTCAAAACCTAATGCGGACTGCAGTTTTTTTTAAGGTTTTTTTTTTTTTTAAATATTGAAATCCTTGTAAAAGTGACCTTTTGTATTTAAAATGATGTGATCAATGAAAATCTGGAAAATGTGTGAAATGTTGGGATTTCTTTTCTTTGAAAAAAAAAATTAAAATTAAAAAAAGAAGATTTTTATTTTCTAACGCGCGTGGGAGCTTTGAGACAAATGATTTTTAAAATATAGCCTAAGAGAATAAAGGTATGATGTAAAGTGTACGGTAAACAGACTAAAGTAGATATATACAGGGTGAGTCAAACACTACAATTGGAAAAGGCCATCATGTTTTCCAAACCAAGTTGAAATTTGGAATTTTTCATACAAGGTAAGATATTATTAACTTTGTTTGAAAAATTGAAGTAAGTCACTAAAGTGACTAACAATAACAAATCTGTGGTTCTTACAAGGTTTAGAAAATCATAAATAAAAGTGGTTCTGTAAACAAGACGGCTTTCTTTCAATTAGTGCAGTATTTTGACTCGCCCTATATAATGTAGGAAAGAGTGAGTGTTCCAAACATCTGTACTCAAACACTTATTACCAAACAGGGTATAGAATAGATAAATCAATCCTTTGGATTGGTTTGATGACAGGTATATTGTTGGTGAAATATTGGATCTGTATAAAAATGCTCCTTGTTGTGGATAATGCTTGCCATATGTTTTTGAAGTGCGGATCCAATTGGCGGTCCGTGCGGTCATATTTTTAGGCACTCAATTAAAAATATATATACTCAAGGGACATTAATAAATAAATAAATAAAATAACAAATTGAAATTCAGATAATTTATGATTCTTATTATCAAATCAAACTGTAAAAATCCGCTTGTTGGACAATTACCGCGTCTGAAATAGCATTTCCGTGATTTTACAGTACAATTTCCCAAATCCGTGATCAAGTATAAAATCCCTGAATAACGCCGTGAATTCCTTGTTCACAGATTCTGCCAAACCCTAACGATAGGTAGTGGGAGTGGGGGCAGGTCAAATACCTTTTGTATTGGTCTTCCTAGGTTTTTTGTTCATAGTATACAAGTCGAAGTTTTCCTGAATAATAAGGGTATCATTCTTCCATGGTAACATGATGCTGAATAACTCAAATTGTGTGTATATACATTTAATACCAGTAATGTAACCGGCTGAATTTTGTAGTGATTTTATGCAAATTTGTTACATTTTCAACCATTCTTTTGTACAAACTGTGAAACTTTTTATCAGGGATTCTCATCTATTTTTGTGAAATGGCCATAAATATTTTAAAAGATTAAAGACATATCGGGGGACCAGATAACCCCTTTCTGCTATGATTTCCTTGTTGAAGAGCTGTTTCAAGACCCTTTGGGTCACTAGATGAGAATCCCTGCCTTATGCCTTATATTGAATCATTATGTTCTCACTCCCTTAACACATTTGGACAGGTGAATTGACATTTCGCTGGTAATAAATCTTCTAAGGATGTGTCTATTTCCTACTATGTGGTCCAACTAAAAGACTGTAAAGGACATCATTATGCCCCAAGGGCATAACTAAACCTTCATAACTCTGAAAATGTACCACATAGTCAGCGGTTGACAAAATCTTAGATGATTTATTACAGGTGAATTACAAAATCACTGGTCCAAAAGTGTTAAGGGATGGGAACATAATGTAAACACATATTGTATACAATGACGGGCGAACAGCCCCGAGGTCGCATTAATATATGCAGTAATGGAAATACCCACATGACTGTCGATTCATCGTGGATGAATATGTGTGTAGCAGCTCTATTCATAATATTGTGTGTGCTGATCATAATACAAGTATTGCTTTATTCCGTAATTTTTAATAGGGATTAAAATCATGTCCTGGTCAGTTCACCCCTCGCTTAGTCTAGTGGTTGAGACTTCAGAGACATGCCTTGAAATGCCCACTATAACTTATAAGGCTACTTTTTCAACTGATTCATTTCCTTTTGTAAAAGTTAGGGTTAGAAGTCCACAAAGTGTGTAGTTCCTACCTAGACAATCCCGGGTAGACAGTCATCTGGGCATTTCCATTGCTGCATAATATGAATATGTAAATATGATTTTGAAATATGTTTTTTTACAAAAACAGATTCCTTATTTAATAAGTGTATCTGGGTTGTGATTTGTGAACATGATACAGGAGATTATAAATATTTTTAAACAGGTTCGTTGTCGTAGATAGAAAAGAGACAAATATGGGAAAACGATCTCGCCCGGGAATCCCAGGACCTCTTGCTTACAGGGCAAGAGCCCTATCCATTTGGCCACTATGTCTTCCCTATTTAACACACTGCCCCTGCGAGGGTGCTCAAATGTGAAGACTGGAAAAAATACAGTTCCAAAAGTGTGCGCTAATTAACTGATGAATAAACATGATCTTGTTCACACACCACCGCGTGACGCGATAGGGCGCACAACAGCGCCTCCCGTGGCGCGGTGTGAGGATCGTTTGGAATTCGGATATGGGCATTCATGCTTGGCTTTTCAACAATCACAGAGGGTGAAAGATTGAGGCAAGAAAGGAACATTTCAGGCATTAAAATTTGGACCAGGTGGAATTGTTTTCAAAGTAATACTGTAAAAGTGGACATTTTCTGACTTGACACAACTACCGCGAAAATAATAACACACAAATATATTTCTTTTGCGTATAGGTCTATGTGATGAAGCTACAAATCGTGCATTTAAAAACACTAAAAAACAGTTGAAAATCGGCAAAGCACAAAAAATTAATCGGGCGAAAATTACCGCTTTTACAGTACACTTGCCAAACTGCAATTGCAACCCGGGCAGAGGTTTGCCTTGGACACTTGTAAAAGCAGCACATGCTTTTTTTGGTTTATTGCTCAAACTTGTATTTTCTGCCTGTATAGAAATCATTTCTGTAACAAAATTGTACAATAACATGACAAATGAAATTACTTGAACCCATGTGAATTTTGATATATTTTATCATGAAAGGTATGAAAGTACCTAATATGGATGAATTGATGTAATAATTTGATAATTTTTTGCCAATAAAATTACTTGTAAATAAAGCTATCCTGAAGTGAAGTGCCAGAGTATGATGTGTGTCATGTTTTACATTATATAGACTTTCCCCCTGTTAAGCGACGGGGATAACCCCTGTTGTACAGGCCCAACCGACCCTTTGTTTTCTTTCATATTTAAAATGTTGCTTTTTTTTTTTTTTTAAATGTTTTTTAAATGTTTGAAACGTTACAAATTCTTTTTTTGAAAATTTTGAAATGTTTTGAAAATTCACAAAGAAATCCCAAAATTATTTGAAGACCTGAGAGGTCTGTTTGCCCGTACAACAGGGTGTCTTTTTATCGCCTGAGAGGAAGTCTTTTGCACCTGTAATAACAATCAATATGCAGTCCTCAAAATAAGTAACTGACCAGGTAATTAATATGCTCTCAACTCCAAAACTATAGCTCGAATATGTAAAAATATTAAATTATAAAGTTGTAAGAAAATCTCTTCTCTTCAATTTGAGATATTACACGTGAAGATTGAATGAATATTAACTCAGTTAGTTGCCCAAAACCAAAACAAAGTCAGTTTTTCATTTTAACAATTTGTTCGTCGACACGCATCCTTGGACTAGATCTAGGTAAAGATCCCACCAAGCGGGCCGAAGCTACCCAACTAGTAGAGGGGACATGAGCGGGGCCACTACTACGTATGTTCACATGGTTATAGAGTCGGGCTATCAGGGAGGCACAAATCCAGTGCTACCTTGGACTAGCAACAGGCAGATTATTGAAAACATTATTTTGGGGAAATGTGATTGTTTTGGAAAAAGTGAACATGATATTGAAAAGAAAAAACTTTCTATGGGTAGTTAAGTGCTTTCCCTTTTTCATAAACATTTCAATTTCTCAAAACGTTAAATTGTGTGTGGAGTTATCCAAAAAAACGTGATCTAATTTCGGTGGGGGGGGGAAGCTTTTTTTTAACCCTTTTATGTCTATCAATAAATTTGGTATTGTTGGAAAGAGTAAATACTGAATAACATAATGGGAAATAATTTGGATTCAGTAAACTAATTAGGCTAATCAAAACAATTTTGCTGTATCGTCCTCGAATGGTCAAGTTTTTTGGTTTGTAAGTGAAATATTATCACAAGTAATACATCCGAAGTACAGAATACTTCACAATGTGAAGCTCCTCATCGGTTTACTAGTCACTGATGATGGCTATTTCATGATATCTACTGATAGTTATTACATGTAGAAAGTGCTATTGCTAACTATCGATAGCAGTGACATGATTTTGTGTGCTATCTCCTGATGAAAGCAATAACATGATTTTGTGTGCTATCTACTGATGAAAGCATTGACATGATATTGTGTGCTATCTACTGATGAAAGCATTGACATGATTGTGTGTGCTATCTACTGATGAAAGTAGTGACATGATTTTGTGTGCTTTCGACTGATGAAAGCAATGACATGACTTAATGTGCTATCTACTGATGAAAGCAATGACATGACTTAATGTGCTATCTACTGATGACAGCAATGACATGATTGTGTGTGCTCTCTACTGATGAAAGCAATGACATGATTTGTGTGCTATCTACTGATGAAAGCAATGACATGATTTTGTGAACTATCTACTGATGAAAGCAATGACATGATTTTGTGTGCTATCTACTCATAAAAGCAATGACATGATTCTGTGTGCTATCTACTGAAGAAAGCAATGACTTGATTTTGAGTGCTATCTACTGATGAAAGCAATGACATGACTTTGTGTGCTATCTACTGATGAAAGCAATGACATGATTGTGTGTGCTATCTACTGAAGAAAGCAATGACATGATTGTGTGTGCTATCTACTGAAGAAAGCAATGACATGACTTTGTGTGCTATCTACTGATGAAAGCAATGACATGATTGTGTGTGCTATCTACTGATGAAATCAAAGACATGACTTTGTGTGCTATCAACTGATGAAAGCAATAACCCTATTGTGTGCGCTATTTACTGGTGAAAGCAAGGCAATGATTTTGTGTGCTATCTACTGATGAAATCAATTACATTATTTGGTGTGCTATCGACTGATGAAAGCAAAGGCATGACTTTGTGTGCTATCTACTGATGAAAGCAATGACATTATTTTGTGTGCTATCGACTGATGAATGCAATGACATGATTGTGTGTGCTATCTACTAGTGAAAGCAATGCAATGATTTTGTGTGCTATCTACTGATGAAATCAATTACATTATTTGGTGTGCTATCGACTGATGAAAGCAAAGGCATGACTTTGTGTGCTATCTACTGATGAAAGCAATGACATTATTGTGTGTGCTATCGACTGATGAAAGCAATAACATGATTGTGTGTGTTATCTACTGATGAAAGCAATAACATTATTTTGTGTGCTATCTACTGATGAAAGCAAAGACATGACTTTGTGTGCTATCTTCTGATGAAAGCAATATTATTTTGTGTGCTATCTACTGATGAAAGCAAAGACATGACTTTGTGTGCTATCTACTGATGAAAGCAATGACATTATTTTGTGTGCTGTCGATCTACTGATGAAAGCAATGGCATTATTTTGTGTGCTGTCGATCTTCTGATGAAAGCAAAGACATGACTTTGTGTGCTATCTACTGATGAAAGCAATGATATTATTTTCTGTGCTATCTACTAATGAAAGCAAAGACATGACTTTGTGTGCTATCGACTGATGAAAGCAATAACATTATTTTGTGTGCTATCTACTGATGAAAGCAATGACATTATTTTGTGTGCTATCTACTGATGAAAGCAATAACATTATTTTGTGTGCTATCTACTGATGAAAGCAATGACATGATTGTGTGTGTTATCTACTGATGAAAGCAATAACATTATTTTGTGTGCTATCTACTGATGAAAGCAATGACATTATTTTGTGTGCTGTCGATCTACTGATGAAAGCAAAGACATGACTTTGTGTGCTATCTACCGATGAAAGCAATGATATTATTTTCTGTGCTATCTACTGATGAAAGCAAAGACATGACTTTGTGTGCTATCCACTGATGAAAGCAATGACATTATTTTGTGTGCTATCTACTGATGAAAGCAATGCCATTATTTTGTGTGCTGTCGATCTTCTGATGAAAGCAAAGACATGACTTTGTGTGCTATCTACTGATGAAAGCAATGATATTATTTTCTGTGCTATCTACTAATGAAAGCAAAGACATGACTTTGTGTGCTATCGACTGATGAAAGCAATAACATTATTTTGTGTGCTATCTACTGATGAAAGCAATGACATTATTTTGTGTGCTATCTACTGATGAAAGCAATAACATTATTTTGTGTGCTATCTACTGATGAAAGCAATGACATGATTGTGTGTGTTATCTACTGATGAAAGCAATAACATTATTTTGTGTGCTATCTACTGATGAAAGCAATGACATTATTTTGTGTGCTGTCGATCTACCGATGAAAGCAAAGACATGACTTTGTGTGCTATCTACTGATGAAAGCAATGATATTATTTTCTGTGCTATCTACTGATGAAAGCAAAGACATGACTTTGTGTGCTATCTACTGATGAAAGCAATGACATTATTTTGTGTGCTGTCGATCTACTGATGAAAGCAATGCCATTATTTTGTGTGCTGTCGATCTTCTGATGAAAGCAAAGACATGACTTTGTGTGCTATCTACTGATGAAAGCAATGATATTATTTTCTGTGCTATCTACTAATGAAAGCAAAGACATGACTTTGTGTGCTATCGACTGATGAAAGCAATAACATTATTTTGTGTGCTATCTACTGATGAAAGCAATGACATTATTTTGTGTGCTATCTACTGATGAAAGCAATAACATTATTTTGTGTGCTATCTACTGATGAAAGCAATGACATGATTGTGTGTGTTATCTACTGATGAAAGCAATAACATTATTTTGTGTGCTATCGACTGGTGAAAGCAATAACATTATTTTGTGTGCTATCTACTGATGAAAGCAATGACATTATTGTGTGTGCTATCGACTGATGAAAGCAATAGCATTATTTTGTGTGCTATCTACGGATGAAAGCATTGACATGATTGTGTATGCTATCTACTGATGAAAGCAAAGACATGACTTTGTGTGCTATCTACTGATGAAAGCAATGATATTATTTTGTGTGCTATCTACTGATGAAAGCAATGACATTATTTTGTGTGCTATCTACTGATGAAAGCAATGATATTATTTTGTGTGCTATCTACTGATGAAAGCAATGACATTATTTTGTGTGCTATCTACTGATGAAAGCAATGACATTATTTTGTGTGCTATCTACTGATGAAAGCAATGATATTATTTTGTGTGCTATCTACTGATGAAAGCAAAGACATGACTTTGTGTGCTATCTACTGATGAAAGCAATGACATTATTTTGTGTGCTGTCGATCTACTGATGAAAGCAATGGCATTATTTTGTGTGCTGTCGATCTTCTGATGAAAGCAAAGACATGACTTTGTGTGCAATCTACTGATGAAAGCAATGATATTATTTTCTGTGTCATCTACTGATGAAAGCAAAGACATGACTTTGTGTGCTATCGACTGATGAAAGCAATAACATTATTTTGTGTGCTATCTTCTGATGAAAGCAATGATATTATTTTGTGTGCTATCTACTGATGAAAGCAAAGACATGACTTTGTGTGCTATCGACTGATGAAAGCAATAACATTATTTTGTGTGCTATCTACTGATGAAAGCAATGACATTATTTTGTGTGCTGTCGATCTACTGATGAAAGCAAAGACATGACTTTGTGCGCTATCTACTGATGAAAGCAATGATATTATTTTCTGTGCTATCTACTGATGAAAGCAAAGACATGACTTTGTGTGCTATCTACTGATGAAAGCAATGATATTATTTTCTGTGCTATCTACTGATGAAAGCAAAGACATGACTTTGTGTGCTATCGACTGATGAAAGCAAAGACATGACTTTGTGTGCTATCTACTGGTGAAAGCAATGACATGATTTTGTGTGCTATCTATACTGATGAAAGCAATAACATTATTTTGTGTGCTATCGACTGATGAAAGCAATAACATTATTTTGTGTGCTATCTACTGATGAAAGCAATGACATGATTGTGTGTGCTCTCTACTGATGAAAGTAATGACATGATTTTGTGTGCTATCTATGAAAGCAATGACATGATTTTTTGAACTATCTACTGATGAAAGCAATGACATGATTTTGTGTGCTATCTACTCATAAAAGCAATGACATGATTCTGTGTGCTATCTACTGATGAAAGCAATGGCATGACTTTGTGTGCTATCTACTGGTGAAAGCAATGACATGATTTTGTGTGCTATCTATACTGATGAAAGCAATAACATTATTTTGTGTGCTATCGACTGATGAAAGCAATAACATGATTTTGTGTGCTATCTACTGATGAAATCAATTACATTATTTGGTGTGCTATCGACTGATGAAAGCAAAGGCATGACTTTGTGTGCTATCTACTGATGAAAGCAATGACATTATTTTGTGTGCTATCGACTGATGAACGCAATGACATGATTGTGTGTGCTATCTACTAGTGAAAGCAATGCAATGATTTTGTGTGCCATCTACTGGTGAAAGTAATAACATTATTTTGTGTGCTATCTACTAATGAAAGCAAAGACATGACTTTGTGTGCTATCTACTGACGAAAGCAAAGACATGACTTTGTATGCTATCTACTGATGAAAGCAATAACATGATTTTGTGTGCTATCTGCTGATGAACGCAATGACATGATTTTGTGTGCTATCTTCTGATGAAAGCAATGATATTATTTTGTGTGCTATCTACTGATGAAAGCAGGCATTATGTTGTGTGCTGTCGATCTTCTGATGAAATCAAAGACATGACTTTGTGTGCTATCTACTGATGAAAGCAATGATATTATTTTCTGTGCTATCTACTGATGAAAGCAAAGACATGACTTTGTTTGCTATCGACTGATGAAAGCAATAACATTTTTTTTGGTGCTATCTACTGATGAAAGCAATGACATTATTTTGTGTGCTGTCGATCTACTGATGAAAGCAAAGACATGACTTTGTGTGATATCTACTGATGAAAGCATTGACATGATTATGTGTGCTGTCTACTGATGAAAGCATTGAAATGATTTTGTGTGATATCTACTGATGAAAGCATTGACATGATTGTGTGTGCTGTCTACTGATGAAAGCATTGAAATGATTTTGTGTGATATCTACTGATGAAAGCATTGACATGATTGTGTGTGCTGTCTACTGATGAAAGCAATGACATGATTTTGTGTTCGATCTACTGATGAAAGCATTGACATGATTGTGTGTGTGCTATCTATCTACTGACGATCAAAATGCGATGGTTTTGTGTGCTATCTATACTGATGAAAGAATTGACATGATTTTGTGTGCTATCTGTTGATGAAAGCAATGACATGATTGTGTGTGCTATCTACTGCTGAAAGCATTGACATGATTGTGTGCTGTCTACTGATGAAAGTAGTAGCACGATTGTGTGTGCTTTCGACTGATGAAAGCATTAACATGATTTTGTGTGCTATCTACTTATGAATGGAATGACATGGTTTTGTGTGCCATCAACGGATGAAAGGAATGACATGGTTTTTTGTGCTATCTACTGATGAAAGCAATGACATGATTGTGTGTGCTCTCTACTGATGAAAGCAATGGCATGATTTGTGTGCTATCTTCTGATGAAAGCAATGACATGATTGTGTGTGCTATCTACTGATGAAAGGAATGACATGATTGTGTGTGCTGTCTACTGATGAAAGCAATGACATGATTGTGTGTGCTGTCTACTGATGAAAGTAGTGGCATGATTTTGTGTGCTTTCGACTGGTGAAAGCAATGACAAGATTTTGTGTGCTACCTACTGATGAAAGCATTGACATGATTGTGTGTGCTATCTACTGACGACAGCAATGACATGATTGTGTGTGCTATTTACTAAAGAAAGCAATGACATGATTGTGTGTGCTATCTATCTACTGACGATCAGAATGCCATAACATCTCGATATTCTGCATGCAATCGTTTTAATCATCAGAGATTCAATACAAAATATGTAAATTAGGTCTGTTTATCAAATGTTGTTCTATTTATAAAATGTCTAAAGTGTGTTATGTTGTGTGATAACTAAAACTGCAGTATAACATCCACCAACTTGGCTTCATTCATTGTATTCTTGGAACACTTTTGATTTCACGTTTTTTCGTAAACATGTTATAATTAAGGCGCGCAATAAGGTATTGTCTTAAAAATTTAGTATGAAGTGTTTCTACTCCAATAATCAATGTTGACATTGACCATTTTTTTACAAGAAGTATTTTTTCTGATTTTTTGAAAACAGGACCTGAATATTTTGACTCACCCTGTATCTGTACTGCTGATAGCAATCGAGTTCTATTCGATCGATTACGGATAGTAATGGTTGATGCCTGTAAACAATTGGTATGTGTGTACAAATATGACTACCGTAAAGACCATTAATTATAGGGAAACTTAGCAAAATTAAGTTTAAACATTATGTGTTAGCTGGGGTGATTTTTAGAAAACTTGGCAAATTCCTTACCCAACATGGGTTCGACCCTCTAGAATTAATTTGTTTCATTTCAAATGTATGTATTTTCACGTAAAGACCATTAATTAATTATAGGGAATTAGCAAATTTCCAGCCCAAAAAGCTCTCCCAGCTAACACATTAGGTTTAAAAACGGTTTTGAACATGTTTTAACGTTTTTTACTTGTTTAAGGGAAGTGTCAACCCTATTATTTTGATGATCAACTTTTGCTTCTAAGTTTGAGAATATTTAATAAAAGTACATAAAAGTATACATTTATAGAAAGGAAATTTGATAAGGAATCCGATGGTGATATCAATGTGATACCAAATAAACTCAACTTTTTTTACCCCAAATTTTTCAGACAGCATAACTATAAAATAAAAAATGGTAATTTGTTCTAATATACATTTTTGTAAAGAAAACAATTTTGTCTAGGAGGCAATTTTTTCTTTTTCCAAAATAAGGCTTAGTTTTGGAAATATTGATAAAAACATCGGAAAAGGGTAAAAGTCGTGTTTTTTTGCATACATTTCGCTAGAAATGGATGCATATCTCGAGTTTAAAATCCTTAATCGAAAAAATAAAAAATTGCCTCCTAGCGCTGAAAGTCCTCTACACAATGGTAGTAAATGCTTACCCGATAGTTTGATATATTTTTAGTTATGTTGTCTGAAAATTCGTAAAATTCCTTCAAATTTGAACTTCTAGAAATCATCGATTTAGTAAAAAAATTGACCTTTTTCACCATTTAAAGCTAAATATTCTCGGAATACACGGGCGTGTGACCTAAAAGGCGAGTATACTATTATGAACAATCAAAATAAACTATCAGATTCAATTTATATTGTCATTATGTGAAGAAATTGGAAGAAAACTGAAATTTAAATGATCGTAAGATTGGCCTTTGTTTACATTTTTAGGCATTGTTTTGCGCTCTTTTGTTTTCGCGTCTTCGTCGCGGATACTAAGCGGCGCGTCTAGTATTACGCACGGGAAGATTCAGCGCGCGACGCAATGATCGAACAGCTGTCGCAGCATTTGAAAAGCGCGGAACTCCGCTTAATTTCCCGCCAAATAAACATGCCCCTTTTCCTGACTCAAACTTACCAAAACAACAATTTTAAATCACCCAAAAGAACGGGAAATAATCGCTTCCGATTAGTAACTTATGATGGTAATGATAGAATACATATAAAAGTATAAAATAATAGAGAAATATGAAATTCAATTTTTGAAACAAGTGCCAGGTTGACACTGCCCTTAAAAGGTCGAAAGATTTTTTTTAAACGTTATGTATTGGCTGATTTTTGGAAAACTTGGGAAATTCCTCACCCAACATGGGATCGACCCTCTAGATTTTGTTGTTGCAAGGTAGGTTCTGTGATTCGAAAGACCCTCTATTTTGGGCATTTTCTCACTCAAAGACTCTTAGTCTTATTTTTGCTACCTTCTCTCTCACTTGTATATCATGTAACCTTAGTTGATGAGAGAATTTCATCTTTTTCGTCCCAGTAATTTTCATAGAATCTAATTGGTCTTCAATTTTGGTATTTATATTGAGTTGAAATTTGATACAAGTTTTGGGAATCGTTGGCCAGTTCGGTTGTATACCCTACCACTGCATGTCTTCAATGGGGACTTTTAAAGAACGACCCATACACTTCACAATGAGTGGATTAAAAATGGTACGGTATTCTAAATCTTACCAAAAGATACTCTTTAGCATGACAGTAAATATTGAATGATAGCGGTAAGAGTGAGTAATATGTTTATAAGACATTTATTTACATAATTCCATCATAAAACAAGTTTAATATACATACACCATCATAGGAATCTACCAGACAAACAATTCATTTTTTGCCTATTTAATTTTGCTTGGCAATCTCTCAGTGCCCCTTTAAAGGTGGTTGATCATATTTTGTCCTAATTTATTCACATGGTGTTTACAAGAACATGCATCATAAATACAGTCATTTTCCAAAAAATTGAGTTAAATATTCCCAGGGGTTTTTCATGAATGAAGCAAAAATACACCTCACAAATGGTGGTAAACCATTGTCCGAACTCACCACTTTTCACTTGTAGCATTGAGAGTAACCATCTTTCAGACCTTGACACTTTCCACACGGCTATTAGTTTGACCATAACACCTATTTTTGAGAAACCTTTTCAAACATTTAAGGTCTATCTCAAGGATTGCTGAACCAAAACTAGGCATGTTTGTACTATTTCAATGCATTTCTCATGGTGATTCCAAATATGGTAATACAATTCAACAATTTTGACATTTTTGAAACATTTTGTGAAGTTTTGGAATGTCGTCTGCAAACACCTGCCGTGTGGAAAGTGTTAAATATTGCAGCAGTTAATAAAAATATATAGCCTTTTCTATTAGGCCAAACAAAGAAGAAGGTTTGTCTCAAAAACATTTTGCAAAAAAGCTAAGTGCTGTGCGATTTTATTTGTTTTAAAATTTGTTTAGAAAAAAAGCTATGAGGTATGCGATTATTTTTTTGTTGCTAATTAAAGCTTACACAGAACTTTGTTTCAAATAATTTTTTAAAAATCAAAAAAAAAAAAAACCCAAAAAATAAAGGCCTCAGCGCGTAGCTCATTTCACATACCAATGCGGGCGGGCTTCTGAAACAAACATTCTTCTTTGTTTGGCCTTATACCCAAATCTCAAATTTTATGGGGGAAAAACTGAATCTGATTGCCTCACCCAACTTATATGCTAAAAGTTCATCTTGACGATAACGATCATTTTCATAGCTGTTACACTTTGGAAATCTACACTAAACATGTGCTGAATAATAACCTAATTATCAGTGAGTGTTCCAGGAAATGATGATCATGCTTTGAGTTTTTCAAGGATAAAGTTGGTTAAGATGGTCCATTTGCAATGTTGAGAGGCTTTCGCAAAATGTTTTTCCTGATGTCGTTACACCGACATCTGTTTGGTTCTTTGTATCCAGTTGTGGTCTTTAGCCCTCACACAGATGTCTGTTTATAGTGCTTAGTGTCAATTATTTTCGTTCCGCACATAGCACATATACCTGTGGAAGATCAAAACAGAACAAAGATGACATTTTAGTTATATATATAGGCTTGAACAGGGACGGTCCATTCCCCCAATCAGTGCAACCCCCATTTTGTCCCTCAAACAATTGAAAATGTTGACTTTTAATGTCAAAATTAACTAAAATTATGCAAATTTGAGGCAATTTGACATTCAAAGCCAAAATCTTTGCACACGCTTCATGCGCATCTGCCCCCATATTTTTTCATGCCCCATGTTCCCACCCCCCCCCCCCCCCAAAAAAAAACACCAAAAAAGAAACCCAAACATACACACAAATTGATGCTAATCTCTGTAATGATATGTTAGCCCATAAATTGGGTGCTTAAATTGAATAATTCACTTTCTGGAACACCTGTACCATATTATGGCATGATTATTTTGAACTGCATGATTTGATCTGTACCAAATTTAAACCAACAGTAGAATACACTATGTTTCTAATCATTTTTATACAGGGGATTTAGCTATTTGCCGGTCATAAATTCTCCAATTCCCGGATTAGGGAGACCAATGGTCATGCCCTAAAGTATGTCACTGCTGTGAAGCATCGTAGATATATACAAACTGTGATTTTATAATTATTGAAATTGTAAACAACATAATAATTCGGCAAATATCGTAAATTCGGCTTGAAAAAAAAGAAGAAAAAAGGGCAAATATTGAAAATTCGGAATGAAAAAAAAATATATATATTTTTTTTTTTGATTTTCCGATTTTTTTAAAAAACGAATTAATGACGAATCGAATTAATGACGAATCGATTATCAAAATAAAATCGATGAATCGTTTAAGTCATTTAATCGCGCGAGCTTATCACTGCATAATGCACTTTATGGCCTCAGGGTCTTTGGTTTGTACTGTAAAAGTCAATATTTTCACGAAAATGGTCATAACAGGCATTTCGCGATTTTTTATTTTCTCGATTTTCAACATTTGTGAACAAAACGCTTAATAATAATTTTTGCGAGTTTATATTTTCGCGGTTGAGGATTGATTCGCAAAATTCGCGAAAATAAAAACCTCGCGAAAATTTCTACTTATACAGTAATACAAAAGTGTGAAGGTAATGGAACATGAGAGCAAGTCAAGGGTTTATAGCAACAAAGGGCTATCTGCATTTCGGTCATTTTGAGAAAAAGTGAATTAAAGATTTGTACCCATCATTGCCAACTGTAGGTTTTGACAAGTTAAAAGAAATGCTATTCAAACCTGGAACGTTGTGCATTATAAATCATTAGGAAAATTAGTTTCCTGATCTTGTGCGGATCATTTTGATACCAAAATCTCATTTTGGCCAAAAATGCAGATAGCCCCTTGTTGCACTAAACCCTTAAAGTGAAAGATTTGTATTGACCCTTATGCTGATGCACCATAATTAGCCATTGATGAACCCCCCACCTCTCACTGCTATCCTAAGCAGTGATGGCACCAGCATCTAAATTGGGGGTGGGAGCAAGAAAAAGTCTGGGAGGGCAATATTGGGTGGCTAAATGCATGCAAACCGTTCACAAATGTTGGCTTTTATTGTAAAAATTGCCAGAAAATAGGTTAATTTGTTCTGAATGAGACATTATAGACTAATTTTAAGCTAATTCTAAGTAAATTTTACATTAAAAGTCATTATTTTAAATTGTTTGGGGGGACAACATGGGGTGGGGCTTGAGCTGACTGGGAACGAGTGGGGGCAAAGGTTGTGACTGGCTGGTGTCGCACTGATCCTAAAAAGCCAAGCGAATAGAGGTGTGGGTCACAGGTTCCAGTTCTTAGGGAAAATTGACTGGAAAAGAAGGCAAGGAGAACATATTGGATTTCAACTATTTTGATGAGTGTAGGGCTCTCATGGCACTCGTTTAAGTATGGATTATGGAATATCGCATACCCATCGAACCATGGTTTGAATTAATCGAAGGCATCGAAGGCCATTGCCTTCGTTGCCCCACCTAGTAGCCTTGATGCCCTCAATTTCTGGCTGTTTTCACTCCATTCAAAAGTACATAATGGCCTTGGATAAAGTTGGTGCCCCTTTCAAATTGCCTTAAATTGCCTGCCCTTTTCATTTCTTATTTCAAGGCCTGCATCGAACATACAAAAAAGGGCTAAAAACAAACCAAATCAAAACATTGAAAATACGTTTGCCCCTCAAGGTGTATAAAGCAACACTTTACTGTGCATAAGCGTTGGGCAGTTTTACTTTATACATGCTATGAAGGGCTGGAAAAAACATACAAGGTTTTGACAGAACAGCGACGATATGCACATAATACCCAGGGCTGGAACTTCAGATTTATTTCAATCAGCCAGTCCGGCAGGTTACTCACAAAAAAATACCCGCCCAACGGAAATTCCAGCAGCCAGTGAAAAACACTTACACTGTGAGTTTGAAAATGTTTACCAGTCAGGCGGGTACTTCACCCGCCCGACGCAAACAAAAGTAACCTGTTATGGGCAGGCGGATAATGGTCAGGCTTGATAATAACTGTGCTTACCTATCTTATAGGCGCATCCCTGACAGTAATGTGACCCAACCTGATGAACTGATTGTTTGCAGATCCGACACTTCTTGAATTGTTGTGTGTATGGACTATATCTGTTAAAAACAATGGTGGTAAAATAGTGTTTATACTCTATAGTGTGATCAGTTCCAAATTGGCGAAGCCTCTTTAAACCAGCGAATGAATACAGAAGGACGCGGTCATGCAAGAAGGCAAAGCGCAGTGTGCATTATATGCGTGACGCATGCGTGTAGCCAAAATTGTGAGCGTGTGCCCATACTATCGCGTGTATACTTGGAATACTTTTGCGCGCGGAGAGATAAAAACCGAATATTTCTTGCCAATTTGGAACTGATTAAAATATAGGTCAAATATCACAAATAACGAACAAAATCAAAACATGAAAAGTCATTGACTTTTTCAAATGAAAGCTGACATTTACGGAAAACGTTTCTTGATATTGTAAAGACTAGTGCTGGTCATTGAAGTGTTTTACCCTCAATAAATAAAGCATAAATAAATATAAGGCTCATGAAAAGGTGTATAATATCAATTATATTATCAAAATAGGATCAGATTCAACATTATAACATCAGGCGTGTCCAAGGACTTTCAAAAAGCACCCTAAATAAGTAATTGCATCAATGTGAAAAAGCACCCCTAAACAAGTATTTACTGTATTTCCAATACCCTAAACAAGTTAGTCAAAATATGTTGATACCCTAAGCAAGTAATTAGTATAGTTTAAACCTGTGATGTTATCAATCATCACCTGACTACAGAATTGTTGATGTGATTATTCTACTGTTCGTTCACTCACAACCCAAAATTCCTCACAAATGGGGTAAGATTATAGCCAAACTTTGGAAATAAGGCGACAAAAAAACCTGTTCTACGGGCAAACAGACCTCTCAGGTAGGATCAGTAGGGCAGGTCAGCCCATTTATGGCAAAAGAATGTATCTTATATGTAGTTTTCTAACAGTATACTTCCTTTTAACATGATCAAAGTTAGCTTTTTTCTCCATAAATCATGTAGTGGTAAAAGGCAGTATATTACTTTTATTGTCTTTACAAGATGCAACCTTTTCCTAAGTGAGGATTATTGAACCAAGTTAACACAATCCATGTTAAAAGGAAGTATAACATTAGGAAAGTACATCTAAGATACATCCTTTTGCCAAAAAAGGGCTGAGGTGTTGTTGTTCTGTTGCTGTTTATTTTCCTAAAATTCAGGAAATGTTGGTGAATTTTCGAAATGTTCAAAAAATTCAAAATATTTCAACCAACAACAAAACATTTTTGCAAAAATGTCCCAAAAGTTAGGTGTGTTTTTCAACATTCTAGAAAAAATAATCGGTTGGTCTAGCCCATAGAACACAGCTTTTCCTCCTCACCTACACTGTAACAGAAGAATCGCATCCCTGGTTTAGCTTGTACATTTACCTTGTTTTCTTGCCACTCAGAAGTTTATTTTCACCAACTTTTCTACCACCGCCCTCTACAGGTAAACAAAGTACACACACAGATGATTTAAAGTTTAATGTGGAATCGAGTTGATATATAAAAATCATTGAAACTATAAAAGGGTTGGCTTCTTTTACTCTGTCCTTAGAAACTACAAGGTCGGATCAAAATGTATTGTCACTCGGTCATTGTTTCTGCAAATGGCCATGCAATTTTGCACACTACAGTCAAATTCCCTTGAAGAAGTATACCCTGTTGTACCCTCATCCTCCACTTCTTGAAGCATGGGCGATACCAGTGTTCTAGCCAGGACCATTTTAGTGCCGGCGAACGAAGAAAGTGTAGCGAATGAAGTGCAGTGGATCATGGTATGGGATCCAGAGGCCTTCTTAATGTGTTTTTTAGGGTTTTTTTAATGCACTTTGAGGGTTCCTGCAACATAATTTGTTTTTTACTATGTTTTAGTAGAGTGTTGGGCGGAGATTGTGAGTGCTGGGCAGGTCCCCCTGGCGTCGCCCGGCATAGCTAGAACCCTGGTCGGTACTCCAAAGTAAAGATTATCTCATCTCTGAATGTACAGCTTTGGCTAGATCTTAGATCCTTGAAAAAGGCCTCCAAGCAATCTTTGATTTGATTGTTGGGAAAGAGCCAGAAGTCGCAGGGAGCCAGGTTGGGGGATTAGGGTGGATGTTCCATCAAATAGATACCATTTTCATCAAGGTAAGTGAGGTGTTTTGACCTTATCGCAATGACACTACCTGTAAGTGACCACCACGTACATTGCTTGTTTACCTGTTGTGTTTCTTGCACCAGACTTCCAAGGATCGGGGGTAACAACTTTCCCTAACTTCTTTTGACCTATAAAATGCAAACAAAATACAACACTTGTAAGTTTTAATATAATAAATCAACACCAACGAAAGGTCATTCGAAGAAGTTATTACAAAATGGTGAGACAAATTATCTGGCCAAGCTCTAAAGAAGCAATTTTAAAAGTGCCATCCTACTTGACCGTTGTTTGTGGGTTTATACATTGCTTAATCTTCACAACGTTTATCTTTATATTCTTTAATTATATATTAACAAATGGAGTCACCCATGAAAGTAACCCTATTTGAAATTAACACTATCTATGTGGAAGAATAAGGTCAGCGGAAGACCATGGACTTAATTCGGTTATCACCGTACACCGGACATTTTGGACGAAAACCTTTTATTTTGTTTTATAAAGGTAGATGACCCGATTTTCAACTTGATGTTTTCAATTTTACATGAAAGGTCGTCCTTAAAATTGTTGCATTCCAAAGTTTGAGTTGCATAACTCCAATGGTTCTATTTTAAGAAGCGCAAGGTCAAAAGACATGTGCCCATTGAGTAGTACACAGACTGGTTGGTGGTTAACCACCTTTGGCAGTAATTCACCCCATTTTAGCCTATAATTTCCAAATGAAACATTTCTGGCCCCTAATATTTTACAGACATAATGAGACAAATATGGGGATTCTTCTGATACCAAAATATCTTAATGTGAAAAAAAAATCATAGCCCCAAAAAAGTGATCGGGTCATATATACCTTTAATGTATAATTTACTTTTAATGAAGTTAACTTGGCAAGTAAATATATCTCGCCATGACAATATCTACTTTTTAATGAAGTCGTTGGCAAGATCTTGTATATTTCGCCATGACAACATTGGCTTTTTGTGAAATCGACTTGGCAATTAGATAGTTATCTCACCATGACGACTCAATAAGGTTTGTAAGTCGACATGGTAAGAAAAATGATCCGTCCATGTTGACATAATACTGGTATTATGTCTATGTCAAGATATCTCACTATGTCGTCAAGTATGATGGCACTTAGATACTTCCGTACTATGACATATGACCAACTGATTAAAATGTCATTTGTAACCATCATAAGGCCCAAAATAAAAAGGTTTGGTTTGCCCAAACAAGGAAGAAAAAAATGGGTCGGTCGGTCAATTACCTTTTTTTGATTTTTATAAAAAGAAATTAAAATAACCACATACATGTAGCATTCATGTGGACATAGCTCTTTTTTGTAAAAAGATAAAAATAAAAGCATAGCACACTAGCTTTTTAGCCAAAGGTTGCTGAGACAATGTTTTTTGTTTGTTTTTAGGCCTAATTATTGTGTTTCAATTACTTTATTGTTCTTCTACGTTTGTTTTAATACAATCTCTAGATTGTGCTTAGGACCTTAAATTTGCAAGTATTTACAAAGGTGGATATGGACAGTTTGTTTATTTATTTGGCAACTCAAGATAAATATAACATTTAAACCATACATTTTTCACCATAAAAAAAAAATCTTTAAAAAGCTTACGTATTTAGGGTCCTTATTTGCTCTGTGAGGATTATAAATATCCATGATACATGGGCAAGATATATTTCTCAATTTGTGTCCCTCGCAAGTGATCTGATAAATCAACTCAGCATTTGTTTCATAATTAATACTTAAAGGGACACTAAGAGATGTGTTGGAGGCTGCGCCCTCAATTATGATAAAAACTGGGATTAGTATATTTTTATAAAGTATTACATACATGAACTTACACCTATAAGGATTAAGAAAAATCAGCCCTCTTTGTACAAGAAAACGTTGATTCAAAAATGCTCGTACAGCAGGGACGAGCCTTTTACGTCCGACAGTATCCCCCTGCAGTACGCGTGATACATAACGCGAACGATATTTGCATAGAGGGCGTTTTTTAATAAATAGCGATGATATTGTTTTAATCAAGTTTTGCTGTGTTTTTGTTAGTAGAAACAACAATAATGGCAATTTTTAATGTTCATCTTGAATTCTGAAGTAAATTTTTAAACATTCATTTAAAATTTTCAACACCATAATGTCCCTTTAAAGCTTAGGCAGGCAAGGAAAAATATATTTGAAATGTGTCATACTCAGTAAGAGGTTTAACTATACAAATTACTTAGCCTACCGTTATGTACTTAGGGTTTCAACATATTGTGACTACTTTTAGGGTATTAAAATATTTTAGGGTTTTGGAAATACTGAAATTACTTGCTTAGGCCAAGTAAAACAAAACAACAGTTGATCGTCCGGACTTTTCAAAAAAAGGATGCGGGAGGGGATTATTATTTAATATTTATTATTTTTTTCCCAAGATGGCTGCCGGCTTTTTGAAGTAAAGATTTTACAGTCTGAGCCTCTTTACATTGTATAATATACATTTATTTAATGTACAGATACAGTTTTAATAAAGTTTTACTGGAGCAACTTAAACATTTAATAGTTTTACATGCAATTTTTCAAAAGTTTTACTATAAAAATTTAAAAAAAATTAAAATAATAAATAATGAAAAAATCAATGCGGCACGAAAAAAGGAAGCGGGCGGGGACGATCAACTGTTGTTTTGTTTTACTTGGCCTTAGGGTAGGATTAAATACTATCCATACTTGTTAAGGGGGTGCTTTTCCACATTATTTTAATTTTAGGGTACTTTAAGAAAGTCCTTAGACGCACATGATACCCCCCCCCCCCCCCCCCCCCCCTTGTAATGACCACTGAGCACCCCGGGGGTAAAAAGTCAAAAGTACACAGACGGAAACAATTTCGCGCACAACTGTCCCATTTAAGTGAACTATTTTTGGGTAGATGCAGAAATGTACCTCAATCATAGCACTTACATAATAATTGTCGAAAAATTTTGTGTGGTATGCATGTAATGCATTTCTTTCATCCCAAAATTGAAATCCTTGTTGGTTAACTTTCAATTCTTGCCCCCTCAATATGAAAAACCTAGTTACGGCAATCCGTGGACATAGTACGAAAACTTTGCTTTTTGACGTTTTTCCGCAATTTTTAGAACGATCATGGGGGATGGGTACCCAGCCAGGCAAAAAGACTTAGACTAGGCTAGTCAATAATGTTGATTGAAACCACCGGGGCCCCTTACCACATCTGTTACAGATGTTTAGTAATAATTTAGTATTGTTTATCTCCATTGAAACAATTATTTTTGGTACGAAAAATTGTGAATGTATTGCCTATTGGCGTGTTCTCTGCCAGTGCCCTGCTGTACGTGCACAGATACAGAGTCAGTGGAGGTAGGGAATAATATTATTATTTCTGTGAAATAAAATTATATAGATGTGACATGTTTATTATTCTGTCCGCTCCACTCCAGGGCATCTCATATCTACGTTGGCAAATTTGGCTCCCTGTCCCAAGCACTACACTACAACTTACAAGTAGTGCATAACTAATCTGGCTGGCAAATTTGGCCACCTCCACGGACCAATATTTTATCATCATTTATTTTAATTTAGATTTAGATTTTAGCCTAATTTTTCTGTTTTCTGGATAGCTGGACTCATGTGACAGCAAATAGGAACGGTCCACTCGAGGCAATACTCCTTACTTACACTTCTCACAAACCATAGTCAAGCTGGAGCCCGTTTCCCTAAGAAATTGCTTTTTGGTTCGAGCAGTTTAGGCTTTTTTTTGTAAACAAAAACACCAAATCCGGAAATCCGACAAAACATTAAAAGGTCGTGCTGAGGTCAAATGTTGGAAATAAGATTAAATATATTAAAAGTTTAACAAATTTCTTGCGAAAGATGCATATTTGCTCGTAAATAAATGTTGTAATAATATTTACAGGTGTATGTAATATTATAGGGAGCCTTTAAAGTAGTATTTTGAATATTTAAGCACGTTTTGTACTTGTTGACATTTTGTACATTTTATGAAAGGTCAAAAACGGGTCAATTTATAATTAATTGATTTTTTGTGGGTGCATCTTTGTCCAGTCTCCACGGCACGCCGATATTTCTGTTTTATAAATTTCAACGTTGCAAATGCCAGCGGCAAGCGCAAATCCAGGTAATGTATGAAAGGAAAATTGAAGATCATTTTTCAACAAAAATGTAAACGAGATTTTGACGGCAATATAGTCAAAATTGCATTTTTATTTAGGTGTAGGCCTATTTTATATTTCCAAACCCAAATCCCGTCCGCCAGTCCAATGAAGCGATTGGGGTCGACCTAGGGGATTTCAAGCGACTGCGTACCTACTT
Organism: Ophiura sarsii; assembly: GCA_035610835.1. Classification (NCBI taxonomy): domain Eukaryota; kingdom Metazoa; phylum Echinodermata; class Ophiuroidea; order Amphilepidida; family Ophiuridae; genus Ophiura; species Ophiura sarsii. Next base: position 32,889,063 of record CM069457.1, read on the forward strand.
TTGGATCAATAACTATCGATCACGTTTAGCACGCCTAAGTTGGTGTAAATCGTGAATACTAGGTACGCTGTCGCCTGAAATGCCCCAGGTCCAGTGTTTTTTGCAATGTTGCCAGACAAATCGTGTTGGCGCCCAACCCAATGATCTATAAGTCGTGGACATAGACAGTCTGTGGTTTTATTAATATAATATATGCAAGGTCTGTTTGTTTGAATACTAGGTACGCTGTCGCCTGAAATCCCCCAGGTCTAGTGTTTTTTGCAATGTTGCTAGATGAATCGTGTTGGCGCCTAATGATCTATATTAAGTCGTGGACATATGTACATGCAGTTCTTTGTGGAACCTATAAAGGTGGGGTTCCATATACGGGACAGCCAAGACCTCTGAAGCACCCTTTTTTCCAAGAGTGTATTTAGGTCGATAAATTAAAAATATCGTATTTTATCATTGTAGGTGCAACGGATAGGTCCCACTCGTTCATTTAAATACAAACATACCATCCCCGGAGAAACAAATTGCCCGAAAACCTCACATTTACAAGCCTAGTCTTCTTGCTTTTCCGGAACTACTACAGGATTACACGAATTGCGCACTGATTTGGTGTGGTGCTCTCATATGGGGTGGCAGGCTTTCTGGCAGGGGGTTCACCCCTTCTTCCCCACGAGTAATAGTGTGGTTATATTATAATGTTTGGCTAACACGCGATACGCGAATATATCAAGGTTGTAGGGTTGTCCCACGTTTCAGAGGTATTTTTTATGTGCTTAAAACTTCCAATAAAGACTAAGGGTATCCATGTTTTTACAAATTCTTTTGATATAACATTTGAAAGGGGGTGAAGTATTTGGTATTCTCGGTTTTTTATGCGTGCACAATTTCGGAGAGAAACGTAAAATTATCACTAAGAGGGTGCAAAGATGACGCATAATTGATTATATATTTGACTTGACTGTCCTCCCTGTCCCCCCCCCCCCCCCCCCCGTTCCCCCGTGACGTGACGTGATGTGTGCTATTTTGTTCTTCTTTTACCTTAAGTTTGTTTGCACGCGCACGCTGTTACAAGTGACGTAAACGAATTATTACACAGTTTACACTCGATGGGTGTGAAAAGAGTCAAGAGTCAACCGGCAACATCTGTAACTTTACATTGATGACTGACATGAAACAGAAACGGGAATCTTTGTCCATGAAATCCAACGTTATGGGCCTATAATAATGTAATGTGGGTAAACCATAATGTGTTCTTCCCGATTTTTGTCAACAATATTATGAACTGTTTGTTTGGGGTATGAGTTTATGCATTAAACTTTTGTTGAAAGAATCCAAAAGTCAACGAATAAAAAAAACCAGTCTGTACAATTAGATAATACTTTGAACCTGAATGAGATCCAGTTAAATCGTTAGTCTAAAAGAAACCACAAATGGTCAAATATATAAAATTGACAGTGAATAGACAAACTAAACAACTTTTCATATTGTTAGTGGCGTCACACATGTATGTAAACGTCGTGTGCCGTCATATAGACAAAGTATACTCTTGTTGTCGGGAGAGGAGGGGGAGGGGTACCCAATTTATTCTTTGACGGGTGTACACGCAATGTTTTGTCCAGGTGTTTTGTCCCGTGTTTGTGACTTTTTGCTCAATGATGATGCAGTTAGCAAAAGGTTCAGTTTCACTGGGCAATGCATTTAAAATACGAAGACCATTTCTACCATGGGGCCCCACCCCCAGCCACGAACCGTCACCCCACTCAACCAGTCCGGTATTAGCCAAACCCACTTTCTCCCCCCCCCCCCCCAAAAAAAAGAAGAAGACAAAATAAAATTTCTCAAATTGATAGAATTTGTATAAATAACGTCTACGTTTATACGTATTGTTTTGGTCTTTAAAATACCTGAAATTCAGACCGATTTAAGTTTACTTTGTATAGCCACAAAAGCCAGATTTCTATAAGTCTGTACTCAGTCTATTACCAAGCACTTCAAAACTGGCAACTTGGTATGAAGGGCGCTCGCTCCGCCAAGGCCTCGCTCGCGCCTGCTCCTAATTGGGCGAGCCAACCCGAGCGGCCAACCAGCAACACTGTTTTTGTTTGTTACACTGTTGTGATATAACGTCCGATAACCGGGGTTATAACATCGATTTATTACTATAACAAACTTAATTCTACGCCAGACGGTATGAAATTATACCCGTTTGACATCACATTGTCAATGTACAGTCCCCTATACTGTTATGAAGGTAGCTGACATGATAGCTCACGCTTAAGCAACTACCGTTAACTCGTGCCAATTATCAGTAAACTGAATGGTTACTTTATTGGTAAAATTAGCATATGAAAAGTAGGTACGCTGTCGCTTGAAATACCCCAGCTCGAGTCTTTTGGCTCCAATGAATGACTGAGTCCATGAGTCTGCTGAGCCGAGTGACAGTGATTCATTTCATGACATGCAGAGTCTAGCAAAGGCCAGCCATGCTATAGACTTATCATGCTTATAGTCCGATTTATAATTGAAGCAGCGTTTTGTGTACATTGCTATGTTCATATCATTATTGACTCGGAGATGTCAGAGGTAGGGATGTTCATATCATTGACTATAGAGGGCGACATATTTGACCAAAATATGTAGAAAACTCATGTTTACCTCTTTTAAATTCAGCGGAAAAGTACGAAACTGCTGGGATGTATTCACTGATGTATAAATAACCCCACACAAGCAACTAGACATCATGAAAGTAAACCCTTAATTTACCTAAAATGGTTTTAAAATGTGCATGACTTAAAAAAACTACTTTTGCCAGTTTTGGTTATAACTTTTTTATTATTCAGCCTGCAGACAAGGTTGAACCATCATTTTTTATTGTAAAGTACTTTGTTTCCATGTATTCCATTTTCAAAGAGATAATTTTATTTTCAAAATTTTATGAACATGCCTATCAGAGGCTCAGATTATTTTTCAGAGGGCGACATTTTTTTGAAAATTTGGTAGCCAAAAATAGGCCTATTTTTATGACGTGGAAAACTCCATCCATGTAATGTTTAACTCATTTAAATCCAGCGGAGTAGTACGAATAAGGTTTGCCAATCAAAAAATCCCATTGATTATCCTTTTCTGTTGCATTGTGCCTGTGGGATCGCAAAAGGGCAAAATCTGCCCCGTTCTGGATCCCACAATCACAACAAATTTGAACAATGCTAGGCATGTTCATAAAATTTTGAAAATGGAATAGGGTAAAGTCACCTATTTTCGGTCACTTCGCCCAAATCGTCGTTATAAACTGACAGTGACAGCTAATAAAAAGCCCCTGCATAGTTGATTCCGGTATTGCTTTTAAAATGGCGACGACTAATGCAATTAGGCCTACACGATTTTTGCCAATTGACCGAAAATAGGCGACTTTACCCTAGGCCTACATGGAAACGTAGTACTTTACAATAAAAAATGATGGTTCAACCATTGCATGTCTGCAGGCTGAATAATTATATAATAAAAAAAAGTTATAACCAAAAGTAGTTTGCCTCATATTGCTGAAAACTGGGCAAGTCATGCGCATTTTAAACCATTTTAGGTAAAAAACGGTTTACTTTCATGATGTCTAGTTGCATGTGCGGGGTTATATAGACATCAGTGAATACATCCTAGCCACATCGTATTACATCGCTGTATTTAAAAGTGGTAAACATGGAGTTTTCTACATATTTTGGCCAACTAATTTTCAAAAAAATGTCGCCCTCTGTAGTCAATGATATGAAAATCTCTAACAATGCATCAGAAAAGGATAATCAATGGATTTTTTTCCCGATTGGTGATAAGGCTTATAGGGCTGGGATGTTTTCACTGATGTCTAAATAACCCAACACATGCAACTGGACATCATGAAAGTAAATCTAATATTTATCCTAAAATGGTTTAAAATTTGCATGACTTGACCAGTTTTTAGCAATAATATGAGGCAAACTACTTTTGGTTATAACTTTGTGATTATTCAGCCTGCAGACATGGTTGAACCAGCATTTTTTATAGAAAAGTACTTTGTATCCATGTATTCCATTTTCAAAGAGATACTTTAACTTTTATTTTTAAAAATTTGATGATCATGCTTAACATTTCACGAGGCGCGCACAACCGTGAGCGTGAATATTCCGGGCGCAATTTTCTTTTTTGGTGGGTAGACTGGGTGTGTGGTGTGGTGTTTGTGAAATTTTTAATTATATTTATAGTAAAGCTAAGAAATGAAGCGGAGAGTGATCATGACATACTTTTTGTAGACAGTGAGTGGACGTCATAATTGTTTCAAAACACAAATGTACTGTTAGTGTTAGGGACTCTATGGAAATGGTGATTTTCGATTTCGTATCTGCTAGCGTGTGAAATGTAGCTCAAAGTTATTAATTATTTCTCACCTTTCACATCAAAATCATATTTTCAAAAAGTTGTGTAGAAGTTAAAGGAAAGATCTTTCTAGAAAATATATAAAATTTAGTTTTTAGTAAAAATAATGCTTTCTATGTGTAAAATCGGCTTGAATTCAGCGTACATTCTGAGACATGTATATTGTATACTATACATGGTCGTGCGCGTTCGCCCGTCGCCATCTTGAAAAAAAAACTGGATTTGGTGCAATATATTCAGTTTTAGTGTCTAACCGATCAGCTCATGTCAACCGATCGCCGATCACCGATCATTTCCTCTTTGATCGGCCGATCCGATCCGATCACCGATTAAATGCGCAAGTGAACTGCAATGCCTAAATAGCAACTACATTTCTCTCGAGTGTGTTGCCGTACAGAGTGAAAAACAAGTTCAAATGGTCTAAATAAAAAATATAATTATCTACTCTGTTTATTTATCATGTTTACCTGGTCCTGGTCTCTAAAGTACCTGTCAATCAAGTCATTGTTTACAAACTTTGCGAGCGGCTTGTCCTGTGCGACCATGTGCTTTAGATTGAAGCTTTGCACACGGCACGCTGGGTTTTCCCCCAACTGCATTGCGAAATAAATTAAACTTGCATCAAGTCTGCGATTGCAATGATTTGCTATGTGCATATCGTACATGCATCGTACGGCAACTGAAACTTGTAACCAGTCTAGCGTAAATATTGCGTAGTACAATATTACTTTCTAGAAACGTTATCGTTGTTATTTTAAGAAGTAAGAAGGTGAGTTTGAGAGGAATTTTAACGGAGAAAAGACGACATAATAAGCTTTAAATTGGGTTTTCATACTAGTGATTGATCGGTTCATCAGATCGGTAGATGAAGGCATTTTTGCCGATCACCGATCAGATCCCGATCAGCCTTATATCGGGCCGATCGGGAAACTCCCGATCTGATCGGTTAGACACTATTCAGTTTCATAAAAAAATAACCTCTGACCCAAATTTATTCATTTATTCATGATCTTCTTGGAAATATAATGCACTTTTGACAACTAAAAACAAATTTGATCATTTTCCGAAATATGGGTTGGTATTCATTTGAACATGAAAACATAGTTTTCCAATTAAAAAAAAATCAGTTGGGCCCATAGAACCTTGTTTGTATGCCATACTAACTCTATTTGTTTGTTTGTGTATTTCCAGCCAAAATGACAGTTGAAGGAAGACTGTATATCGGAAATCTCAACCATCGCGTGACCAAAAATGAAGTTCAGCACACCTTCTCCAAATTCGGCAATCTCCGCGATGTGTGGATTGCACGCGACCCACCCGGTTTCGCTTTCATCGAATACGAGAATATGCGAGACGCAGAGGAAGCCATTCGCATGCTCGACGGACAGGAAGTTCTCGGTTCCACAATCAAAGTAGAGCAATCACGAGCGCAGGGCAGAGGTGGTGGTAGAGGAGGTGGCAGAGGGGGTGGTAGAGACGGAGGACGCGGCGGTAGAGACGGAGGACGCGGTGGTAGAGACGGAGGACGAGGGGGTAGAGACGGAGGACGAGGTGGAGATCGAGGAGGGCGCGGTGGCAGGGGTGGACCTCGAGGAGGGCGCGGCGACGACAGAGGCTCTAGAGGTGGACGTCCGTCATACGGTCGCGATTCCTACGGTGGTCCCTCAGAATATGGTGGACGTGGAGGCTACCGCGAGGAACAACCACGCAGTCGCTACCCAGATCCCTACGGAGACCCGTACGCTGCTGCTGCATATCGCAGTCGATCGCCGCTCAGACGCAGGTATATAGCGAGATAGTGCCCCGTCACTAGCTGTTTTAGCGGATAAACATCTGCTGAAATTATAGTGCCCTTCACAAGCTGTTTAGCGATCACAATCTTCTGAAATGATGTTCGCATTCACCATTGAATTACGATGTGATGTGATATCGTTAGCGCCCATGTTGGATTCGAGCAATACAACACCAAATTTGCAGATCTATTCCAAATTCTTTCGGTTGTTTTTGTTGTTCAAAATATGCGCATAATGATCAATTTTGCCTCGCGAGTTATTCAAAGACGCTGATATATTTCGACAATTAAACAAAACCAAAACAAGATTCTCGCTTCTGTTTGGGATTACCTAAATTGCGTTACAAATTATCTGATCTCCCTCTTCCAGACGCGTGTTCATTCAGGATTTACCTTAAACTGTGTAACAATTACAAACCGTAAATGTTTTTGCCTTCACAGCAAGTGCAGCAGTGCAGTCAACTAGACCGGAAGTATGAATGAGAGTGTACTAACCAAAACTCAAAATCTTTCTGTTCTAGCTTTAGAAATCCAGAACGACGGATTTAAAACAAAAATGTTTCAAATCATGAACCTGTACGAAACTGTTTCTGCTCTTCAGAAAAGAGTGGCAAACACTACCTTTAAGCTGGTTCAGTTCATACAATGTATGTCTAATGTTGATGTATAGTCTCCCTGATTTCATCCTATCGGTAACCCACTGTTTTCTCACCAAAATATATCAAATATCTACTGTATGTGTATTTACAGCCTAAATAAGGGGCTGAGAATCGATCAGATTTTGTAATTTCAAAAGCATTGTACATGTAACAGCGGAGTGCAAAAAAGTAAGGGAGATCACTGTTATCATTTTTCTGATGATTTTGCAATAGAGATGTTTCTGTCACCGATGACAGCGCAAGTTTGCCTTTATTTTTGCCACTGGTAGTATTTGTGAATCGTAATTTAAACGGGTTTCAGCTTAAGCAGTAATGATTAAAAGTATGTCAGTAACAACAACCAACGTACCATGGCTATCATCAAATTTGTTCCAACTAACAAGCAACGCAAACAAATGTTATAGCTACAATGTATATTTGCGGATCGCAGCGCAAGCAGTAGTGATGGTAAACGATCATCAAAGACATCAACCATCACTAATATTATAATAACCAACATGTACTACAGCTATTATCAGACGATAAAGCAATTTTCTTCCAACTAGCGAGCGACACCAAACAACGTACAGCTACAGCCTACATGTAGTCGGTTATCATGGTTTTCTACGCTCACCACTCCGCGGGTTGCAGCGCAAGCAAAGTTCGCAAAAATAGCAGCGTCAGTTGTCACTTACTACCAAACCAACATACTAGTATCTACAGCTATCATCATGAAGCAGTTAGCGAGGGGTACACTACGCAAACAACAGGTCCCATCGGTTGGTTAACAATGTTTTCTTCGATCACAACTGAGTGGGTCGCATAATGAGCAATCAAGCGCCAGTTGTCACTCACATCAAGCACGGCAGCTATCACCGGTTTTCCTCATAATGAAGCCAGATGCAGACACACAATTTTCTTCCAAATACGAACGTCACAAACAACCTTAGTACAGCTTTCATTCAATTACAACTAAGCCGGTTTCAACACGAGCAATAATGAGCGATTAGTGTCGGTCCTCAGCAATAACCAAAATACTACAACATCGGTTCATTACTTGGTTTCTGCAATCCAGATGAAACGAGATGCAAGGCAATCAATCTAATTTTATTTTGATGCCCGAACATCACAAAGAAACGACAAACAACATCTACAATGCTGCAGACATAGCGAAGCAATAATACGCAACCAAGCCTCGAATAATAACCACGCGAGATGCAAGACGAGCAAACTTGTTCCAACGAACTAGCGTGATAAACAAACCACTCAGTACAGCTATCACCAGTGTTGCACCCTAGCAACAAAGCGGATTTTACGCAAAGGGATCTGTTCGGAGCAAACAACACAATTAAATACTACAGTGTGTAATCACTTGTTATCAAGGTTTTCTTCAGATACTCTGGTTGCAGTGTAAGCAATGTGCAATCGAGCATCACCAACAACTACACTGCAGCACCTTTGATCTATCTACATTGTACAAGCCATAAGTCATCATTTGTTTGGTAGTTTAGCCAAGACACATGGTACAAAATGTATGTTTATCGTCAATTCATGCATTGTAATGTATTTAAACATAGAAGCGTGGAGTGAAGAGAAGACAATGTCTTGTGTAAAAGCGTCATGGTGTGATTCTGTTGTTAGTTATTGACCTACCTCGCTGTGTCTGTTGTCATGAAATTGTTTTGGTAACGATTGCCTGGCAAGCTTTCCATATCGCCATCGCGAGTAGGAGTCAGTATCACAGTCGGTTTGAAATAATGACATGAGCTGTATACAATGTACAAGAGCTGAAAAGTTAGAGGTACGGTAAATAATGTGCGCTGTTAACAGTGGATGTCAAGTTGTAGGGCATGTAGCATTTCTGCGAAGTGAAGTTTCAACCTGTTGTTTATTTTCTCAAAGGTGAACAATTACCTGTTTTGTGGTTGTTTCTGATTTTCATTTTCAAACAAGGACAGTTATCTGCCTGAACTATTTTTGGATGTTGTAACAATTTCAAGCGATCTGACGAGTGACGAATGTGCGATAGTACTAACTAGAGTCAGTGCCTATTCCTATCACCGACTTTTAATCGATCAATCACAGTCATGTTTACATCTGTCTATGGCTATGTCGCAAACCTCAAATATCTTCCAATTCTACATGTACATCAATCGACTCGTCCTCCTTCATATATGTCCATGGAGCTTTCTGATACATCGATTAAAACACATACGCTCTCGTGTCCACTAATCGCTATTCGCTGCTCTCTAATTAACCTACGACTTCTACTAGCATGTGTCGCAAAACTGAAGTGATTACGCAATCATCCTCAAATATCTTCAAATTCACTCGTCCGCATTCAGATATTTCCAGATATTTCTTTTACGTCGATTAAACCTTGTACGCTCTTGTGTCCACCAAGCGCTATAAATAGCATTCACTGCTCTCTCGACCTACGAATTCTATAAGCACGTTTTGTAAGCTTGAAGCGTATGTTATCATCCTCAAGACCTCAAATATCTTCAAATTCTACATCAATCAACTTGTCCGCCACATTCAGATATTTCCAAGGATATTACAATTACGTCTATTAAAACAAATCGCTACAACATATTAACCTACGAATTATACTACATGTAGCACGTGTCGCAAACCTAAAATATCCTCCAATTCTACATCAGTAAACTCGTCCGCATTCAGATATTTACATGGAAATTGCTGTTACGCCGATTAAAACAGCGCACGCTTTTGTGTCCACAAATCGCTACAACATACATGTACACTGCTCTCTTATTAACCTATAATATGAATTCTACTAGCACGTGTCGCAAACCTCAAATATCTTCCAATTCTACATCATTCCACGCGTCCGCATTCATATTACATCAACATTTCTGTTACGCCGATTAAAACAGCATACACTCTGGTGTCCACAAATCGCTACAACATGTACACTGCTCTCTAATTAACCTACGATTAATGCTACATGTAGCACGTGTCGCAAACCTCAAATATCTTCCAATTCTGCATCGGACCACTCGTCCGCATTTAGAAATTAACATGGACATTTCTGTTACGCCGATTGAAACAGCGCACGCTCTTGTGTCCACAAATCGCTACAACATGTACACTGCTCTCTTATTAACCTACGATTAATGCTACATGTAGCACGTGTCGCAAACCTCAAATATCTTCCAATTCTGCATCGGACCACTCGTCCGCATTTAGATATTAACATGGAAATTTCTGTTACGTCGATTAAAACAGCGCACGCTCTCGTGTCCACAAATCGCTACAAATTGCATGTACAGTGCTCTCTTAGTAATCTACTATCCTACTAGCACGTGTCGCTAACATCAAATATCTTCCAATTCTACAACAGTCAACTCCTCCGCATTCAGATATTCACATGGACATTTCTGTTACGTCAATTAAAACAGCGCACGCTCTCGTGTCCACAAATCGCTACAACATACATGTACAGTGCTGTCTAATTAACCTACGAATTCTACTAGCACGTGTCGCAAACCTTAAATATCTTCCAATCCTACAGCAGTCCACTCGTCCGCATTCAGATATTAACATGGACATTTCTGTTACGGAGATTAAAACAGCGCACACTCTCATGTCCACAAATCGCTCCAACATACATGTACGCTGCTCTCTTATTGACGTATGAATTCTACTAGCACGTGTCGCTAATTAATCTCAAATATCTTCCAATTCTACATCAGACCACTCGCCCGCCTTCAGATACATCAACATATCTGTTACGCCGATTAAAACAGCACATACTCTCGTGTCCACAAATCGCAACAACATACATGTATGAACACTGCTCTCTTAGTAACCTACGAATCCTACTACATGTACATGGAGCTTGTGTCGCTAACCTCAATTATCTTCCAATTCTACATCAGTCAACTCGTCCGCCTTCAGATACATAAACACTTCTGTAACACGGATGAAATCAGTGCACGCTCTCATGTACAAAGAATGTACACCAATCGCTAATCGCGATAACATTCACTGCAATCTAATTAAACCTACAAATTCTACTAGCACGTGTCGCAAACCTGACTGTTAAAAAACCAAACGTCTTCTCCCCGAGTGAATGTCTTTATCTAAAGCGTCAACGCTCCGATCGTTACATGAAAAAACGCAAGAGCCCCCAATATTACTCCAGAGATTGAGGCTGCTATTCAATTTGATGGCGGTTGATCACCGGATTGATTCATTAACTGCAATATGTGCATCTTCCTGAAATCGTTCACAACTTCCAATTGAATACTTTCGTCCGCAAATTGATTTTACCATGGAAATGATCGCCTATCGCTGCTCCTTATTTCACAAATTACATGTCTCATCTATCTCCTAAACGTAGTCATACATGTACCTAGCCATATATCCAATTCTCCAATGAGCATTTTAAATTTAAAGCATATCTGTTCAGATCTTTTAGAAGTGACATAAAATTTCTCTGGATTTGATAGCACGTTTCCTCACTCATCCCTCATAACATAGCGTTTCCTGGACACAAGTTGAAAAATCAGAAAGCTTCAATGAAAAACAACATCATGAACAAACCTTTTTTAGACCCCAACGTGAACCTCTTCGTTCGCATTGTGATCATTCTGCGACAACCTCTTTCCTGTCAACTCAGAATTGTCAATCGCACTCCGCCTTACCTTCTGCGAAGACTTTGAATATCTGAAAGCGTTAAATACATATTGTGTCCACATCTTCCACAAACTGCTGCATCTCTTTTGTAAGTTGGTGTTCCGATCTTTCGGTGGCAATGTCTTTTAACGTCAACTGGGAATCATCGAAGTGGCTTTCTTTGGATTTATCAATCTTCAGATAAATGTTGTTTTCCGCATCTTTCTGAAAGTTGTCTGCAACTTCCTCAAATTTGTCTGCAACTTCCTCAAAATCGTCTGCAACTTCCTCACAGAAACCATTCGTTCGCATTTCAATCTTTCCGTGGAAACTTCTTCCTTCAATTGGCACCCTACTTACTCTATCTGTAAAGTTGTGATAATATCACGCGACATAAATAGAGGAAACCCTGCCGATGTGTGTCTCACTTGAACTTCAAATGCAATTCTAAGATTGAGCCTTAAGAACTGTTCCTATAGTTTATATGGACAATGTCGGTGTTTTTATGCTAGATGGTTATAATTCCGCATGCCCAGCGAGCAAATGCAAAGTTCAGTGAACTGTTGGCTTTGAGGTATCAGTGTTCTGGAGCATGGAACTCTGCACTCGGGTATAGTGAGGATGTGATTCTAGGAAGTCTTTCCAAGTTGTATTGGATAGAATGGTGAGTGTAGATTGGTGGTGGTGCTGGTGGTGGTAGAGGGATTTCAATGTTACTCTTTTCAGGGTTGGGGTGGGGTGCAAAGTTCAAATAGCACTTACATGTATGAACGTTATGGATAATATACAGAGCGTGTCAAAACAAAGTGTATTCTCATATTCATATAATTTTATTTATTTTTTGCCCTGAAAAATATAAGAACTGGATGTGAAATAGTAATTATCATTTTCGGGAATCTTTATGTGTCTCATGAAGAAAAAAATTCTATCCATTTTGGAGCTTTGTTTTCAAATGACGGCAAATCTACTCAGGCATGTCAAATTCAGCTTTGGCATGTACTGAGAACTCTTATGTATTTTTAGTGATTTTAGTGATTTTTGTCCGACATGGGACACTTTTTTTTTGACACGCCCTGTATTTTGATATCTATTGGAAGTATGGAACATTGAAGTTGTAAACAAAATAATAATCACCCACATTTTTTTCACAGTGAATAATCAAAAGGGCAAAACATATAATTGGTTGGTAATGTTAATTGTAAAGGGTTCAACAAAAGAAAGTATACCACTTTGTTTATGTCATTTTGAGTAATTTTTAATTTGTTTTTGACCAAACAGACTAGATAGGCATTTAGATGAATCTTCTAGGCATAATTTGATACCAAATTTGCCCCCTAACAACAAAGATAAAACCATGATTAGCACCATTTAAAGGAAAATATCCCATTTTCAAAAGTCGCATTTCGAATACACAGCACGAGAAGAAAGGGCCAATTGTTAACACACACTTATGCCGTATTTATCCCGTACTGATCACCGCGCATATCCCTCAATGCGCGGGCTGATTCAAATTTAAACTGATGCGCTGTGCGGTCGATAGCCCGTCGATCCTGGCTATACAAACACACAGAGAGACCCCAATATTGGTCATTTCTTCTCGTGCTGTGTATTCGAAATGCGACTTTTGAAAATGGGATATTTTCCTTTAAATGGTGCTAATCATGGTTTTATCTTTGTTGTTAAGGGGCAAATCTGGTATCAAATTATGCCTAAAATATTCATCTAAATGCCTATTTAGCCTGTTTGGTCAGAAACAAATTGAAAGTTACTCAAAATAACATACACAAAGTGGTATACTTTCTTTTGTTGAACCCTTTATGTTTCATTATCGAAAACATGTGGGTGTAATGTAGTCACTCCAAGTATTGCAATTGATTTAGAACAACACTGTATAGTAAGTTTCCAAATTAATTGTTTGTCACTGCATTAGCTTGTAACACTAAAACCAACTTGGCTTATGCCTAACTGGAAAGAAAAGTGAATTCTCCTATCAATTTTACCATAGACATCTTTAGCATGCATGCTGCACAATCAACTTTTTAATAAAGATTTGGGCCAGAATTCTCCCTTCACTCCTATAGATTCTAAATCATCAGTTCCAAATTGGCAAGAAATGTGCGTTTTTAACTCTCCGCATGCGAAAGTAATGTAAATGCGCGCTATTCGGCATACGCACCTCTCACACATGCGATTCACAGTGCGCCATGTTGCGTCACACAAGCTTCTTCCGCGCCCATGCTCGTCTGTATTAATTCGCTGCTGTAAAGAGGCTATATTAAAAAAATCTTTTGTCTCAAAGCTCGTCAGTTTTTTAAAACCAAATGCGGAATGCAGGGGGTTTTTTATATGATAAAACATCCTTGTGACCTTATGTATTTAAAATGATGTGATCAATGAAATATCTGTTAAAACTATGGGATTTTTTTTTTTTTTTTGAAAAAAAAAATCAGACGCACATCAATTAACTAAAGCGCGCGGGAGCTTTGAGACAAGCTTTTTTTTAATATACTGTAGCTTAAGCAGGTTTTGCCAATTTGGAACTGATCAAACTATACCATGCATTGTTGCTCTCCCTGAATCATAGAACTCTTCCTGATCTGTTCTCATGAATTCAGGCTGGCAAAGTCCATGATTGGTTGGTATTGGTATACATGTAGTTATGAATATAAACTTGTGATTTGTTTCAGACTGCCTGCAGAAGGGCCGTCACCAAGTAAAACCCCCATCAATATGAAAAGGTGCCTCATTGAAATGTTGACCATTTGGCCTTAATTTGTTGGCAAATTTAAACAATGATTCATTCAATGGTCAAAATGTTTAATTAAACCATATATCGATCAAAATGCACCGGGAAATTGCAAATATTGATGTTAAGATATAATCAAACAAAGGATCCGCAATTGTTGAGTTAGTTTGGTGTCAAAATCTTGGTTTTCGGTCTGATAATCAGCAAGAAAAATTGTTATCCACCAGGAAATGTATTCATTTTTCAAAACCAATACATTTTACCATGGCCGGTTTTACTCACGATTGACAGTTTTGTGTGTTATGATCTTCACACTTCCTCAGAATGACCTCTTCTGACCCGCGCTGCTTCCTGTTGAGGGCGCTGTTACAGTAATCAGTGGGGTCATAGATGTGACTAAGAAAATGGACCCTTTCGTCTTTGTTCATATCTATGATCTCACTGATCACAGTAACAGCGCCCTCAACAGGAAGCAGCACGGGTCAGAAGAGGTCATTCTGAGGAAGTGTGTAGATTATAACACACACAACTGTCAATTGTGAGTTAAATTTTTTGGTTTTGAAAAATGAAAATCTCAATTAATTATTAGTACCTTGTTATTAAAATATGGTCATACACTGGAAATAATGAGCGTTTACTTTTGGACAAACTAAAAGGAAACTCAAAAGTAAACGCAATCTAAACACTTATGTGAGCCCAACAACTCGGTAGCGGTATGGTGTAGAAGTCCCAAGTATGCAAATGAGCTTACTGAATACAATGTCATGCTCTACCACACATCTACCCAGTACTCAACAACGGAATAAATCTCATTATCCTCATTTGCATACTTGGGACTTATACACCATACCCTTACCAACAACTCAGCTGTTTTCCACCCAGCCTCTAATCAATAACTGTCCCATTAAATCACAGATGGTGGAAACATCTGTGATTATATTCACTCACTTAGCGTGTTTTGAGGTCAATTGGGTGCAAAATGAAAGAAACGTTTAGTTTTGCGTTTAGTTTTTTGTTTAGAATTGTGTTTACTTTTGAGTTGACTTTTAGTTTGTCCATAAGTAAACGCTCATAATTTGCATTGATATTTCTTGGTATACAGATTGTATTGGTTCTTGTTGGAACCTTGCCTATTGGTGTTAACACTTTCCACGCGGCTACTAGTATTAAACCATACAGAACAGATTTTTCAGAAACCTTTCCTAATTTTCAAAGTTTATCTCAAGGATTACTGAACCAATACTTGGCATGTTTGTACTTTCTCTATGCATTTCTCATGGTGATTCCAAATATGGTAATGAAATTCAATAATGTTGACCTTTTTGAAACATTTTGTGCAATTTTGGAATGTCGTCTGCAGACGCCTGCCGCGTGGAAAGTGTTAAGATCTAAGCAATGTCACATAATTCATTGTTGTATTCTGTTTAATTTGTTGCTATATTTAATTGAAGACTTTTTGTTCCAAGATCATTTAAGTTGAATTCTATTTTGTTGATTATTACATGTTTGTTAGTTAAATAAGTTTTGTGCAATCTAGTGCTTAGTCAGCAATTTCACTAAACAGCAATTCCATTCGGTTAATACAAGGGGTGATTGTTGAAGACAACATGCATGAAAAAACCTTCATGAAAATGATGCCAATCTTTATAAAAGGCCAAGACACAGGGATGCAAGACTTCCAGAAATATCCGGAATTTCAGATATTTGGCCATTAAGAAAATCCGGATATTTGGAAGGAAAATTGCATTTCTGGAATCGGATGATGCTATTTCAGCATAAAAAGAGGCAAACATGTTTTTTTCTGTAGTCTATTCTCCAGACGAGCCCCCATAAAAGTTGGATGCCGCGTGCAAACGCTCAGGCCGTCTGGCCATGCTTGCATAAAAAGTTCAGGAAATGGATCAATCGCCCACATGCATCCCTGCAAGACAGACTAAAGCATGACAATACCATCAACTAGATGTATTTTTAATTTGGCAGTTGTCGATTGTAGTAACCGAAAATGATACTTAAGATGAATGAAACTATGTTATTGTTACCATTGAAATGATTTAACATTAGATTTGTTTGTTTTGGGTAATGTTTTTAACAATCATTTACCTGTGATTGACCTTTATAATATAATACGTTTTTAGTAGCTCCTGGTTCTATCCGATGTAAATTTTGAAAATGGCCGAAGTTAAAACTGAACTAGTCACGCATTGGTTTAAAAACCTCCTGCTACTGCTTCCAAGTTAAGCAGGAGGTTTTTTAATCAATGCGTGACAAGTTTAGATTTAGCTTCGGCCATTTTCAAAAGTGGCATCGGATAGAACCAGGAGCTACTAAAAACGTATTATTAAAAAATTTACTTCAGCAGCTTCTGGACGAATGTTTCATATCAATAGTGTTATTTACAAAAGTGTTTAAATTAAATCCAATGGCTGCTCCATTCCTGTCAAATTTCTTATGGACAGAACAAAGTTGACAAGTGAATGGAATTCAAATCATGTTATCATTAGGCCAAGAAGAAAAAAATCTGTCTCACGTACCCCACCTTCATAAGTATGCAGAGTCACTTTTGCCGCTTAAACCTATGCGATCAGCCCAATCTTGGGGCGTTTGTTGTGGTTTTGTAGTTGGCTCCGAAAGAGAAAAAAGTGGGCCAAAACACAATGAAAAATATTTTTAAAAAGAAGAATTTCCATATTTAGCATAGTTGTTTTTTTCTTTAAAAAATCAATAAAAAAACTGCATATCGCGTAGCTATTTTCCCAAATTTATGTGAGACAGACCTTCTTTTTATTTTGGCCTTAATTCATTACTGTGTATGATGTTATACAGGTTATAATTACTAAACATATTGATAATATGAAGTATGTAAAATTGTGATCTTTGTTTGTTTAAAATTGGTCAGGAAGCAACCATTGCATTTAACCACTTTTGGGAACAAACTCTATGTTTGTATGAAGCAAAAAATTGTTTGATTGTCCTCGTCCGCCTGACCGTCGAAATCCTTAGACCCAAATTTTATTTATTTTCTTTTTTTCGAAATTTTCAATTTTGTATAGAAAATAACGATAATCATCAAAATATTACAGATTTTTGTTTCCGTTTTGGGTACCACAACAAGTACATCTAATTTTACTTTTTGGTACCTGAAAAAATGGCAAGGGAGAAAGAAACGAACTTTTCACATCCGACCCAACTTTTAAAAGTGATCTATGGACAATCAAACAATTTATTTTCATTGGCCTAAGGCTCTACCCTTGACCTTTGTATAGGTCCAAGAAAATGGCTGCTATTTTCACTACAATTCGCAAGTAAAAAAGCCCACCATTTACTGATGTCACAATTGTCTCATCCTGTCCATTCACGGCACGGCACTTTTTAATCTTAACGTTTGCTTCCATTTCATATCGACCAATTAGAACCCCGCCATCAGCCGCACCCCCGCGTGGCGGACGTGACTACGGCAGTCGCGACTATCCAGCCAGGGACTCTTATGGAAGCAGGGACGCATATCCAGCCAGGGAATCTTACGGAGCCAGCAGGGATACCTATGCCAGCAGGGATTATCCCAGTAGAGATTCGTACGGAGCACCTCCACCAACCTCATCGTAAGTCTTTTTGAGAGAATAAAAATCGTAGAATGATTTGTTTAGTATTGATTGCTGCAATGAGTTAGGGGCCTTACCTTTTACAAATAGAGGAAAGAGAGCTCCTCTTTTAATCCCTAGCTTTTCTCTGTCATAAAATATCAAAATCAATATAGAAACCATTCAAGTTGAAGCACCCATTGTATCCTTCTCTAAAAGCATCAAACAAGTGGCTAGTTGTATGTTACAATTAGGCAATAACATACATATGTCTGATTTGCGTCGTTGCACATCTAATAAAACCTGGCTCTTATTGGTGGTGTGTTGAGCCTTTTTCACTCCTTTTAACAATAGAAAAAAGGAGTAAGTTTTCCCATCCCATGCTTTCCTTTATTTGTAAAAAGGCAAGGACCCTTGTAGTGCTGTGAGTTGGCGTGTAATTTCCTATCCGTATACACGGCAGTTTATCTATTCATCTATTGACATTTACGAAACAACAAAAACAGTATTTCACGGTCACATAAGACCAACACGCAACATACATGACTGCCGATCCTTGCAATAAATACTGATTTCCCATTGTATCAATCTACCCCATTAATTAAATGACAAAGGAAAAGTCATTTGCTGGCGTGTAATCGTGTAGTGAATTTTCTTCATGTGGTTCGTTCATGTAACCGTTTGCACATGTACACGGTCACAGCACTATTGTTTAGTTTACCCTCATATATATTCTGTATGAAGTAGACAAACCTGCAGATACTTTAGGGAAAAGAAAACCAACATTTCACATCGGATGTTTAAACAAAATCCTATCATATTCTAATTTGCATTGGGAATGGAGATTTTTTCAAATTGTTATCATTTTAGCAATAAGTAGGGGAGAGTGGGGTTGGTTGGAACATTTTTCAGAAAAATGACTCTATAACGCAATTAAAATTGATTCAGGATTCAATAACTGTATCAGTTCAAGCATACATATGTGTGTTACAAATACAGCATATAACATTCTAAGACTTGTTTATGTTTATTAAGATAATCCACTTTGAAAAAATTATTTCAGCTGTTTCAACTAACCCCATGCATGGGGTTGGTTGGAACATGGCAGATGTTTAAGCTTATTGTGCAAAACATGGCATACAACTGCACACCTATTTAGCCTTATTTTGTAGCTTAGTATAAGAGCCTAACATACTAAAAATATAGCCACATGAATCTACAAACATCATAGAGATAATACAATACCAAATTTCTTAATGTCAAAAAATTTAAAAAAAGTTGAAAAATTGAATTTTCTTTTCTAACTCCAAGAAGACTGACACCCATGTGCTGTAGGCAATGTGGTATGTGGGGGTTGCTTTTGCACACCACCGGATGGCAGTGTTTCTAGAAATTAATTGTTGGGTTTTGGGAAAATCTCAATGTTTCAACTAACCTCGCGTTCCAACATACCCCACTCTCCCCTATGTTTTATCCAGATCCAGATTGTTTATGGGGCCATAAATTTAATCACATTATTCTGGACTCTGTTTAGTGCCTACAGGTAAAAATATGCAAAAGAAGCTTTGCTACTCAAATTTTGTTTTTGAAACATTTCCCGACCTCTGATACCATTATTTGACAGAACTACCTTTATCTTTAAAATTAACCACCTTTCCCCTCTCCAGTCATAATACTTTCCTCCATTCCACCCCACCGTTGGATCGGCCTCAACCCCCCACCCCTCCCCCTCCAAAACACATTCGAAACTTTTCAAACTAGCTTAAAATTGGTCTGAAATGTAATTTCAAAACAATTAAGGCCAAATTCTGACAATTGTGACAAAAATGTGTCCCCACACCTTCCCCCTCACCCTAAAAAAAAATCACTTTTCCACAGGTTTTTATTTGCCCCTGCCCCCCCCCCCCCCAAAAAAAGAACATGTTGCTGCTATATTGCCACTTTGTGTTTGCATAATCTAACTACAGTATATTCTTTGATGTCATTTCTTCACAGATATGGCAGCCGTGGTGCTGAATATGATCGCGGTAGCAGCGCCCGAGGTGGCTACGATCGTGGATACGACAGAGCCAGTACCTATGACAGGGGAGCATATGAGAGACCAGCATACGACAGACCCCCAAGGAGATCAAGCCCACCTCGGCGATAGATGATGTAAGAGTGGCACCCCCGGGGGATGCCACTGTGACAGCATAGTCGTAGTGGTTTTTTAGCATATTCTCTTTGTATAATGTATATTGTTTCAATGTTTTTGTGTATACCCTTTTATTATTATCCTGGTTACAATTGGCATTATCTTCACTAGGTCTCCAATTATAGCATAAGGCAGCTTAGTTTTAATCTAGCTGTCAAGTTAAACTTTTAACTTATATTAGGCTAAATTTTAAAAAAATCATTTGTCTCAAAGCTCCCGCGCTTATTGATGCGCATCAGAAAAACAAAATCTTAAAAAACTTCTTTATTCTTTTTATTATTATTATTTTGTTTTCCAAAACAAACAAAAATCCAAAAATGTCACCCGATTTTTCAGATTTTCATTGATCAC
This sequence comes from Ophiura sarsii, assembly GCA_035610835.1. NCBI lineage: Eukaryota > Metazoa > Echinodermata > Ophiuroidea > Amphilepidida > Ophiuridae > Ophiura > Ophiura sarsii. The sequence goes on from CM069457.1 coordinate 32,909,398, forward strand.
ATCATTTTGCACATCATTTTGAATACAAAAAGGTCACTTTTTCAAGGTTTTTAATATTTTATATTTAAAAGAAAAATAATTTCTTTTAAAAATAACGCATTCCGCATAATTTTTTGAAAAACTGAAGACTGAAGAGCTTTGAGACAAAGGATTTTTTTAATATAGCCTTATGAATACCCGTCATAAAAGCCTCACAATAAGGCAGCTATTGCTGACAATTGCAATTCAACAGTTATATCAGTTGCTGCCTAGTGTCTTATGCTTGATTCTGCATGGGAGACCTTATGAAAATGTTGCCAAGTTGAATTGGCTTAGCCAAGTTCTATTGGCTTTCAAGGGACAAACAGAGATGTTTTCAGCAAAGTATGAGCAGTGTTGCCACAATGTAACCTAATTCTGGTGAAAAATACTTTTGTAGATAATATGGTAAATTATTTTATGTCTCTATTATATCCTAGGAATTCAATTATTTTAGTTGTATATCACACGATAAGACAGCTCAACAAAGCTATACCGGCATAATTCTGTTATACCCTACACACCAACAACGATAGTATGCGTCGTTCTTAAAAATCATGCAAAAATGAATACCTCTGTGAAGGGTATAACAGAATTACTCCGCTATCTATACCTTTCGTTTTATAGCTAACATCTTTTGTTTGCAAAGTTATTTGAATTAGGTTACATAATTAGCCCAAGTTAGCTACAGACATGGTAGGCAAGGCAACACTGTTGGTCAAAAGTGTGTGGTTAAAACCTGATTTAAATTTCAGAACATTGTATTAGGTAATATTCTGAGTTGTATTTGAAGTGCAAGAAAGGACTTGAAAATGAAAGTTAAAAAGAAATTTCATATGTTTCTTCCATGAAATAGTTGCTGAATATTCAACAATTTTCACATTAAAAAGAAAATCAAACAATTTCAAAACATTTCAAAATATTCTGAAGAATTAAAACATTCAACAACAAAAAAATGTGAATCTTGTCAAAGTAAATTTAAAAAAAATAAGTTTTTGAAGCACAGGGTGGTTTGTTTTTGTCTTGGGACTCACTTGACCCGTTTTCCTATCCAATTTCCAAAGCATAAAAAGAAAGAAAACTTCACATTTTTACCTTTTTATTTGAGAAGTCATGTAAATAATTATATATTCTTTCCTTTAGGAATAAGTTGATTTAGGCAGAATGTGGTCGGTTATACGATTATTTTATGCAAGACGACTATAGGAAATTAGTTAGATGTTGTACGGTATATTATTGATTCTTAGTGAGTTGGTTATCATTGATCGTGGCGACCAAAGTCCAATTTCAGTCAGTTTTTTCACAGTACAATACAAAAAAAAATTGGGTCAAAAACACCAAATATGGGCTGAAAATAAAATAAAAAGCTGAAATGTTACCATTAAAAAGAGAAGAGTCTTGGTAAAAAAATTTCCGCACTTCCTTTTAATATTAGTTCATTTTTTCCCCTTTTATCCATTTTCACTGTTTTTCAGTTTTTTTAAGAATTGTTTCAATTATGTTTATTCTCATGCATGCTTGATACAACATTCAATATTTCAAATAATGTACATGTCAAGATTTAGATTACCAAATAGGTTCATCAGGATCATTGATTATAATCTGATATATGGAAGGTTCATTAATACTGATCCAGTGTAACGGCACTCGTGTGTACGTTTGGGATACGTCTGTATCCTTTATCAACACTTTTGGTAGTGGCGATCTTGACGACTCGGAACGCTTTTTGCAGTCTAGGAGTTGCCAGTCGATTTATCATCTGGGGATTTTTAGCCACATGATAAAAGATTATCAAAAACGCGAGTATGGTTATTACCTTTACACTGGATCAGAATAATGAACCTTCCATATCAGATTCAAGAGTCAGATACTGAAATTTTGTGATATGTATTTTTTTAACGGGTAACCTTAACATTTTGTATTGTGTCAGTGTTAGTAATTATGTCCATAATCATCATGAGGCAACTGTCCATTGACCAAACTAACGTGAATAAATAAAAAGTGAGCCATGTTTTTCATTAAAAGATATTAACTTTTGTATTGTATTGATCATTTGATGGTTGTTGACTTATTGGGTGGAGCAAGGGCTCCTACAGGGCGAGTAAAAAAAACCTGCAATAGTGAAAAGAAGCCATCTAAAACCATGTTGAAGTTTGACATTTTTTAAACGTTAAAAGAATATCTTATTTGTGTGAAAAAATGTAGTTAATATCATTTGTCTTTGGTGAACCTTTGCGCCCATTTTACACATTTGTCCACAAGGCACAAGATGCCCAAAACATGCATTGGATCGCAAATTGTCTCTCATTCAAATTTGGAAACTTGAGTTCATTTGTGATGTTATTGGAATTGAATGCATTCTTTCTTGTTTACATGTGAGTTAACATAATCAATTTACCCTACTCGTTGCTATGAAATGCTTATAATGTTCTAAATTTAAATAAAAAACTGAAATTTTCCATATTTTTGTTGACGGGATATTCAAATATGAATATGCAATTTCAATCAAAAATCACTGCTCGTGGACAAACATGTACATTTGGTTGTGCAGCAAAGATTGTCACCAAAAAAGAACGGAAAATGCGATCGACTTCATTTTTTCACACAAGGTTAGGATCAAATATTTTGTCATTCGTTGATCGTTTAAAAAATGTCAAAATTCAACTTGGTTTTGAAAACAAAATGACTTCTTTCCACTATTGCAGGGTTTTTTTACTCACACTGTAAAGTTCAATCAGTTCCAAATTGGCGAGTCTGTTTATAGCACCGATTTAATTCAGAAGAGCATGAGCAGGTAAAACACTTGCTTGGTAAAAGCTTGGCCAAGCAAGTGTTTTACCCTTGCTTGGCCAAGCAAGTGTTTTACCTGATCGTATCGAAACAAAGAAAAATCATGAAATTGTATATGATACACGGCGAATGTTGGTAAACTGGTTCAGATGGTAGTTAGTATATGCCCAGGTATTACTTTAATGCCAAAAAACTGATTTCCAGGATAATTGAGGGTGCACTCCCATACATATCTCTCAATGCCCCTTTAAATGGAATAGGTATGAATCAATCATAACTGATCGTCCAATGTTTATGAATCTACTATAGGGTCTTACGCCCAGCCTGGCATAGGCCTAATTGTTGTTCTTGTGAACAAATTGTGGTTAAAGGCATATTATGTGATCTTTTCCCGGAAGCGGGCGCCCTCTATTCATTTTTTTTTAGGAAGTAGATTTTCTTGCAGACTTGCATTTCTGATCATAAATCATCGATATATTCTGATTTACAGAGCGATACGATTCCTATTTACTTCAAAATCATGGTTTTTAGAGAGAAAATAGAGTGAAAATAAACTGTTCGCTAGCAACAATCTATTTTCAACTCTTAAAAACCATGATTTTGAATTAGCAATTGCATTGCTCTGTAACTCGGAACATAATGTATGATTTTATGATCAGAAATGTAAATCGCCAACAAATCTACTTTTTAAAAAAAATCATGAATAGAGGGCGCACTGGAAAATATCACATAATATGCCTTTAAGAAGGGGATGGGTTGGAAAAAGTATATAGTTCTAAAAACTAGCAGAGGAGCTAGAGTAAAGGGAGGGGATCTGAGGTTTGATTTCTTTTTGAACAAATTCAATAAAACGTGAATAGGTTAAATAGGCTGAAATTTTCGCGGGTGGTCTTATTTCCGCGCAAAAATTATAACGCACAGAAATAAATAATGTTTTCAACATTCATGCAGTGCATCCAGAAGGTCATCCGCGAAAAAAACAATTCGCGAAATATCTATGATATCAAAATGCGCGAAAATATCTTTACACAAAAATATTGGCTTTTACAGTACTCGCTATTTTAGTTACGTTTCACTGCTAAACTAGCAGCTTCGTCAGACTGGCAACTCTGTCTGGAGGCAACAGGAATTAGGGATTTCCTGTTGCTGGAAACCGTCGTTGTAGAGGGCGTAGATCCGACGAGTTGATCATAGATGTTGTGCAGTGAATATGCCCGTGTCTTTGTTGAGTGTGTTCTCCTCCTTCTCCGAATCCAAATTGCCTCTTTGAGCTATCTTGTGGTCCTGTCTGATTCACGTTTTATTGGATTTGTTCAAAAAGAAATCAAACCTCAGATGTTCAGTAACTTTTAATCAAGATGAACTTATTCAAAGATTGAAGGAAGGGGAGTCTTCGTTTGTGGCATATCCAACATTCCTTTGTCAGCTAGTCCCCTCCCCTGGCACGCAGCACCACAAAAATACACAACAATCTTCTTTCAACTCATTCAATTAATCAATGATATTTATTCTGGTCTATAAGTTATCGACTCTTGATGAATAAAACATGGTACTGTTTGGAGAAAAAATACACAATATACAAAATTAATTTACACAACATGATCTTCCGACATACACTATCATTTATCACAAACAGGGCTGTACTTAGTACCCGCCCGAACGCCCGTGGCGGGTAACTTTTGCGTCGGGCGGGTAACTTTTCAAATATACACGCTGGTCGGTTAGAATTTTGCTGTTGGTAAATGAAGATTACTGATAACTTGTTTGGCTGGTAAGTTTACAGTCGGGCTGGTTACTTTTACATGCTACCAGCCCAGCTGGCTGGTTGGAGAAAAAATGAAGGTACACCCCTGATCACAAACTTCTAATTTTAGAGGATGCATTCAGAGCTGGAACTTAACACTTTCCACGAGGCTATTAGTTTTACAATATATGCAAAACAGATTTTTCAGAAACCATTCCCAATTTTCAAAGTCTATCTCAAGGTCAGTCAAGGATTACTAAAACAATACTACGCATGTTTGTACTTATTATAATGCATTTCTCATAATGATTTCAAATATGGTAATGAAATTAAATAATGTTGACATTTTTGAAACATTTTGTAAAATTTTGGAATGTGGTCTATAGACACGTACCTGCCTTGTGGAAAGTGTCAAGATTTTTTTCAACCAGCGGGCCGGGCAGGTAACTCACAACAAAACCTGTGTGACAGAAATGCCACCAGCCAGTGTTATTCCCTTGCACTGTGAGTTTGAAACACTTCACCCACCATTTGGGCGGGTACTCTTGTATCTTCCACCCGCCCGACGCAAAAGTTACCGGTACCTGTTGTTGGCAGGTGGGCGGTGCTATTTCCAGGCCTGGATGCGAAATTCTTTACCGTAACAAACATTTGGATAGGCTAGTTAAAATGCGTAATAATAACATGATAGCGCAGGCGTAGTTCACAGAAAGCTCGCGGTACGCTATGCATATTCGACTTACGCACGTTCTATTGTATTATTTATAGTGTTAAAACAGATTAGCTTTATTCCGTAAAAATCATATCGATTGAAATTCCAATCGCTGTCAGCCAACTCCTCGAAGTCTAATTGCTATTGAACAGGTCTTGAACGAAAGGTTACTGGTTTGAATCCCAGTATCGTAGAATTTTGCGTTAAACCTTTTCTGATATTTTTTCGAGATAGGATATAATGTAATGTAAGTACAAGTGCAAAACACTTGTATTATACATGTTTATCAGTTTCAATCCAAATGTTGTTTACGGTAAAAAATATCGCTGCCTGGATACGTTACATTAAAATCCATCATGGCAAAAATCAAGAAATATATTTACAGTTCACTGACATGCAGATTTAGATTACAATGAACCTGTGGTCACATTATTTACAAGACTACTGCAATGGGTTTCAGTTGACGTACCCTAAGGCCAAACAAAGAAGCCCGCCCGCTTCTGCTTCTGTCTCAGAAGCCCGCCCGCATTGGTATGTGAAATGAGCAACGTCGTGTAGGTCTATGCGCCGAGGCCTAAAACACTTTCTTCTTTTTTTATTTATTTTTTTAAATTTTTTGTTGTTGATTTTTTTTATATTAAAAAAAATAATAAAAAAAAGTTCTATGAAGCTTGGATTAGCAACAACAACAAAAATCGCATGACCTCATTTTCTAAAAAAAAATTTAAAAAAAAAAAATCGCACAGCACTTAGCTTTTTTGCAAAATGTTTCTGAGACAGACTATTATCTTCTTTGTTTGGCCTAACAATAGACCATTTTAAATCCAAAAAATATTTGATCGGTTCCGATGCTTTCCGCTTTTTTGTCACCCAGTTGTAGGACTCAAGTCATGCACAGAAAACGAACATGTTTTTACCTGGGTGTCTTTAATAACACGTGTGGATTGCGCTGGTGTTGGTGAGAGATTTTCGTCCTCACAAAGTTGTATTTTGCGGGTTAGTAACAAAAACGTTGAGATAAAATAGATTCAGGGTAATACCTTCACATTTTACCTTAAGCTTGATAAATGTTGACGTTGCCGGTATCGATGCCATTGTTGATAAAAACAAATAGCCTCGCTACTAGTTTTACTTCTCATGGGTGTACGCTTGTATGTAAACATGGTAAACCACTTAAAGGCATATTATGTGATCTTTTCCAGAGAGCGCCCTCTATTCATTATTTTTTTTAGAAAGTAGATTTTCTTGCAGATTTACGTTTCTGATCATAAATCATACATACATTCCAAGTTACACAGCGATACGATTCCTAATTACCTCAAAATCATGGGTTTAGAGTGAATTTAGAGTGAAAAATATAAATATTTTCACTTTAAAATCATGATTTTGTAGGAATTAAGAATCGTATCGCCCTGTAACTTGGAATGTATGTACGATTTATGATCAGAAATGTAAATCTGCGGCAAATCTACTTTTAATTTTTTTTCTCGATGTTGAGGGCGTTCCCTAGAAAGATCACATAATATACCTTTAAAGGGGCATTGAGAGATACGTATGGGAGTGCGCCCTCAATTATCCTGGAAATCAGTTTTTTTGGCATCAAAGCAATACTTTAGGCATATACTAACTACCATCTGAAACAGTTTACCAACATTCGCCGTTCATCATATAAAATTTCATGATATTCTTAGTTTCGATATGATCATATCGAAACTAAGGAGCTGAATTCGGAAGTTATGCTATCGTTTACTCACAGACTTTCGCGGCAAATCTCAACCCGGAAGTGCCGTTATTTGCTTATTTTGGCATGAAGGCGATGTCAAGGGGTATTGAGAGATGTATCGATATACTAAATAAGCAAATAACGTAAAGATAATCATCAACATAGCCCAAATCCAAAATGTCATACAATTCCGACATCGCCTTCATGCGAAATAAGCAAATAACGGCACTTCCGGGTTGAGATTTGCCATGAAAGGCTGCATGTAAAACGATAGCATATTTTCCGATTCAGCACCTAGTTTCGATAGAATTATATCGAAACTAAGAAAATCATGAAATTTTATATGATAAAGGGCAAATGTTGGTAAACTGTTTCAGATGGTAGTTAGTATAATTCCTTTGATGCAAAAAAAACCTGATTTCCAGGATAATTGATTACTTTGATGCAAAAAAACTGATTTCCAGGATAATTGAGGGCGCACTCCCATATGTATCTCTCAATGCCCCTCTAAGCGGATAATGAATGCGATCAACCGTTTCATTACGCCGCATATGCACCTGGTCCAATTGACCTGTTTTTCCGAAGTTTTCTGATCTCAATTTGAAATGGTCTATAGGGGAACTAAAAAACATATAATAAAAACGTAAAAATTCCCTAAATATTAACATGACAGTAGTTTAATATACAAATGAGCAGCATTTACAAAATGCTTGATAATATAATAATTGATTTAGCTAGGGTGACTAAGAAGAAACAACACACCCTGTTTTACAGTCGATCGGTTTTTAAAAATAAAAAAATTAATCCTAAAATGTCACCAATATCTGCAAAATCTGGAATTTTGTTAAAAATGTGCGAAAAAAATATTTCGCCAGATTTTCTGCCAAAAAACCGGATGATTTTAAATGATTTTAGAAAAAAAATTGTAATTTTTATTTAAAAAAAAACTTTAACAAAGCAAAAGTGGGTAGGTCAGGCCCGTAAAATAAAACAGGTTTTTTTTTTTTTTCGTCGCCTAAACGTAAGGCTATATTAAAAAAAAAAAATTGTCTCAAATCTCTTCAGTTTTTCAAAACCTAATGCGGAATGCGTTTTAAAAATAAAAAAATTATAAATATAAAATATTGAAATCCTTGTAAATGTGACCTTTTGTATTTGAATGATGTGATCAATAACAATCGGTGACACTTTGTGAATTTTTTTTTTGAAAAAGAAAATAAATAAATTTTAAAAAAAATTTACAAAAATTGTTTTTCTAACGCGCACCGATTAAAAGGTAGATGTTCCGATTGCTGGCCCGATTTTCAACTTGATGTTTTCTATTTTACATTAAAGGCCATCCTTAAAATTGTCACATTCCAAAGTTTGAGTTGCATAACTCCAATGGTTTAATTTAGAAACACAAGGTCACAATCATTTTGCCTATTGAGTAGTACACAAACATGGCTGTTCGTTAACAACCTTTGGCAGTAATTCACCACATTTTAGCCTATAACTTCTAAATGGAATATCTCTGGCACCTGAGATTTTACAGACATAATGAAAAAAATCATAGCCAAAAAAAAGTGATCGAAACATACATCTTTAACTAACGCGCGCGGGAGATTTGAGACAAATGATTTTTTTAATATAGCCTAAGATTTGATGAAATGTTCAGAGATTTTAAAACACAATGAGCAGCATTTACAAAATGTTTGATAATAATCAATTTAGCTAATCGTAAAATTTGATGATATGTCAAGAGATTATAAAACACATCTTTGGTGGATCAAACAAATTGTCAAAATAAAATAAAAAGTGGTTTCTATCACACATTCTTAAACAGCTAAAAAAATTAGACATCTAGTTGTGTTCTGTCAAAACCTTGTATCTCCATCCAGCCTTTCAGCATGTACATGGTGAGTCAGAAAGAACAGGCATTTTTTGGCAAAAACACCACAGAAATATTAGGCCTGCATATTCAAAACCAACTATAGTGTTACAAAGAACACATATTTGGCTTTCATTCAAAAAAGAATTTTTGAATTTGATCATTGCGTCATAAAGTTATGCAACCATCTGAGTAGAACACGGTATTTTAAAGCCAATCCACAGAATGGCATTAACCCATAGTATTGTTAGTTGCCTGATTCAGAGATGCTGATCAATGAAACTAGTGAAAAAACTGAAAAGGCACATGAATGTGGTTACAATATCTTAAGATGACAGAAAATAAATAGATCTGTTTAATTATGAGTAATAAAAAGCCTGAAATCAAAAAGTAAAATTAAAAGGAGGCATAAATCTACTGATTCAGGAGGTAAACCCATTAGAATACATTTAGGAATGGCTTGATAATTCGACCATTACATGGATTTGCTTCAGCTTTTGGGGACTTTACTTTACTTTGCTGAACGTCATTATTTACGTCATTCAACTACTACATGTACTGTAAAACCATTTAAGTTCGCGAGGGTTTTAATTTTGTGAATTTTGCAAGGAATGTGGATTCGCGAAATTAAATACCTGCGGAACTGCAGATTCACAAAATTAATTGCCTGCTAAAATAACAGTCATTTTAAAATTCTCGAAATAAAGTATTCACAGTTCTTACAAACATTAATTACATTATACTGTTAACATCAAGTAATTTTTAGGGCGATCATTTTCTTTGGTAGGGGTCCCGAAAATGTCATTTGTCATCATCATTTTTTTGACTTCCCCTAAATGAACGTGATTTCTTTTATGACCCCCTATTCATATGTTGATTATTTATGTCCAAAACATGCACACATCTTATACTTATATAAGGCCTATCTAGGTTTGTAGACGGAAAAAATGACGTTGGACAAATGTTTTAACAAAACATTTTGACCCCCCCCCCCACCCCCCATTACAATGGTATTATTTTCATGACCCCCACCTTTATTTTCTGTTGGGCTTATAATATTTTGCGCAACAAAACGAAACGATACCAATTCTTAAGGTGGTTGTATACCGTAAGATTAAAAGAAAATAATTTAGAAAAATAACTATTTTCCTGCCATTTACAGGTATAATGTACACTAGTCATGCTAATAATAGAACGATTACTGTAAAAGCCAATATTTTCGCGTACAGATATTTTTCGCGCATATTGATATCATAGATATTTCCCGAGTTGTTTTTTTCGCAGGCGACTTTCTAGATGCACTGTATGAATGTTGAAAACAATATTTTTTTGTGTTGTAATATTTTTTTTTGCAGACAAATATTTTCAGCGAAAAGCGCGAAAATAAAACCACTGCGAAAATTTCAGCTTTTACAGTATTTTATTCTTGTATGTATGTATTCAACAAAAGAGTACTAAAGTAACATATAAGCTGATGTGGTTGTACACTTGTTGGTTTGTTACAAATCAATCAGCATTGTATACCCCAGTTGAATGCTTTAAACAAAGTGCAGTAAGCCCGTTTTTTCATTTTATCACTTTTGAAAAAGTGATAAAATGCATAACAGGTTCACTGCACCTTTTATCAATTGAGCATCAAGCAACTGAAGGTATACAATTTACACTTGTTGGGTTGTTACAAATCAATCAGCATTGTTTTCCCCAAGCTTTAAACAAAGTACCGTATTATCCCTATTAAGCGCCCAGGACCTTATAAGCGCCCACCCCCTTTTTCTCAGGTGACTTTAAAAATATTATACTAATTAACCGCCCACCAAAATAATAAGGTTACTTAAAAGTAACTCACATCACTAAGTCTCGGACTACAAATTGCTTGAAAATAAAGAGGAAATTGTGGTTATTTTAACTTCAGACATACTTGACATATTGTTTGTGATCCAAAAGTGAACTTAAACCATGTGCTACGCCTTCAAACAGCAACAGAAACCATCCGAAATACGCATGTTTCGTGTTTATTATCATTCGTGGAGGCCGCCATCTTGAATTGCAAAACATCGAATTTTGCAACCTTGACGGTCAACAACTTTGTAAATCAGTATACAAATAAGCGCCCACCCAAAATGACTTAGTTAACCACCCTGGGCGCTTAATAGGGATAATACGGTACAGTAAGCCCGTTTCAAATTTTATCACTTTTGAAAAAGTGATGAAATGCGAAGCAGGTTCACTGCACCTTCTAGCAATTGAGCATCAAGCAACTGAAGGTATACAATTTACACTTGTTGGGTTGTTACAAATCAATCAGCATTGTTTTCCCCAAGCTTTAAACAATGTACAGTAAGCCCGTTTCGCATTTTATCACTTTTGAAAAAGTGATAAAATGCGAAACAGGTTCACTGCACCCCCGGTGGTTTCAGTCAAAATTGACTTTGAGTATGCATGATCGTTCCAATAATCGCGGAAAAGGGGGGTTTTCTGTACCATGTCCGCGGACATTTATGTCTGCGATTTCCCCAAATTAGGGGTGTTTTTTAAGCTATGTCTGCGATTTCCCCAAATTAGGGGTGTTTTTGAAGCTATGTCCGCGATTTCCAAAAATAAGGGGTCATTTTAGAAGCTACATGTATGTCCGCGAATTCAAAAAATTAGGGGTGTTTTTTGGAGAGGCTATGTCCGCTAAGAAGTAGAAAGGGGTATTTTGAACCATATGTGTCCTCGTTTTTGCGCAAATAGGGGACTATATAGAAAGCGTCCTTGAAATGGTGTAAAGAGGGGGGTTATTTTCAGTCAAAATGTCCTCATTTTTGTGCGAAAAGGGGTCAAATTAGCAAAATTGTCCGCGAAACGCCGTCAAATAGGGGGGTATTTCAAGATCCTGGAACGATCATGTGTTACCCCTCTGAATACGAAGAGAGAACACCGGGACTGCACCTTCTAGCAATTGAGCATCAAGCAACTGAGGGTATATTATTACACTTGTTGGGTTGTTTTTTACGTCAGTTGCTTAATGATCAATTGCTAGAAGGTGCAGAGATGAGCCTGTTTTGCATTTTATCACTTTTTCAAAAGTGATCAAATGCCTTAAAGGTTTATTATGGGATCTTTTCCAGGGGACGCCCTCAATCCTCAAAAAATAATTGGAAGCAGATGTTCTAAGTTACAGAGCGATACGATTCCTAATAACCTCAAAATCATAGTTTAGAGTGAATTTAGAGTAAAATTTGAAAAAATAGATTGTACCACTCGGTACAATCTATTTTCAAACCATGATTTTGAAGTAATTAGGAATCGTATCGATCTGTAACTTAGAGGATCTTTATGATTTATGATCAAAAATGAAAATCTGCAAGAAAATCTGCTTTCATAGTAAAAATCAATGATAGAGGGCGCTACTTGGAAAAGATCATATAATATGCCTTTAATTATGAAAAACCCATGAGAGAATTTTCTAAACTTAATTACCTTTTATATGACACCTTGTTTGTAAAAGTTGGACATGTACTTTTTTTCTCTAGATATTGACAAAATTTGGCAATATATAGTGTTTCTAGAAAATAGTGGAAAACTACTAACATATCTATTGAAAATACCATCCATCATCAAGTTGTGGGAAATCATTATTTGTGTGATACCTTAATGTGCTGGCAACAAAATGAAATACAAATCTTTGGCATATCGTCAGCCTGCTTCGATATTTGCCTAACTCATGTTTTCTAGTTCTTAGAAAACAACAAAAGTATGAAAAGTGAGTTAGGCAATTATCGAAGCAGAAGGCTGACGATATGTTGAATAGTGCAGGTGAATTCCAACAGGAGCAGTAACTGTTGGATAGAATTAGGTTGGGGATATACCCAAGGCTCAAGATAACAGTTTTTTTACCGGGCGCTAATTTTTTTCAAAAGTAGCGCCCGGATCATGGGATTTATTGAAAACCAAGAGCTTCTTTCAGTCAACCAGGAGCTAACTTTTTATTAAATCATATTGTCAAATCGAAATTCGATGTCTTTGGCAAGCTTCCCGATCATCAACGGGCGCTGGTTTGGACAAAATATCAGCGCTCGGTTGTATATTTTTCAGCATTACCGGGCGCTATGGCAGGAGGACTGAGGGGTAAAAATCGCCAAGCGCCCTCTTATCTTGAGCCTTGGATATACCTTTAAGTGAAATGTGGCTTGTTATAATGCCTATTACGAGTTAATATGACCCATTTTAAACAATTTTCATCAGTAGTACAATCTGCCTAACTCACAATGCTGACCTAGGCAGAATTGCAATTGAACATTTATCAACACTTTTGATTGGTCAATGACTTAGGTATTATAACAGCATGTGCATAATATAATGAAGTCATGATTTATGCAAAAAACTCAATTTTGCTGAAAAGTGAGGTAGGCAATTATCGAAGCAGGCTGACGATATATTGATTTTAAAGAAGACGAAAGAAATATTTACAAAATTGTGATTTCTGACACTTGGAAATATATGGGCATTTGGGGATGTCTCTTGTTATTATAGTCAATGGGGATTTCAAATAAAAAAAATAAAAAAATCCTAATGAAAATCCTTTTTGGGAAAAAAATAAAACTTGGGATATCTTCTTTTCTTATCAATATACACATCCTCTGCTATTTTGAACCAAATCAATGCCGGTCACCGTAGCGAAGTTAGCCACCTTAAGTTGAATATATTTTATTTGTACTATCAATTCTAACGGTCTCTCTGATTGGCTCAATTAATAGCAAAGCTTTAATTGTCACCAATCAAAACAGCTTATACTCTCTGCTCGGATATATCACTGTTCTCCTGCTCTGACCTTTTTCATCGCGAGTGGGTGTTGCAGGTCGTTGCGGAGATCCACTTCTCGGAGATTTTGACCGACGACGTCGTGACTTCGATGATCGAGGACCTGGCGATCTAGGATCCGGTGACCGACGCCCCGGCGATGACCTTCGACCCGGTGGCGACATCCGACCAGGGGTTGGCAATTTAGGTGGCATCGGAGGAGTCGGAATGGAGCCATCTTCATTGAATGCCTTCTCCAATACGGAAGCAAGTCTCTCGTAGGCCTGCGCAAGTCTCTCATAACCCCCGCCGTCGCCCTTCTTTTTAGATTTACCCTTACTGGAGCTTGGATTTGGAACATCGGATGTTGCTGTATCAATTTGGCCTCCTTGGTAAACCGCGGCGAGTGGATTAGGAGCAGTAGCGGGGTAACTATACGCTGCGTTCTGTGCAATATCCGCTGTTGACCAGCTGCTGTAAGATGAGGTGCTGTAACCCGCTGATGCTGTAGCTGGATGTTCATAGGTTGCGGGTGGATAGGTGCTGGCTTGCTGTGGCCACTGACTAGTCGATGACTGGGCGTAGCTGGAATGGTCATAGGCAGGTTGGGCATAACTGTTGGAAAATTGATATGAAAATAGTCATCATGAATGTCTGTGTGTCATGCAGGTGAAAAAACAAACCTGCGGTACTCATGGCACATACAGTCATAAAAAAGTAACTTACCAGGTATAATATACATGTACACATGGAAAAAAGTATCGCACCACTTTTTTTTCTTTGAAAAGTGCAAATGTGGCCTCAAATTTTGCCACCATGGTGTGATATTAAGGATAATTTGTTTGCGTAAGCTGTCCAACAAAATGTTGTGCAATAAAAGAGCCACATTTGAGTTTGTGACGTAATCGATGTAATGTTTTTTCAAGGCCAAGGGGAAAATGAATGATTTTGTCCAGAAACATTAATGAAACAAGTTTGGGTATAACACGATATTGAATAGACTTTAAAAACTTAAAATAGTCATTATTAGTCACCGTTGATTTTGTTTATTTGACCTAGTTCAACACCTTCGCAATATTGCTTTTGTCATTTGAACTTCTTTAAAATTTGACCTATTTTGACCTTAGACCCCATAACCGTTGGGCGTACGAAAAAGATAGTTTTTTGTTTAATTTGACCCCAGATGACCTTTGACCTTGGAATACTTAATTGTGTTACCAAAGATTACAACTTTAGAGATTAATCATCGGGCCTCTCAATATCGCGTTATACCCAAACTTTTTTCATGCATGTTTTTGGACAAAAACATGCATTTTCCCCTTGGCCTGGAAAAATAATTACATCGATTACGTCACAAACTCAAATGTGGCCCTTTTATTGCACAACATTTTGTTGGACAGCTTACGCAAACAAATGATCCTTAATATCACACCATGGTGGCAAAATTCGAGGCCACATTTGCACTTTTCAAAGAAAAAAAAGTGGTACGATACTTTTTTCCATGTGTATAGATGCGCTGTTAATTCTATTACTCCTACATAAACATATCAAATTATAAAGTTGTTGAGAAATGTCTCTTCTTTTATACGTTGAAATATTGCATGCTAAGAATGGTTGCTTATTCAGGAAGTTACAACCCCAAATATAAGGTAAATAACAATTTTCATTTTCATATTTTTCTTGTAACATGGGGAAGAGTATGACAGGCAGGGGCATATGAAATGACAAACTCTTATGTATATTAATCAAATATAGTGGATTATGTGAATATTGAAATTGTACTTTATCTTACTTTTGGTACTGTAACTTCCTTCATGTTTCAGTGCTCACCCCCCCCCCCCCCCCCACAAATATCAACCAAAATATCACATAAACTGCTCAAAGAGGTTTGCATTACTGTTTAGAATGATCAGATTCGTGCTTTTCAATAGGGATGAGTGTCACTTTTGAAACTGGACCCACGATCATTGAAATGACAATAACTCCGCTCCGCAACATCGTATCTCAACGATCGAGGTGTCAAAATACGCAGAACAAAATTATGCACTTGGTTATTTGCTTCGATTAATGCATACACTTTCGAGCCGTTATGTATTGGATCATTTCTAAGTGTTTCGATACTTTTTGTGAGCAGTATATATGTGTGAACATCTTCAGTTCCATTAGGCAACGAAAAAAGAAACCCTGTTCTACGGGCCCGACTGACCCCTTATTTAGAAATCGGTGAACAAAATGTTCACGTGCAAATGAAAACCGACCCAACATTTTTTTTATCTTGTCGAAATATGGCACTATTTTTACAGATTTGTTTGATTTTGAAGTCATTTTCAAGGGGAAAAGTTTTTAAAACATTCTTTTTTAAATCACCTGACCGACCCATCCTGAGACTCTGTTTGCCTGTAGAGAACAGAACCTGAAACATTTGCTCAAATTCAGTTCCCAATGCAAATGGTTGTAAGAATTTAGTTCGAATCTAATAGACCCCCCCCCCCCCCCACCCCCAAATCAGTGATATGTCAGTTCCTGAAGCACTTGCTGTTGTAGTCCCCCAGCACACTCATATCAAAATAAAAGTTGATTAGCCCCCCCCCCCCCCCACACACACACTCGTTCGTGGGAAAAACATAGCTCGAGCTGTAGCCCATAGGCGATGCTAGATTGTTCATGATATCGCTGTAAATTGATATGTTTAATTAAAGGTAGATGTTCCGATTTTCAACTTGAAGTTTTCTATTCTACATGAAAGGTCATCCTTAAAAACGTCGTGTCCCAAAATTTGAGATGCATAGCTATTATGGTTCTTATTTTAGACGCACAAGATGCTGTGAATTGTACCCATTGAGTAGTACACAAACTATATCGGTGGTAACCACCATTCGCGGTAATTCAACGATATTTCGTCGATTTCTCTGTCATTATACCGAATTAGGCCGTCAAATTTCAGTATGATGATGAGAAAAATACAAGCTTTCATTATATGATATGAAAATCTCCGTATGTTTGAAATAATTCTGTGTTACGAAAATGTGATCGGGTCATCTACCTTTAAGTGTCATGTTGTTGGTGATGATGGTGGATGACCTATTGTAATCAATTAAGGATTCAGGGGAGGGGTAGTATAGATGGTGTGACCGGTGACATAGTGCCCGGCGGTTTGCGTGCGCACCTACAGGGAACGGTGCTTTAATTCACAATTGATTGATCATTACTTACCATGCTTACGGTGTAATAGTGCAGTAGTCATGGTATGCATCCCTAAGCATAATGAGAGACCAGGTACTAAATCTGGTTGCCTGGCGGTTTGCGTGCGCACCATAAGGGCATGTGCTTTTAAAATTGGCGCTCAGTGATGTGTGTTTTGCTTTCATATATATAGTAATGTATGCAGTAGTCATGGACTAGTACCTCTAGCATGTCTTCAGACCAGGCGCTAATCAATATGTAAACACTACTGATGTAAACAACGGTTACCTCATCTATACAAAGTGAATATCACGCTCGCTTATGGACTTCCAAAGAGGACCCTAAACACACCTTTTTCTTTCACCCACAGATACATTGTCCCGGCTTTCCTTCAGGGTGTCCCACACTTTGGAAGAAATTTAGGTTGAAAATACGCTGACTCTATCGTTACCTACCCAGCCACTGTTGTTGGGGGCGCTGCAGTTGCGGCGACTGGTTGCTGGTAATAGTCATACGACGACGGCTGGGCTTGCGGGTGTGGTGGCGCTACAGCGGGATGACTGTAACCATGACTACTCTGTTGACTACCTTCAGGCCACTGATAACTTGAATAATGATAATCAGCTGATGATTTTGATCCTCGTCCTGATCCTCTGCCTGAGCCTACCGTAGGATCAAATCCTGCTGAGTTGTCACGTTCAGGGGGTTCCCCCCACATGCTCTTACGTGGTTCTTGATAGCCATCGTACACGTGATGCTCCCTTTCATACCTGGAATAATTAAAACAAATTTGTAAAACACTATCATTTTGCTGACACTTTATTTCGCGAATTGAAAATTACTGCTATTTTAGCGAGCATTTAATTTTGCAAATCCGGAAATTTTACTGTTACTTTTAATGCAAAATTGACAATTTTGCGGGTAATTAATTTCGCGAATCCGCATCCCTCGCGAAATTAAGTCTCTCGTGTAATTAAGTGTTTTTACAGTATTCAGATTCAAAATCCCTTGGATCAGTACATCACAAACATGACATCAGTGTACTGTGTTGTCACTGTTGTTAATTTTACTGACGGCGAACAGAGTAATGCTTTTTTAGGTTTTTTAATGCACTTCGAGGGTTCCTGACCAATAAGTTCTTGTTTTATGAGGCAGTTTAATGATTTTATCCGCCATTTTTTTTTTTTTAATTTAAAAAAAGAAAAACATAAAAAATTAGAGTGCCTTTTTAGAGAGTGCCGGTCGGCAATCTTGGGTGCCGGCTACGCCCGACCGGCACCCTGACAACCCTGCATGACATGCATGCAAAGTTCAATGTCTATGCATTTGCTGTGTGATTCACTTGCACATTAATTTTTGCGGGATGCACATTTACATCTGAAACGGTCCACGGCATTTTATTATAGTTGTATAAGTATTCCGACTTAAAAATGAATTGAAAGCAAAGATTTTATATTTACATACAAATCTGACAATACTGGGATTTGAACCACTATGTACCAGCTACAATGTTAGAAAAAAGTGTTCGAACACTTTGTAGGTGTAATGTAAAGTATTCCCCCTTCCCCCCTGATCAATGTTGAATCCCACAATTTGCCCACCATCAGCACAGGGCCTCGCAACATTGATCGGTGGGGAAGGGAACAAGTTTTGATTTTCACGTGACTCAAATAGCGTGCCTGTTATGGTCCAATAAGCATGGCAATTAGGGTCAGTGTTCGAACACCTTTTTTCTATGATTGTAGGCTGTCAGTGCAGAGGTAGCGATTTTAATTCTAAAAAAGAGTAAGGGTAGCCCATAATCTATATGCGTATTACAGAAGAAATCTGTATAACTATCAATCATACAATACAAGTCTTTGCATCAGACTAAGTAAGTACTGTAAGGCCATAAAAAAAATTGCTTGATTGTCCTCGTCCGCCCGACCCTCTTTATTATTCCGACTGAAAAACTTTTTTTTAATTCTTTTTTTTTAATTTTTTTTTTTTTTAAATTAAAAATTTCAATTTTGTTGTTGAAAATTTCATTTTTTTACAAAAATTAGTCGAAAATCAAAATTTTAATTTTTTAATTTTTTTTTTTAAGTGTAGAGAAAATAAAAATACTCATCAAAATATTAAAGAATTTTGTTCCCCGTTTTGGTTACCACAACAACACATCTCATTTTACTTTTGGTACCTGAAAAAAGGGCAAGTGAGAAAAAAAAAACACAAAAAAACACCTTTTCCCGACCGACCTACCCAACTTTTAAAAGTGATCTATGGACAATCAAACAAATTGTTTTGGCCTAAAAGTGGACATTTTCATGCTACATATAATTTCCCGCTTTTTGCGCCAAAATTAGCAAGCGCCAAAATAAAAAACGTGCAAATATGTTTATTCTATTTTGTAAAGAAGCTGAAAATTGCGAAAATAAAAGAAAGCAAAATTGTTCAAAATGTGCAAAGCGCAAACATCTTGTTTATCTTGAAGGCTATGAACAAAAACACACTCTGTTTTACGGGCGGATGGACATGTCAAGTAGGCTCAGTCAGGGTTTTTTTGTTTTTGTTTTTTTAAATATATTTTTATTTTTTACCTAAAATTGGCAAAAATTAGGATTTTTTTTGAAAATTTTGTGAAAGCAAACTGTCTACAGATTTTCGGCCATACAACAACTGATTTTACATGATTTGAGAAGGGAATTTAAAATTAAAAAAAACACACGCAAAAAGTGGGTCGGTCGGGCCCGTAAAACATGATGAATATATCTAATAGATAGAATTTGTTTAGGGAAACTTGTTCCCATTGTATGTACCTGTAATCACTGTTCTTCACGCCGCCTTTATACTTCTTATAGATACTGCTTTTGAGTTTGCGTTTCTTGGGTTTGCTCTCCTGGGTTGCCGGTGTGTCTACATCTGGGGTGCCCTTATTAGGTGTTTCCAGAAGCACAGGTCGTGGATTTTCTGCATGCGGATCAGGGGTTTCAAGCAGTACTTTCCTGTATATTTTATAATGGTGTGTAAAAATGCACAGAGATTTAAAAATAACATGTTGATAATTTTATTATACTTTAAAAACATCATGTACATACATGTATGAGAAGAAAATACTTCTTTTTTTTAGTCATACTCATACGTGGCATTTCTTTTCAATGCTTACATGTTTTGTTTTGTTTTAAGCAAAAACATCCCTCAATTTTTGTCATGCTTTTAAATATCAAAAAGAAAAGAAACTAAGTAATTATGGAAAAAAATAATCACATACAGCAGGGTGAGTCAGAAAGAACAGGCACTTTTTAACCATTTCTGCCAGAATATTATAAACAGGTTCTTAAATCGAAAATATTATCTATAACTTTAATTTTTACAAATATTAAAGAAGTAACATATTTATTGGTTCTTTAAAAAAAAAAGTGTTTGAACAAAGTTAGATATTTTTAATTGAAAATAATTTGCAAATTTGGAGACCACCAAACCCCGGGGGGGGCACTCAACTTTTTTTTGGGTAGGGGTGTGCCGCCCAGGGTCTCAAAAAGGGGGGCTACAGAACTGAACTGAGTGGATTTTATGACGAAAAATAGGGTCTTAGGAACTGATTTTTTTCCAAAAAATGGGTCTTGAGAACTGGCCTATAGTTCAATTTTCGATTTATTTTGGTTTAAGAACGCAAAATTTTCAAAGAATTAGGGCTTTGGAACACAAAATTGGGGCTTTGGAACGCAAAATTTCGCAATTTTTGAATTTTCAATAAAATTGGGGTCTTAAGAACTGATGCAGGCTCAAAAAGGGGGTCATTTTTTTTGCATTATAGCTTTTATAGGTCTACATGTACATGATTGTGATGGAGCTACAAATTGCAAATTTAAAAACACGCAAAATAGTTCAAAATCGTTAAATCGCAAAAATAAAAAAATTGAAGGGTGTGATCACAATCTGTATCTACTTACCGGCACTAGTTTGCAATAGAAGTACAACTAGTTGACACAAAAGCACCACCAGTATGCAGATTTATAGTCAAATGATAGAATCAGTTACTGATGAGCTTCAATCATTAGATGGATGCCCAGTATGAATTGCTTAAATGTTACCATGGTTACCAGTATTCCAATAGGATGTGTTTGGATTTAGATCCTCATTTTGTTCAATGGTTTGATTCCTGGATCCTTCTCATTCACTTTGTGTATGCATTAACAATAGAAGGAATCTATTGTTTATGGTGTAAGCATCCTGATTTAATAGATCCTCATTTTAATCAAAGGTTTGAATATCATTCTCATTCACTCTGTGTAATGTACTCACATAAAGTGCACATTTGTGTGGTTTATCTGTGTTTGTTTTGTGAAATTGTGATCTAATTGGATGTGTTCTGATTTAGATCCTTATTTTGATCAAAGGTTTGAATCCTGTATCTTTTTCATTCACTGTGTGTAGTGTTACTCACAAAGAGCCCATTCTCTTTTGGTTTTATCTGTGTTTGTTTTGTGAAATTGTGATCTAATTAGATGTGTTCTGATTTAAATCCTCATTTTGATCAACGGTTTGAATCCTGGATCCTTCTCATTGACTGTGTGTAATGGTACTTACAAAGAGTCCATTCTCTTTGGGTTTATCTGTGTTTGTTTTGTGAAATTGTGATCTAATTAGATGTGTTCTGATTTAAATCCTCATTTTGATCAAAGGTTTGAATCCTGGATCCTTCTCATTGACTGTGTGTAATGGTACTCACAAAGAGTTAATTCTCTTTTGGTTTATCTGTGTTTGTTTTGTGAAATTGTGATCTATTAAATTGGATGTGTTCTGATTTAGATCCTCATTTTGATCAAAGGTTTGAATCCTGGATCCAATTCTCATTCACTGTGTGTAACGGTACTCACACAGAGCCAATTCTCTTTTGGTTGATCTGTGTTTGTTTAAGGAAATTGTGATCTATAATTGGATGTGTTCCGATTTTGATCCTCAATTTGATCAATGGTTTGAATCCTGGATCCTTTTCATTCACTGTGTGTAATGGTACTCACAAAGAGTCTTCTCTGTTGGTGTATGTGTTTGTTTTGTGAAATTGTGATCTAATTGGATGTGTTCTGATTTAGATCCTCATTTTGATCAAAGGTTGGAATCCTGGCACCTTCTCATTCACTGTGTGTAATGGTCAGACATGATAATCTTCAGGAAAAAGCAGGAATTCCTGCTTTTTTGTAGTCAAAATTTACACAGTTTTATTTGATTTCAGCCTGTTTTGGGCCTTTTTGCCCAATTTCACGCACTCTTTCAGGAATTTTCACCACTTTCCTGCTATTTTCAAAAACTCCATTATCATGCCTAAATGTTTTGGTGTTATGATCTGATATGGGTTCCAATCCTGGTGTTGTATTAAGTATGAATATATGTGTGCTCAATATTAACAGCCCATATTTTGGAATTAAACTGGTTGTTTCGACTTTAGGACGTCACATAACTTTGAAGCTTCAGAAGTCAATTTAGACTTCATCAAGACTGAGGTTAGATTAACAATTATGAGGTGATCGTGATACTCTGCTGAGCAGGCATTACTGCCATCTGATTGGCTGGCTGACCTGTGCTCCAATTGGTTGACAGAGCTGTGCTCTGATTGCAAGGTGTATTAGCTGTGTTTTGATTGGACAATTTAGATCAGAGCTTTCATTTGCTGACGATAAACTGATTGGGTTGACCGAGCTGCATTACTATTTGGCTTGCTGATCTGTGCTCTTATTGGTTGACTGACTGAGCCTGTGCTCTGATGGCAAGACGGATTAGCTGTGTTTTGATTGGATAATAGATCAATGCTTTGATTTGGTGATGGAGTAGAGTTCTGATTGGGCAGCGACTGTCTGGAAGTGCTTTGATTGGTTGACTGACCTGTATATATCTGATTGGACAATAGAACAGTGCTATTGGTGGTAGAAATTAAGCTATTCTATTGTCTAGGGTTTCACGTTACGAAATAGGTTCCATGATGATCCTATAAAAGATAGGGAACTTGAACAATGAATATAATGTTATTTGTTCCTGGTTTGTTCCAACTATTTTAACATCCAGTATGTAAATTGTATGCACTCAATTGGTGATCAGATATGTTGACAGATCAGGGGTTCTGTGTATTGTCTGATCGGATGTGGCCAGTTTGAATCTGGATTTTGTGCACAACTATTTTCACTTGACAAATCATCTTAGAATATTCACCTAAAAATGATGAAGTTTTAACCTGATTAGAACTTGGAATTTTTTTTGATCATTTTTCTATCTTCCATTTTCAAATTGGGTACTTTTTGGCAGTTTATGTTGTATCTGGTGACAACGTTTTAATGGTTTGAAAACCACACATAATGGCTGTCTTTTTCTGTGCTGACTGACACAAGTCGAGGCAATAATCCGACTTGTATTGAACGCTGTATTGTACAGATGCAAATTTGGTCATGTCCCTAAAGGTGCGTTCATACTCGCGTCGCTGCGTATCGGTCGACGTCGACGGACAAACTCGCGCACCGATGTCCGTCATGCGCCCGACGTCGACGGGAGTATGAACGCACCTTAAGGCAACAGGAAAAGCCCTTTTCTACGTAGAGGCCCTTTCAGGTAGGGTCGGTCGTTTTTTTGTTTTTGTTTGTTTGGGGGGGTTCAAATATGTTCGTGAACACTTTGGAAAATTTCAACGATTTTTGAATCAAAAAGAAATTTAAATCTAAATTTTTTGTTGTTGAAGATTTTCAAAAAAGGGTCATTCCAGTAGAATCTGGGCTTTTTTTGTCGCTTCAAGAAATGCCTTAAATTACAGTGTACAATATTCACATACTTGTAGTATGCAAATATGGTTTGCGGATCATCACCATACATGTATGCGGACAGTGGCGTAGCTCAGGGGGGGGGGGGGGGGGGGGGGGGGGGCAGGGGGTACCCTGACGAAAAATCCCAATTTGTGCCCCCGCCCCCCAACCCCCTTAAAAAAAAAGGGGTGAGAAAAAAATGAAGATAGGAAAAAATAGACAAAAAAGACCTAGGTTATTAGTCAAATAGAAGGCAAAATTGTAGGCCTACATGTAGTACATTTACTGTGCGATTTTTTTTTGACTGTGCGATTTTTTTTATACCTTTTACCCCCCAACCTTTAACGAAAATTTTAGAAATCTTGCCCCCCCTGAAAAAAATCCTAGCTACGCCACTGTATGCGGATTGTATTTAGATTCACATCTTACACCATTCGTAGATCTATACAATGTAAAGAATACCGTATGCTATAAGTTTGAACTGTATGCCGTGTCGTGAAGCATCTATTGTATTGTATGTACTACAATGTACATGTATGTTTTACACATTTGTGCACCAATGTGGATGTCATTGTAGTGTTGAACCCGCAAATCCGAGGACAAAAGTATAGAAGTTACAGTAAATCCGAGGACCAAAAAAAATGTGAGGACCTTTTTTGAAGTACTCTCTTTTTTCCTGCATAAAAACGTATAGAAGTTGGGTCCTTACCCCCCTAAGGGTGTATGGCCAAATGTCCTCTATTGGGCGTCAATGCACATCATACATTTGTCCCTACATGTATGGTAAAAAAAAAAAATGTCCTCAGATTGACTGTAACTTCTATACTTTTTTACACACGTTTTAATACGGGTCCTCACATGGGTTGGTACTCGACTATAGATGTATACCACTTTGTTTGGTATGATTAGTATGTCAATGGTGTATGTCCAACATTCATGTTGTGTATCGAATTAGCACCCTGGATTGTGACCGATGTTTGTTTGTTTGTTTACACGGTCGTTCTGCACGGACACAAATCTTAGGTCCGAGGACCACGCTCAAGCAAATTGCTCGGGCCAGGCTGTATGGTCCGTATGTCAAATGATTTGTATACAACCATATAGTGCATGGTATTGTATGCGTGTTGTATCTCATTTGTATGACTGCAAAATTAACTCATGTATGCAAACTTGCAAAATGTATGTGAAACCGATTATACAATCATTTGTACAAGTTCTATACATTCCTGTATGCCAAATATGGTATGGCTACCACCATATTCAGGTTTGTATGATGAATGCTCACATTTTTCCATTTATGGTATGGGTACCACCATATATGGTTTGTGTAACCAATGCACATTTAGGTATGCCAAATATGGTATGGCTACCACCATATAGGTTTGTATGATGAGTGCTCACATCTGCCATTTATGGTATGGGTACCACCATATATGGTTTGTGTAACCAATGCACATTTATGTATGCCAAATATGGTATGGCTACCACCATATTCAGGTTTGTATGATGAATGCTCACATTTTTCCATTTATGGTATGGGTACCACCATATATGGTGTGTGTAACCAATGCACACTTATGTATGCCAAATATGGTATGGCTACCACCATATAGGTTTGTATGATGAGTGCTCACATTTGCCATTTATGGTATGGATACCACCATGGTTTGTGTAACCAATGCACATTTATGTATGCCAAATATGGTATGGCTACCCCCATATTTTTAGGTTTGTACAGTATGATGAATGCTCACATTTGCCATTTATGGTATGGGTACCACCATACATGGTGTGTGTAACCAATGCACATTTATGTATGCCAAATATGGTAGAGGTACCACCATAATGGTTCATGTGACGAACACCATGTATCAAATTTGCTGGAAACTATAAAATACAATACTACCTTCCTCCTGTATACCTGTTTCTTACGGGCGATCGACTTCGGAATCTACGTTCCTTGGACTTGAAGCCGTCAGAGGCCTGTTTCTTTGGCAGGTCATGTCCGTGTTTCTGTCTGAGTAAGCGGGCGCTATAGCCCTGACCGCCCTCCCCCTGTGTGTCATCACCACCGCCACTAACAACGTCACTGTACTTGCGTTTGTCACGGAATGAATGAGGCGGTGGAGAATTATCGGGGTATCGATTGTCATCAAAATCACCCCGTCGATCATCATTAGCATATCCGTCATCGTATGTACCAGTATAAGTCCATGCAGGGCCGCCCTCACCCCCACTAAACCCTCTACCGCGACCTCTTCCACGTCCGCGGCCACGACCTCTTCCACGTCCTCGGCCCCTACCTCTGCTACCCCTTCTTCCCCCACCCCTATTGCCTCTATAGGAATATTCCCCTCGACCTCTTCCACGACTGCTCCCACCTCTGAATCCTCGTTGACTCGAAACAAACGGATCTTCACCTCGTGCAAACATGGCCTCGCGGCTGTTCTTGGATCCATCCAAGCCTATCCAGTTGTGTGTGCGCCCTCTCACATATCCTGGCTGACCCGGGGGTATACGACCACCAATCCTTGGCTGAGCTGGTCGAACACCGATCGTGGTCCCCAGGGTCTCACTTTGATCCAACTCCTTTAAAGCAGCAAGCGCATCGTCAGTGGATTCGTACTGAATGAAGGCATAGCCCCCTGGGTTGTGACCAATGTAGACAGTGCATGGTCCGAAGGCATCAAACACTTCTTGGACTTCAATCTTGCAAGCTTTCGGACGAAGGTTTCCAATGAAAAGACGTCCTGGCACTGGCATTTCAATCTGAATGTGTGATAAAAAAGGAAATACTGTATATTAAATATTATACAAATATGGACTGCTCAAGTCCGGCTTCGGGAAAATAGTAGGCTTACGGTCTCCAGATCACCTCGGGGAAATATTTCACCCCATTTCACGAATAAAGAGCAGTCCATATTTGTTTTATATAACCCATGAAAATATTCACACTTGAACACATTCTTAGTGAATATGCTAGTCGATTCTCGACAAAGTCAAAAATAAGCTTACTTTTTAAAGTTAGTTTACTCCGAGCAAGTCGCCAAGGAATAATTACTCTGATGCTGAACTCATCTCATCGATAGAGGTCTAGACCTCGTTGCAGAATGCCCTCAACCTCAGGTGAATTGACAACAAATATTTATGATTCATGACTAAGATTCAATGAAATGTTAATTCAGCCGATAAAAGATCTGTGCCAGTATTTTAATGCAATGCAGACGACTTGTTTACTTGTTTTGAAGCGATTCCTCTTTTGCTGTGCACTGAGCAGAGTCCGTACACGCAGATGGTGGTGGAATCGATTTATTGTTTATACCGAGTAGGGCCTTCTAGCAGGCCTTCTAGATTTGTAGAAATTAGAGAAAACTTTATGTAGAATGACGATCACATTCAGGTTTTATACAGGGTCTCTCAAGACGCTCCATGCCGGGATCGCACGAGCCTACGAGGGAGGGCATTTTTGGTCTATTCAAAAAGTACTATTGACCGCCCGGTCAATAGTACTTTTTGAAAGACACAAAATGACCGGGAATGACGTCAAGCATGACACTGCAAATTATGAGCGTTTACTTTTGGACAAACTAAAAGTAAACTCAAAAGTAAACTCAATACTAAACACTTATGTGAGCCAAACAACTAAGCTGTTTTCCACCCAGCCTCTAATAAATAACTGTCCCATTATATCACAGATGGTGGAAGCATCTGTGATTATATTCCCTCACTTTGAGCATGCTTTGAGGTCAATTGGGTGCAAAATGCAAGAAACGCTTTAGTTTTGCGTTTACTTTAACGTTTAGTTTTGTGTTTAGAATTGCGTTTACTTTTGAGTTTACTTTTATTTTGTCCAAAAGTAAATGCTCATAATTTGCAGTGTGAAATAGGCCAAAATATTTTGTGTTCTGTAATGTATATTATCCACCAATCAGATGTCTAGAATATTTTCATGGGTTATATAATCTGTCCTATTGTATTAAGGGTATATTATTCCGATCATTTTTTGGGGGCTATGATTTTTTTTTCACATCAAGATATTTTGATATCAGAAGAATCCCCTTATTTTTCTCATTATGTCTGTAAAATCTAAGGGGCCAGATATGTTCCATTAAGAAATTATAGGATAAAATGTGGTGAATTATACTGCCAAAGTTAGTGTACATCTCAGTGGGCAAGTATTTTGTGACCTTGTGCTTCTAAAAATAGAACCGTTGGGAGTTATGCAACTCAAACTTTGGAATGTGACAATTTTAAGGATGACTTTTCATGTAAAATAGAAAACATCAAGTTGAAAATCGGGCCATCAATCGGAACATCTGCCTTTAAAGTGCTCAATAATATGTGAACTTTTTAATTTTTTACACATATTTTTTTTCTCTCTTATTATAATGAAGTTTGACTTAAAGGGAGATGTTCTGATTGATGGTCCAATTTCCAACTTGATGTTTTCTATTTTACATGAAAGGTCATCCTTAGAACTCCAACGGTTCTTATTTTAGTCGAATAAGGTCACAAGAAATTTGCCCAAGTTTGAGTAAAACACAAGTTGGCGGGTGGTTAACCACCTTTGGCAGTAATTCACCCCCTTTTACCCTATATAATTTCTAAATTAAACATTTATTGCCTCTAAGATTTTACAGTCATAATGACAATATAGGGATTCTTCTGTAATCAAAATATCTTGATGTGAAGAAAAAAAATCACAGCCAAAAAAAGTAATCGGAACATACCTCTATTATAGAAAAGACTTTCCTTTACTCATAAAATCTATCTTGACTAAATTGGGGTTTTTTACACTGAAATGATCTTGAAAATGTTGCTGAAGCAATCTTGTTAAGCTTGAATAATAAAACATTGAAAATAATTTGTGCGTAGCGCGCAAACAAAATGGTTATTTAACACTAAAATGGTCCGGAAAAACGTTTTGTTTAACTTAACCACCTTTGGCAGTAATTCACCACATTTTAGCCTATAATTTCTAAATGAAACATTTCTGGCCCCTAAGATTTTACAGACATAATGAGAAAAATATGGGGATTCTTCTGATACCAAAATATCTTGATGTGAAAAAAAATCATAGCCCCCAAAAAGTGATCGGGTCATATACCTTTAAGTTACTTTTTTGTTGTTTATCGTGGAAATTGTCAAATTGTTTCCGAATTTTGATGCACATTTTTGGTGGAAAATGTGCACAGCCCGCTGATACGTGGATCACCAACATGTTGTTGATGCCGGGACTTTCGGACGCTACTTTCATGCTTTATTTAGAGCTGAAGAGATGGGCGCTTATTAGCAGTGGCGTAGCTCAGGGGGGGGGGGGGGGGGCAGGGGGAAAATGCCCCCCCCCCCCCCCATACGAAAAAAACCAGTTTGTGCCCCCGCCCCCCACCCCCTAAAAAAAAAGGGGGTGAGAAAAAAATGAAATAGGAAAAAATTGAGAAAAAAGACCGTGGTTATTAGCCAAATAGAAGGCAAAATTGTACATGTAGCACATTTACTGTGCGATTTTTTTTCGACTGTGCGATTTTTTTGGGACTGCAAATTTTTTTGACCTCACCCCCCCCCCCCCCACTTACGTGAAATTCACGAGGTAAGTGACTATAGAATTTTTTGGGGGGCAACCTTTTACGCAAATTTTAGAAATCTTGCCCCCCCTGAAAAAAACCTAGCTACGCCACTGCTTATTAGGTGTTACTTTTTGGTAGTCATTGGGGAAAACAGGAGTGGGCGCTTACCAGCCTTAACATACTTGGACACCTTGGCGAAAGACACAGGACTGAAGAATGATGAGGAGATGAAAGCATGCATGAGGGACAGAGTAGTTTGGCGAGCCATCACGAAGACCGTTCGAGAACGACATAAGTAGTAAGTAAGTAAAAATTAAAATTAAAAAAAATTGCAAATTTGCGTTCTTGCTAATCAAAATTGAACTATAGGCCAGTTCTACTAAGACCCTATTTTTTGTCATAAAATCCACTCAGTTCATTTCTGTAGCCCCCCTTTTTGAGACCCTGTGCGGCACACCCCTTACCCCCCCCCCCCCCCCTCCCCCAAAAAAGACAGAACAGCGACGATTTTATTAGGTAAAAAAGGATTTACTTTCATGATGTCCAGTTGCTTGTATGGGGTTATTTAGACATCAGTGAATACTCCACGCCCAGTTCGTACTAAATCGCTGGATTTAAAAGCTCTAGGTAAACATGGAGTTTTCTACATATTTTGGTCAACTTTTTCCCCAAAAAGTGTCGCACTCTATAGTCAATGATATGAACAACCCTATCCATGTAATCCATTTTCAAAGAGATAATTTTATTTTCAAAATTTTATGAACATGCCTAAGCATGTTTATTTCTCTATTTGGCCTAGTATAACTAACAACTTCTTACGTCTTCATTGTCTTTCCGTTCATGTTGCCATTGTCTACGGCCATATGTTGAGTCATCATCTTCAGAGGCTGCTGCGCCATGATAAGATGTTCGGGACCGACTACGACTACGTCGACGTCTTTGTTTTTGGTTACTTTTACGACTACGGCCTTCATAGCTACCGCTTCGTGCGCGATACGAGACCTCCGGACTCCGACTTCTTTGACGCGTTGATCTTTGTGGACTTGCACTTTGTCTGTCGTCGTAACTTTGTCTTGGTCCAAAAGCCTCTGGACTTCGAGATCGAGAGTAGTCTCTGTATGCTGATCTAGGACCCTCCCGCTCTGGACTTCGACTAAAACGTCTTTGCGCAGATGGGCTACGACTACGAGT